>JAOEFI010000004.1:26074176-26091030 GCA_034621735.1 Anopheles plumbeus
GCAATAATTGGCAGACGTATCAATTTGCAATTTATTGTCTGCGTATGGCTGGGAAAAGGCCGCCCCTAAGAAGGCTCATTTTTCTTTGTCTACTGTGTATTTGGATGGTGTACCATCGGCCAAGCACCAACAATGGGAGGCAACGCCATGAAAAGATCGATGGCTCTCAGATGTGCCTGCAAAAGCACAATAAATTGGGGATACATTTTCAATCGACAATGCACCGTTTTCAGCTGCCAGACTTCACAGTTAGAGGAGCAATCCAGAATGAAACGAAACTGCCCTCCGAACGACACATGTTGAGAAGCGCCCGCCTACCTTCTGGGCCATCTACAGTGCGGCCTTGATGCTACAACAAACTATGGGCGAAACATCTTCGGTCAACAACCAACTATTCTACAGGGCCACTGGTCACGCGACCCGTGGGGGAATAACAATTGTATATTCTTCCTCTGTTTGATCAATACCACCGCGCTTCGTGGGACGGAAGGATTAGGTATTAGTTTGCACCGATGTCCTCGAGTATATTATTATACCGCAGGATTATTAAATCAATGAAGTACATAATACGTGTCTCTTCTCTTTGTGCGCTAATACACACCTACCAGTGCAATGCAAACTGCGGTTCAATTTTGCCGAACAGTTGCATCAACTCTGGCGTTATGCTTGCCTTTAGGCCACAGGCGGGCTACCAGTTCAAACTTAAGTTGGACAACCAGTCAGTTTCATAACGTTCCGAGCTATATAACCCTATTTTTGGCTGCACCTAATTTTACAGTGCGAATATCAATTCAACTCGGTTCCTTTAGTAAGTCAGCACCACGCACACAGTATGGCGAAACCAATTCGGCATCGCAATAAATATAACAATTCAACCCAAACGGGAACTTTTGATGCTCGAAACGAAAGTAGGGTAGATGTAGTAGGTTAATGAAGTCACACAGGGCCATCAGCTCATGCTGCACGAGTCTCATCGGGTCACCGTCGCGAGTTCCTGGTGAGAGATGGGGCCCACCGCATCACAGCTTCAGTCACTATCTTTGTTTTACGTTTGCATACTTCTCGGACGATCTTGTTTTGTTGTCTGTCTTGTCGTTCGCGGTATGGCGAAGAGCGCTTTAGCGCTCGTCCAACACCTTTCCTTCCCGTGATCCCCCTATCAATACGGCGATCGTGTGGCTCTTTCCCAGACGCGCGAGAGTAGCGCATCTTCCGCACCGTCAGACAGTTTTCGTTACCTCTTGATCCTACCACCTTATATCGCCAACGGCCCACCGCAAGCAAGCGCTCTACAGGGGGGGATGGCTGCAGTTCGTGATCGTGAAGATGCTTTTCTTTACATTTGGCGCTGCGAAGGCGATGCACAACACCAGGGAACGAACTGAAACACCCCTTCGATGCTCAGTCGTCGATTACTTCCGGATTTCTCTGGCGGCGCTGTGAGCAACCATTGTTGTAGAACAATGTGCCAGAAATGGCGACCCAAGCGTACTAAAACAAAACGGATGAAAGAAACGCAAAGCGCGGTTGGTCGTTTTACACGAATGATCTCATAATTTTGCTGAATGCCATTGGTAAGTATTCTTTTAGGCCGCCCAAGCTCCGCGCAAAGGCGGCGCAAATATAGGAAGACGGTTTCTGCCCCAACCGCCCACCTAAGAGTTCGCGAGTCACAACTAGCCTGAGTACAGCTGGTTGCGCTTTATGTGCCCGAACAACAACATTGCTTGATGGAACCAGGCTAATTTATGAATTCACCTCGCGTCGAAGACCGTCGGTTTCTCGCTTCTTGTCATCTAAAACCACCACCATCATCTGCGCGCCATCGTAACTGGCCGGTTACGCGACTGTGACCACAGCGGCCATATGATGATAGGCCCTCCACAGCCCGCCTTCCCTCTTCGGCGCACCTTTCACACTATCCCATGGTCCTTCATAGACATCATCAGTGTCTTGATGAAATGAAAAAAAAAAAAAAAAAAACCTATACCCTGCCATAGTTCGCTTTGTGGTGGCGCCTGGCAGTTGGACAGATGTGTGGTAATGAGATGGACGACCAAGGAAGTAAGTACTTCCAGCCCTTGGGGAAACCCAAGACGCTTGAGTTCTTTTTTTTATTTCCCACCGCCAACGGCGAGACCTTACTCGGAGGCAAGAGGAAATTATTGTAGTTTGAAAAGAAAGTTATACCAAACGGAGTAGGGAAAACAGAAACGAAACACCGAGCGGGATGGGATGGCGAAAGAGTCACGACATGAAAACATGACATTAGCGGGCAATCAGCATGTGGGAGAGCTAGAAGACACGCACTTCCCTTTCTTCTTTTTTGCTCTTCAGGGAAGGAGGTTAAGCGTTTTATGTACAGCTGTAGGAAGAAGGTCGTCGCTCAGTGGACAGTGGACAGGTCGGCATACCTGGTGACCCCTGTCTGTACGGTGACCGCCACAAGCTCACCAACGAAGCAAGCGCCACTCTGGCCCATCCCAACGTCCGGATTCGTGGTGGTGGTGGTTCCTCTTCGTTGGGATCGCAAAAGTATGCCGCAGCAAAAGCGCAAAAAAGCATAATACACCACGATGGTTCTTGAATTCATGGTCGACAGAGTTTTGCATTCGTGTTGATCGCTTTAAGGGTCACCAAAAGACAACATAAAAGAGTAATAGAGAAAGATAGAGAGTGAAATGGGGAACCAGGAAGAGCGTTATAGGTAGAGGGAGAGATAGGGACAACCGTGAAAAAAAAACTAGTTTTCGTTGCAGAACGCATAAACCGTCTACTTACTGACTCGCGCACAGTACGGTACCTGATTCGCATCTCGGGACGGCCACTATCCTATCGGATACTTTGTCTGCGGGCCTTGAAAGACCGGTTGTGACCTTCTTACGTCCAATCCCAAGAAGTCGTCGACCAACGGCCCCCCCAACGAACGACCGCTGAGCTGAACCGTTTCTTCGCACGGCATTGATGGCCAGCGGTAGTTAGTTAGCCAGCGCTGGCGATAAACCCGTGTGACACGACCGCTTTTATGCTTTTACGCGAAAACAACAGTTACATATTACTGCGCACCCGCCAGGCGAGTACGTAAATAGGAGGCGGTGTGGCGCTGTTCTATCGCGTCGTCTTATTGTCTCACTGCGTCTCCACGAAAACAACAGCGTCGTAGCATTGTTCATATTGGGTAAATCGCTCCGTCACCACCTAAAAACTGCCGCTCTGCCTGCCTTCCAGCCACTTCTCTTGCCGCTTCGGCGAAACCGTTTGACATTGAATTCTTCAGGACATTCCACCCGCATTTCAACCAGCTGGTTGCCTGCTTTGTCGCCAGAAGCAGCGCAAAGTGGTGAGAAGTACGACACGTGTGCACCCTACCCGTGGCGTTCCCATTACTTCTTCCTCTGCGGAAGGCAATTGCGGTTCGTGCTGTGCGGCGCGTCGTTTCGCGTTACGAATTGCGCGAATTGGCGAGCTTGCGTTTTGATACGCAAAGATCTAACGCAACAAATCCCACGGCAGCTCGAGGCGCGCTGTAGCATGCATTACGAAAAGAGGTTGGAAGGAGAAACAACCAAAGAAAAATCCGCAACAATCACCATGCATACCTCCACCAACACCCCCACCATTCCTTCTTACGGCGTCATGCAAATTTTGCTCCATGCAGATGCGAGTTTTCGATTCTGCGACTTCACGGCACTCCCTCGCCTGCAGCGTCCCGTTCACCACGTGCCTTACTGGGTGTTGTATGGGCAAGAGCCGAGTAGTGGTGCCACCACTTGTAGGGCCTACGTGTAGCGTGCGCGTCTATCTAGCAATGATTGCGCATATATTCCCCCGTGTGCATGCCTGCGCCGCCGATTCGTGGCTTTTGTGTGTAGGTAACAGCGAAACGCACACACGCCGTTCGCAATTCTCTTGAACGGTACATGGCCCAGGGGTCGCGCGAAAGGTGGCAGAGCACGCGCATTCGAGAAATCTAACCTACTCTTGTGTTGGTTGTACCAGAAGTGACTCAACGGGTTTACTTCACGGTAGCAAGATTTAACTACGTTTCAGCTGTTTGGCGATCGTTGGTCATCATCGCGGACACTAAGCGTTGCTAGCACGCGGGCCAAACATGGAAGTAGAACGATTGGATTTACTTAGAAAATGATTCAGGCAGAACAGTGCTTTACAGCACAAATGACAATGAGAGAAGATTACCACGACATAGGTGGCATACACACGTTTGATTTCTACGACTTTGGCAGACTTTGCCAAAGTAACGGAACATCCTTAACCCAACTTTGAGAATTCCTGAGCAAACTACTTACCTTTGCAAAGTGCGACGCGTTAGCAGCCGAAACTGAAAGGTAACCTTCACTAGGCTAGTTTCTCCGTCTGCTGCTGTTGCTTCCGATTCACCATGCGCTCTTGTTCATTTGATTTCGGTAGTCATATGAATAAATTTGACGAACGTAGATTTCCTTTCGGATCTTCTGATCGCGAACTAGAGGAAAAATAGGGTGTAATTTAACATTCGTTTTACACTTGGCTTTTGACTTGAAAAGACCAGTTCCACACACACGCGCAGAGCAATTTTCACTTGATTTCACTTCACGAAAAAGTTTCCTTTCCTTCTTTGAACATGTGCACGCGCAAAACCACAGGTACCGGAAACTCGCGTAGATTCACTTTTTTCTCAAAAACCAACAAAAAAAAAACTACACTACAGCTGCTGGAGTTGGATGAACATGATTTAGGCCACGCTGTTCCTTCACGGATCCAATGTGTTCTCTGTTGTCAGTCGTTTAAATCGGAATTGATAAGCAGCTGAAAAAGAAAGAGGGAAACGCGGATTAGTCCATAAATTAGAAAAAAGGACAAACAAGTGTCGATCTTGCACGACACGTGGTTTATTACTGTCGCACTGTAATATCAACACTCATAATAAATATCTTTTAATTGCTTCCGTTTGAAAATGATTTCAAAAAGCTTTCTTAAGCGGTTGGTTTTTATTAAACCGTTCCTCAAAATGTTTTTGGCTCCACTTTCATTGGTATATAAGCAAATGTCAGTTTTATCACCACCTCCAACTATCTCTACCGCATCAGGGGATCCACTACCACCAAGCTGTAATCTCCATAGTATTTGAGAAGGTGTTTATTTTCGTCCTGTCCAATTGTAAACAGATCGAAACGCCGAAAATGTCTTTGTGGCCAACAATTAATTGCAAACCCGGTTTAGAGGTGGCCGGAGAATTCGCCGAGCGTCCCTCGGGGAGACACATACCAGAAAAGCAAGAAGAAACACCGATGATGCTGCCGTGCTCTTCTCTTGGTTGTTTGTTTGCATCTTCAAGCATCGATCTCACCATAACTAGGTCATACCCATGAAGCGGAGAGATGAAGCTCTACGTTGTTCTGCGGCTATTAAAAACATAAGCGCCACGTTGAAGAGTGCTCCTAGTCCTACACGATCGAAACAATAGCTTCTTTCAAGCGGAATCATCTAACAACTAACCAAGCGCCAATCGCCAGAGTGGTTATGGCCGACCCTTCCTAAAACAGCATACATTTCGGCTTACCTGCCGTAATGCAGCAAAGCACAGCAAAGGTTAACTTTCATTTTTGCTTCGAACGGCTCAGCGACACGCGGCTGCTACACAGCGGACTCTGAAGGCAAGCCATTTTCTTCCAATCCCAATTTTCACCGTTCGATGTGATCATCGCAGATCGTAGCAGGTCGCCCCTCTCCTTCAAATTGAATGAAGGCTCGTGGAGTATAATTGCATTGTGCGGCGTCATAAATTGCGGTAGCAGCAACGACGTTATGCAATTGGAAATGTGTTTCTCTAACGTGTGGCACGTCGCGGCGGGGATGGATATCCCCTTCCATGGAAACTAAAGAGAGAGGCCACTTTGGAGGGCAATATACATAAAAAGCGCGTGCACCAATTTCGAATCATGCTACTACCACCGGAAGCGAAGAAGCGGACCGGCGAATTATTAATTCATCATCCGCTCCGTTCCTCGGTTGTTCGTGCTTGATTTCTTTTCGTCGTCTTTCTGCCATCACCAACCACTTTTTGAAGCCCGCTCCAACACAACCATCTACCTCTATTTTCCGCGGCGAATGAATAGATGCATGATGGTCAGCGAGACTAGTCCGGGTCCCGCGTACCCGCATACCATCACAACAAGCCGTCGGGCGGTCGGGAATATCGTATTCACTTAACGGTACACTGATTTCAGCAGTGAAAAGTCTCGCATTTGCTACTACAGGAAGAAAGGATTTGTTTTGCAACACATGCAATCATATTTTGCAGCAGCTGCTGCACCTTTTTCGTTGAATGGTTATCGGGATCGGCAAATCCAGCCACCTTTCGGTTTATTGCTTTGGAGCACTCCGATTATATACCACATGTTTTCATTTCGTGAAGTGGAACGTTTCGTCATCCGAAAGATGGTTGACAGAACAGTAGTTTTGAATGATGGTCACCCCATCTTTTTACACAATCGAATGCAGCTGTCTGGCCTGGAAACGGTACCCATGGACGGTTTCAGCTTTGGCTGCCTTTCCACGTTTTCAGCAGTTGCTATGATAGGCTTCCAAGGGATTGATATTGTCCCTTAACACAGTGCAGAAGACAGTGTGTGAAAATTGTTATTGATTTTTATCATTCTATACTGCTCTAGTAGACGCTACGACGAAAATCAATAATCAAATGTGTCAAACTGGCCCCAACACACATCGACAAGTCGAACGAAAAGCAAAAACGTCAATATTGGTTGGAATGGACGTTTTTGGTAAAAAAAAAATACAAACATCTACTGCGCCTATGCTACTCGATCTGATTCATCATGTCCCGCGCCCAATGAGAAGGGTATTTTTGCTACAGAGTTTATCGTTCATCGTTAATATTTTTTCGCCAACTTGACGTCCATTTTGACGACTCGTCCGCTCGGAGGCTCCGAGTCGGGCTGCTACTGTTGTACGATTCCATGATCTGATTTGCCCACCGTGACTCAGGGAAAAACAATCACCATGCCAGGAAAGTAATGACCAAGGCAAGAAAACAATGTGGGGCGAAGATGGGGCAAAGCAAATATCACTACCTACCATCACAAAACTTGCAAATATGGTGCTGCCGACCTTTTTCCCCATTCGATACTAGTACGGACAAGTAGTAGTAATCCTTGCCTGTTCATGTTCGTTCGCTCATGGTCCGTTTCGACGGCGGGACGATAAAATTAGATTCTCCTAGAATCCAATGGCGCACACAATACACACTTCTGGCAGCGAAAGGAAATTATGCAAGATTTTCACTGTGTTTCTCGTGGACACCACAGCGCAGCGACACACAACCGAACCGTTACTTCTCTGCGCACTGACTGGTTCGTGTTGCAAAACGAAGATGAAAGAAACAGAAAGCGTACTCCGTTATGTGGTTATAGAACCTCGTCCGATGCTGCACATTTTGACAAGTACGAATCGATCGACAATTACAAGCCGAATCTCACGCTCTTTCATAGTGCCTTTTATGTTTTAAAATCTAAAATTTATCAATTGTCGTTTTACAAAACAGGACATGCATTCAAAAACACTTCCACCACGGTGATTGTAAAAAATGTACGAAGGCTTCTCTTAATGCTTACGATAGATTCTTCCAACGCTTCGTATAAACACGTAAATTTGAAAAAAAAATGTGTCACTGCTGTGACAGCTGCTGTCAACAGCTTCTTCCGTTCGCTAAAATTCCGCGGAAAATTGTATATATACACATTTGTGGTAGACTAGCAGTGAAATAAGGCACATAGGTTTTTCGAAAGCATATTTTTGCAAATATTTTGAATGCATTCCTACTAGGACTAATATACTTTGTTTTAGAATATCTGCAACCTAAGTATTACGTTACCGGTGAGAAAAATAAATTCTATATACACTAATGGACAGTAATTAAACATACAGTTTTAGATACATTTCGTTCTTGGAAAATGGAGCAAACCCAGGAAACATCTTACACCATGGCAGATATTTTGAAGGAGCAGGAAGAAATGGAAGAAACTTTGCAAGCCGTCCTCGGGGGATCGGACGAGAAAAATTGTACTTATTCAAGGGTACGCAATACGGATGAGGTGGATATAGGATATAGGAAATGCAATTGTCATGGTTACTTTTCTAGGGTTACGTTGATCGCCAGGCGCTGTATGCTTGTCTTACCTGTGTCCCTGAGGCCCGTGCAGATGAATCGAAAAGGAGTGGCATCTGCTTGGCCTGTTCGCTGCAGTGCCACGACAATCACGAGCTGCTGGAATTGTACACAAAAAGAAATTTTCGTTGCGACTGTGGGGGCAAGAGGATGTCAGACGTGAAATGCAAACTTGAGTCAAGGAAGGAAGAAGAAAACGACCTCAACAAATATAATCAAAATTTCTCCGGACTGTACTGCTCCTGCCATAGGCCGTATCCTGATCCGGACGATGACGTTGCTGATGAGATGATTCAGTGCATCATGTGTGAGGATTGGTACCACATGCGGCACTTGGATTTGGATGAGGCAAAGAATGAGAAGAGCTACGCCGAAATGATCTGCGGCGGATGCATGGAAAAGAACTCATTTTTGAAGAACTATGTCGGTTTCATCGAGGAACCTAATAAGGCCACACTAGACGAAACAGTGCAGAATGCGCTGGACGAGTCGACTTCTGTAGTTGCACCAGATCCGGACGTTCCTGGTCCGAGTGAACCGAAACAACGCAAAATGGATGAAACAATAGCTAACACGGAACATTCTCAAAAAGAAAAATTGTCCGCTACACTGGAAGTTTGCACACGACCAAAATTGGTGAGTGACGCTCAAAAATGCTATAAGAAGGGTGCCACATTTTGGGTGGATGGTTGGCGGAAGTATCTTTGTCAATGTAAGGCTTGCTGCCGACTGTACGAAGAGCACGGTGTTGTGTACTTACTAAACGAGAAAGACACTGTACAGTATTACGAAGAGATTGGAAAACAACGGCAAGGCACCTTAGGATCCTCCTACGAGCAAGGTATGCAAATGTTAGGTCAGCTGGACGGACTTACGCAGGTCAACATGCTCACCGAGTACAATCGCATGATGAATGGGCTCCGCGAGCATCTGGCCCAGTTCGTGACAAACCAGCAAGTGGTTACGCAAGCTGATATAACTGAGTTCTTCGCAAAGTTGAAAAGGGAAAATCTCGAGGCAAAAAACCGCGGAGCTCCCCAATATTTTTGTCGCTAAATTTAGTTTTTGAATAAGTTTCTCTCTTGTATCTCATTTTACATACTTATGTGCTAAACATTTGAATGAAATATACGATAATCAGCACCAAACACCAAGAGGAATGAGTTTAGGTTTTATCTGCACGTTCACATATGCAGGGCCACTTATGTTGAGATAGAAGGTCAGGTCGCAATCTTAGTTCAGATGTTAAATACTCTTTATTGCTTTTGATTCAATAGAACAGATCCACCCTCGGATAAACACCCGAGCAGCAGCTTGAGTTTAGTGACAATTGTTCATGGAGAAGCCCAATGCTTTTGATGAGCAAATTTTTCATTGTGTTGAGATTTCTTGTCCACCTCTAGAACTAGGTTAGTCAACCCAGAGTGTGTGACCGTCCATCAGCGACGTTTTTACTGTTGCTATAGCTCAGGTGCCATGGTTGTACGCCGAAGAGCTTCCGTTGAAGTAGTGGTTGCGCTCAACGTCATCCGTTCCATCGCCACTAACGAGCTGTCCTCCAATGTTTGCCGAGTTGTGGCAGTTTGGCGAGGATGATGATGTACCGCTAGGTCCGTGATGGCCACTGTGCGAGAGGCTGCCCTCCATCCCTGTGCCACCATTGCATGGCTGGTTACCTTGGTTTCCGGACGTACCATATGCCATGTTAAACAATGCCTCCGGATCGCAGACGAACTTGTAAACGTACCGCTCGCCGGCCACCTTTTGCATGATGCCTTTTTCGTAGTAATATCGTAGACTTCGCGAAAGCTTGTCGTAGTTCATCGCAGGTCGGTTCTTCTGGATGCCCCAGCGACGGGCCACCTCTTCAGGCTCAACCAGCTTGAACTCCATACCGCGCCCCGTCCACGCAATGCAGCCAGCGCTGGACGTCGGCTCATCGAGCAGCGCTACTAGGAACTGCCACAGTTGGAGCGATCCTCTGCGTTGATGAAGAGGTCCCCCGGCACCACTCTGGAGGGCACTCAGTGGGGAAGGATTTGTCGTGGTTGTAATGTTGGCGAGCGTGCCCGAGGATCCACTGACCGCCGTACAGTAATCGGTTTCACTCGAGGTCACAATGTCCGACGTCTGTCGGTAGGAGTAGCCGGCTGCCGTCTGATGGAGAAAGGATTCGCTCGGTTGGGACCCATCGCCGGATGTTTGTTGGTTTTGTCCGTGGCCTCCCACGACCAGGGAGTGCTGATGTTCAAGTGATGCCGCCGCCGCCGCTGCCGCTGCTGCCGATGCCAGGTGGGACGTTGAGTCGGGAAAAATGCTGGAATGCTGTGGTACCAACTGCGGGGGCGAGGACTGCTGGGTTTGCAGCTTGAGCGAGGTGTACAGCGGATCCGAGAACATGCGCTCAGAGTAGGAATGCCAGGCGGCAGCTGCCGATACTGTAACGAAAAGATAACATCGTCAGGCCATCTGTCTGGCGGAAGAACGCTCGCTAATGCAAGAATCCGTTACTGCATGGCTGAAGATTTGCTAAGAGCAGTTGCGCTATACATATTTAATATCGCTAATAGAGAGCAGTTCCCCCCGCTCCGGCGGCGCTGATTTTCGGATTTAGTCTTTTGGAAGTCAGCTTAGCTCTCACGCCGGGGGCCCCGGTTGCTTTCGGCACACACGGGTGTGCAAGTAATCGGATGTTCGGTGTACAGGTAAAGGTGCAGCACAACATCCCGCCAAACCCGCCGGGAGTAGAAAGGAGCAAGCATCGGCAGTGGCAACCATGGTCGTGCAATATTAATAGGTCGACAATTTTGAGGAAGAACTCCGAGATTTTTTTCTCACAGTAGTCTTCAGTCGAACAATGTACACCTGCGGCGTCTCTCCGAAATCACCAAACCAAGAGCCTAAAGCCCCGGACCAGTAGGGGTGGCTTCAATTAGAAGCTTCATTTCATTTATATCAATTATGTAGACAAACAATTAGCTGCCCGTTTTTGTGGCGATTCACTCCCTCGGATTCAGGTATCCGGGATCTAGGAGCGTGTGCCTCCGATGAACGAAGAAGCCATTAGCTCAGTTACATCCCTTTCCCATCGCCGTTGACTTGTTGCAAATTTAATCCCCATTGTTTCGGATCGCCCCTAAACCCTAACAGTGCAAAGGAGCTGCCTTACCTCTGCTACCCTAAAATCCTGGACACCACCCCGGTCGCCGGTGGTGCGATTAAATGTGTTTGTTTCGTAAACAAACTGCTCATAAGCGGTGTTGTATATGATGACCCGATGATAGCGACTCTTCAGCGGGCGACTCGGCCCCGCAGGATTTAACAGGAAAGTGGTGGAAGCTATTTTCTGCTTCACTCGGCTTCTGTTCAGTGCAACCGTAGCCGTAGAAAAGGGTTTTCCGAAAGGACGAATCTGTCGGACTTGCGGGAATGCGAACCCTCCCGTCGCTGGCGAGGGTGATAATGCTAATGAAATGTTTGGCCACGCGTCGGAACCAGCTCGGGGGTGGAGGGATGGAGTGAACCGTTAGCGAGTCGGATACCTGCACCAGTTAGTAAGGGCCCTTTCGCTATGCTCGACTGTATCAAAACTGGTGAAGGTTTAATGTAAAAAAATTAATAATAAATGAGGCGTAGTGCTTATACTCTCCCACTACGCAAACTCATTCGTTTGTGATAATTCCTCCGAAAGTTCTGTAGCAAGTAGGGTATTATATGATTGTTGTAAGTACGTACAGGGTTGTTTGGAAAACAGTATGTTTGTGGCAGTATGCATGTTCATAGAGAAACATTTGAAACCGATGCCATTTCAGTGAGAAACATTTCATCTTCGTGAGGTTTGGATAATGCAGAGACAACAAACCACACGATGGATGGAAAAATAATGTTTGCTGTTGTTCAATAACCTCTAATCTGCGAAACCAATCAGATTAATCGTTCAAAAGAATACGGTGGATCGTGAGAGCGGTGGTTGATAAGAGTTTTTCCCTGTAATCAGCGTCATACAATCAGATTTGATTTTCCACACGCGAAGCATTTTCATCTTGTTTTCCGCGCTGCGCGGCCCGCCAACGGCCATACCTGGCGACAGCTGCCACAGCAGGAACAAATACCGTCCACGATGGGAAAAGTAAAAGAATCACCGGAGCCACCGGGCGACGATCAGCAATGAATATTAATTTTCGATACGCCGTATCAGCGGCATCGGTGAATGATGAGCCGGCGTGAGTAAGAAAATGAAAATTTACATTTTTTATTCTACACCCGCGTGTGGATTTCGCGGATAACGTTTTCCCGCGGAATAGGCGCGTGCCACTGCGCTCAAGAAATCCAATTTGTTCGAACACCGACGCGAGCAGCACAAAAAAGTCGTCGTTTCCGTCGAAAGCAACATCAACAATATGCCTTCATTGGGAGCGTGGGCTGATATTTTTTCCCTCCAGTGGGTTGTTTGTGTTTATGTTGCGGGTGGATTAAGAGGGCAGAATGAAGATGTCCCGCGTCATGCCCTATTTGACACCGTATGTCGAGTCGGCCCATCGGGGGAAAAGCGTTAAGAAGCGTCAAGTGTCTACCAAGTGCCACTGGGAGTTTCACCCCTCCGCATAGACGAAGGACAGACGACCGGGCACGCCGGGAGACACTCCGCGGAACTGATGGAATTAAATTATGTGGCAATTCTGATTCGCGATTATTCATCTGTTGATTGTTAGCGCATTTTCTCGCCAGACTGGGCGAGGAAAAACCGTGCGGGCAACTGGCGTGCCGGTGAAGTTATTTCGACCAATTTGGAAGTCAATTTTGGTTACATTTCCGTTCCGTGCGTGGCTTCCTCCGCCAGCCGAGCGTCTTGACACTTTCCATGGCTTTACAAAAAAAAACGGGCCTTCTACTTACCATCGTTCGGTTCGCGTTTCACCAGCTGGGGTGGCGTGGAAAGCCGGTAGCAGTAGGCGGCAGCGGCGGCGGCCGGATGTGCAGCGGCGGGGGCGGTGGCGAAATCGAAAAACGCCGAACGCTCGTTCCGCAGGTTTTTCGTACCTGGTCCAGGTGAAAATGGGTGACCCGCGGTGAGGGAAAACAAGAAAAACGTCAAATACGATAAAAGAAAGGCAAACGACATCACAATTCCAGTCATATCGCAGACAAGAGGGAACGAGAAAACGTATGTCAGTGTCTTCGCTTTTTGGCGACGAAACGCAAAGAAAAAAAAAGACCGACGAACAAAATCTGTGCAAAAAATCCACTGCCGAAACGACGAAGATGGCACCGAGCTGCGACGAGATAGGACTTCCGGTTCCATTTTAAGGAGGCGGTTTCTGTTGTTGGACTGGAAAGTTTTCGTCGGCGCATTGTGCGCAGAGCACAAGAGCGAGACGGCACAGACATCCTTGACAGGGGAGGGCAAAGATGACACACTTACAGGATCATGCACCCAGCCACATACCCACGCACAAACACACACACACGTACAATCGTGCAAGCAAGAAAAGGAAGCGCCGCCCGCTGCGACCGAATATTAAAATCCTTTGTGTAATTTATTCTTTGATTATCTAGGAGCCACATGACGAAAAAGTCAAGCCGAAAGCCGTCGACGACGGCGACAGGTTCAATGGAAAACTGTTAAGTTTTCTTTTTCATGTCGACAGCAAAGCTGACAGCAATCGTCGGTTTGGTCTCTGCTGGTGAAAGGTGAAGCAGATCGGTTTAATGCATGGCCCTCGTTAACGATGAAAATTCATTCCTTTGTTAAAGGATACAGTTTTCCCAGCATCCTACTGTGGTCCACCGGGCGCGCTGCGAACGTTTTCGAACGTTTCAATGGGTTACCGAACCATCGAAACACTTTTCTTTCCGTGTCTCTGCTGCAGGTAATTTGCAATGATTCAACGTAAGACAGCAACATCCTGATGCTCTATCGCGATCGTTAAAGTTTGACACACTTTTCGACGTTGGCAATAATGTATTGCATAAGCGTGGAAACGACGCCGTGCGTTTTTTACCAAACTGGAAAAACCATGCTCTTTGTTCAATAATCCTAGCCTGCAGCAATTCCGTTGTTGCCGTTCCAACTCCAACAGCATAAATATTATTTTCATCAATTCGAATATATATCCAGCACACAAGAGCATATGCTCCTGGTTGGCTGATGGTTGGTTTAATATGTTGATGCCCTCTGGGCTACAAGCACGGTTGGACGGTCTGCCTACAGTTTGTTTGACTGCTGTACTGTTAATTGAATTTGTTTTCGTATAAAATACGAAACATAAATACTTCGACCTGGAGCGAACGCAGAAGGAAAACGGGACACAGGCAGGGCGACGCGGCAGGGGCACAGGATGGCGATCGGTGAATCGGAAGTTTCGAACGAAATTGTGCGCTGGGAAAAAAGGGATGCCCTCTATTTGTCTTACGGCGAGCATGCCCACGGTCGCTTCTTGCCCTTTCTCCGTTCAGGATGGTTTCTCTCTATTGGTTTTCGCCTCGTGTGCCGCTGCGCACCCAGCCTCGGGACGAATAGAGGGGCTTTCGGGCTGTGTGCGGGGGTTGTATCTGCTTGCTGTAGTGTCAATATTTGAGCCCCCGGGAGAGCAGTCCCCCCTACACAATGAACGAGCTGAGCGCAAAAGTCAATAATTTGCTCTAAAATTGAACACACGATTATTAACTTTCTTCCTGCAGTGCGGACGAAGGCTCGGGGTCTCCAATCCTAGCATAGCATGGCGCCAACGGGTTGGCTCGGAAGTCGCTATACTCACCGTGGCCGTGGCGCAAGCCGTAGCTATCGCAACTCTCGTCCAGGATGCCGTCGTGCGATGCAACCGCCGCCGCCGCCGTCCAAAGGTCCCGTGGATGCGGCGCATGATGGTGTGGGTGATGATGGTGGTGGTGGTGTGGATGGTGGTGGTGGTGGTGGTGGTGATGGTGGGAGTTGAGCCGATACTCCGAACTGATCCGATACTCGGGGTAAAATTCTGCTTGCAGGGGGAGGCAGGGAAAGAGAGAAGAAGAGAGAGAGAGAGAGAGAGAGAGAGAGAGAGAGAAAGGCAGGGTGATAACAAGTTGTAATTTAATCAACCCCATAGGCGCAGGAGTCGCCGAGGGAGCCTGTCGGGCGGGCTGTCCTACCGTTCGTCAGGGCCGTGGCCGAGGAGTTGCCCCCGTGGAATGGGTTAACGTGGGCCAGGGAAGTGCTCGCTAGGGCCGCCACAATGGAAGTTGGCTCGGGCGAGGAGGATACGGCCGCATTGTTGCTGCTGCTGCCGGAGCTGCTGTTGCTGCGCTGGTGCTGCTTGCCGTGGTGGGACTGCGAGTTGCTGGACCCATTGGAGGGACCACTGTGGTTCCCAGTGGTGGATCCTCCGTTAGCGCCGCCAGAGGAGCCACCGTCGTTTGCCTCGGACGCACGATGGCTATCCTGGCTGTGCAGCTGCGACTGGAGCGACTGCTGGTGCTGGTGCTGGTCCAGATGCTGCTGCTGCTGCTGCTGGTGGAGATGGTGCTGGTGGAGGAGATAATTGGCGGCCACCGAGGAGGCGGCCGGCGATGACAGGGACGTCGAGAGGAAGTCGTTCGTGTGCTGTCCCTCCTCGATGGTGGTCGCTCCGACGACGAGGGTCGCGCTGCCGTTAGCTCGACTGTCACCCCCGCTGACAGAGAGAATCAGTGCGGCCGCTGTTGAGGTTGAGGTCGTGCACGGCTTCGAGGATGGCACGAACGCCGGCGGACCGCCTGAGTCGAGGTCCTGCTGTGAGCGTAATGTAGTCCCGATCGGACGCAACGAGGCCGCACGGTGGGGACGAACAAAGAAAAAAGGAAAGAAAACGAAAGCCAAGAACGGAGAAGAGTGTTATCTATGCTATAGTACAGTTCAATCAAGGTTATCATTTATCAAAATCTATTTTCTAGCAGTGGCAGTGGATCCTGGTAGCTTGTATCTTCCTATTCCCGCCGTTGTCCCACCAGTGGGTGGAAATTTGTTTTCCCTTTTCATGTTTTGGCAAACGTCTCCAACCACTGGTCGGGCCGCAGGTTTTCTCCGCCAAGATATTAATAATTATATATCCGAGGTCGGGTCTAGTGATGAAATCGCGATACTTGCACATCGCAGTAGTCGATGAAATGATTACCTTCACAACCAGCAGCCCAGAAGCTTAGGGTGGTTGCGCCACGGGGAGTCCTTTAATAGCTCCGTAGCTTGAAAGTATGGACGGTTCGTGAATATTCCGAAAGGAAGAATGGAAGACAGGCGTAAAGAATCGGTGAGTTACCCAAAAACCGTTCATAAAGTCTTCCTTAATTTACTTTCCCTTCGCCGTGCGGCACAGAGCCTGAACATCAGGCTAATCAAATATTTGTCCGATGACATTGCAAAGATAAATTGTTATTGAACCAGAGCTGTGTTCTGGCCAATTGGTGCTTTGGGTTGAAGCTCACTGCTCGATGAACCGCAATGCTTCTTGAGGGACACAGCGGCACAAAAGAGCCGTGTGTCCTCGCCAGTTTCGCCGCTCATGAAAAGTTGATTACGTGATGGGATTTGACGTCCCGTATGATTCCTGCCGGGCGACCCTTTGCCTTTGAGTGCATGCCGCCCACAAGTGGGGAAACGGTAAACAATGACGTTAGCAACTTCTTGCGGGGCAGACAGGCGGGTGTCAACGTTACAC
>JAOEFI010000004.1:26096581-26151863 GCA_034621735.1 Anopheles plumbeus
TTGAAGGAGTGGAAGGTAACACTCGGCCCCGACCGTCTGCACGGCTCGAAGGAGCGCTAGAACGAGAATCAACAAACGGAGGAAACCGAGAGTCGGGAAAGTATACCAATCTCGATAAAAGGGATTTCCATACGAGGGATGCTTGGGATAAATAGTTTTGGGTTTTAGCAGGGAACATACCTTTCCTTTCGTAGATTTTGTTTTTCGACCTGGTTTGATTAATTTACTCTAAATCACATCGAAGTGGGATGGAACGTGGAAAATGCAGACGCGGTAAAAATAGTCGTCTGTTCATTGCGATCGGATTAATGAATGACGTTCAAGCCGTTCCCAATCGAGTGCCGTTAATTGGTGAGCTTCACGTTCAGTGAGTCAAGGGTTCTGCAGCACGTCGCCAAGGACGATGGGAGCGTGTTCGAAATCAAAAGAAAGGTCCCTGGGGTGGCGAATGAATCTTTCCCATCTTTTGCCAGCTGCACGGGAAAGGAATGTCCTCCACGAGCCGGCAAACTCTTCGGCTGCTTTAATGGGCCGCTTTCAAGTGCACTCGAGATAAATGCATTTAAATTTAAATTCAATTAGGCAACATTCACACACGGCGAACGTCCCAGGACGCGTCGAGGGCCTGGAGAAGGAGAATCAAGTGCAAAATCGATCGGACATTCAAACGAGCCCTAACGGAGAGGCGTTTGGGGCGGGTGTGTGTGTCTGCGAGTGCGGGCGCGGGTGTTGTTTCCGGTTCCGTAGATTCGTGATTCGGGACCCCCGCTGGCGCGTGTGTGTGGATGTGAATCTTGGCGCTGCCTCCCAGCTGGTGGCAGGTTTTCCGGAACAAGTCGGCAAGTACCGCCATAAGAGGCCCACGCTGTCACGTTGAAGCCCGTTGCGGCAAAAAGCCACAAAAGTGAGAACGCTTGTAACGGTCGTACGTGTTGAGTCGCAGTCGGGCGAGACGAGATGGATGCATCAAGGACGAGCACCAAAAGGGCCGGGCGCTTCTCGGCACAGTTTGCGACAATTATCAGCGAAGCACAAGCGAAGGGCGGCGTTTACCGTTGAACGATCCCAGCTGAGGAGACAGATTTTACTTGAAAGGGTGGCATGGGTTGGCTCCCTGCGAACTGCTCATCCCTAGTCTTTGGGCGTCCGTTGTCGCACGGCATCCCTATTTCTGTGCGCAAAGGACAAATGCAAGGAAGAATCACTTCTTGTCGCTTGGCTTTGACTGTCAAGAGGGAGAATCTTGCGGTCGGTGTGACTACTCGTTTGTTTTCGCGCGCGCGTTGGTGGCGCGTCACCCATTTCCGGCGCGGCCTCCGTTCTGGGAACTCTTCACGGGTCGCTTGGTCCAAAGCTGTCGAGAGGAAGTTTAAACATAATAATAATTGTAACGATAGTCGTAGCGTAGCGCCGACGACAAAAAAATGGCAGTAAAACCGGTGAAAATCAAAACCAGTCCCCCACCCCATCGGAAAAGCGTACCGCAGAACGAATTGTTAACGAGTTCACCCTTCAAGCCGCGCTCGTTGAGGTTGACGATGTGGTGAACGGAAACAAAAATAAAATACGAATACCACAACAAAGCTCCGCAGCGATGAAAGACAATTCTCTGCGCCGTTATTCCGAAGGACAAGGGTAAAACAAGAAGAAACGATGAACCGGTGGCTGCCCATTGGGGTCCCTATTGTGGTCATTGTAATTTGCGTCGAGTGCTTTTACCCCCTTGTGCTTCCGCTTCGTGTCCTTGCATCCTCTCCCGGGTTATGTCCCGGTGGGGTTTGCAATTGTTGTGCTGTTGTATATCGATATGATTTATTTGGAAGGTATTTCCACCCGCAGCGTTTCCGTGGAGGAATCGAAGCGAACGGCGAGTTCCCACGGCTCAGCCTGGAACTTCCGTCCTAATCCTTTCCCCGCAGGATGAACAAAGGAATGGTATGGCAGCGAATCAGCGAATCCACGACGGTCCAGTTCTTCAAGTTCAAACACACGCTGACTCCTCGGAGGCTGCTGGTCTGCTGGCCCGTGTCGATAAGTTGTGCGGCGGGTGGGATTGTGTTTTGTTTTACTGCGGTCTCGCGACTGCTGCCAGCGCTTTCCCACTTGACGGCGGGGCTCATACCTGGGCACACCTACAGTGCCGTAATGCAGGAGGAAAATGCGCCTCCCGGGCACCTGGGCTGCAGGGGTGGAACGGAAAACCGCAAACCGGCAACCGAGGCCCTCTCAGGTTGGTTGATTGGGCTGAAGACAAAGCCCGCACGGGAGGAACGTCCTTGACGGTGGGCGAGGAGAAAGAATGAAAAAACGTGGTTCGGAAGAATGGCAAAAGCTCACCGCAGGACGGATGGAAAAACTGAGAAACAAAAGCTCGGGCCCATCGTTACGGGGACATGGTTTTCAATGAACCACGCAGAAGTGGCGTAACTAGCAGGGGCTGGGGGCAGGAGTCTGGATGTAGAGCTTTAATACATTCTGTCCTATAACGAGTTCTTGGGCTGCTCTCTGATACAGTGAGACTCCGTTTTTGTTGCAATGCCATATCGGCCTGATTAAATAGAAAATGGGGTCTAAGTACACTTAAAATTGACCTATTTGTTATACTTCATGCAGCAAATTCATTGCATAAACTTGAATGAAAATATGTAAGTACCTGTTACCTGCAGCACCAACGGTAGCAAAGAAATAACCGAAAACAAACACAACGTAGAACGCACTGTGAACGTCCATCTCCGTCCGTTCATTCTTTTCTCCAACCGACCGACAAACACAAATGTTTGGCCGTTATATTATAACGCGGTTGGGTTGGAAAAAGGGTTTAGATGGGAAAATCTCTCGGCTTCGATAACAGTTCCGGCCTTCCATAGCATGTATTTCGACCGACCGTCCCAAGACAATCGCGGAGGACTCGTAGCGTACGTTTGTGTTTGAATATTGAGCCATGTTATATTTACTGACGGCGCAGGGTACTCTTCGCGCGAACCCTTACCGGTTTCTATTGTGCTAGTCACGTTTCCACGGGGAGCCGGATCTAAGGGATCTAGAGTCATTTCACACACACACACACATCGGCACACGATGAGGAGCTGTCGCGGTGTCGCATTCAACCCATATCTCTCCTGCCCTTGAGCTTGGGGGAAATTGATTCCAGGCGCCGCCTTCGGGGTTTAAAGTTGGCCCATCAAGAGTGGGAAATCAAGCGTGTGAAGGTCGCTTTGCTGATGCGTTTTACATAAACCCTTCGCTTGTCGCAGGTGGATGACGCGTGATTAGCATGTTGGCGCCACAGAGTAGCTCTGTAATGCGGGTTGTGCTGGGCCTATTTCAAGATTGCTTCTGCAACATTAATTCTCCAGCGTAATGCAGAATGTGACATACCGATGCCTCGAACAAGACATAATGAACCGCACTGCTCAGCCGTAATGTGGCTGCACGGCACTGCAAAGTTTACAGAAGTACGCACGAAAAATCGAGGCGAACGCACTCACACACAGATCACCCTTTGAAACGTGCAACTCGCAGAAGCCCTACCAGCAACGAGGATTACGCTGGCGGATTTCGGGGAGTTTATTATTCGTCGAGAAGGAAACCGCTGGAGGATGGAAATAATAGCATTAGTGTTTTATTCTTATCCTTCGAGTTGCTAAAAGCGGCCGACACGTACGATGAAATTGAGTCATAGGAGATGTTTGCAAATCCTTCGGAATTAATCGATATTAATAGCATAAGGGAAAAGTATTCTGGGAAATTATACTCGCATCATTCATTTGGCATCGAAAGCTCGGTTCAATTCACTGATACAGTCATTCATTCAATAAACATGCTTTCCAAAACAAAACCAAGAAACACTCAAACTGATTGCATTTGAAAACTTTGCCAAGCTAAAGTAGGTTAGCCTTTCTTCAATCAAGTTTTAAGTTTTCCTAGCATAGGCCCTAGCACCTAGTCCAATGTATGATGTATGCTTCTTGTGGCGAAATAATCGTCCCTTTTTCTTTCCTACGAAACTTTCTTCACGGACTCGCCGAACAAGTGTGGCCGCATGCTCTCCGATGGATCTCCGTGTAATCTGGGATTTATTTTAAAAATAACTCCCCTACTCTGTTGTAAAATCTGACGAGAAACGTGATACAGGGGGTTGATGTGGAACGAGGGCGGAAAGAAGGGGTGGATAAACTTTCCCTTTATAAAGCGGGTTTTCTGTTCCTTCGAAACACTGTCATTGTCCGTTCGGTGCTAGTCCGATGGACACCGAGCGGCTCATCTTAAAAACATGCAGCAATAACATTTGGTGTTTTTTTGTTTTCTTCTTCTCTGTGTCATTCGTTCGGTGAGAATGGATTACATCCCTTGAGGAATTCACCCCTCACTCTGTAGCCCACTTTCGGCTGTAGCAGTCCGATTTTGATCAACATTTTCTACCGTTCTTGGCGCTGTGGTGTTTCATTTGTTGCCTAAATGTTGGTAACGATGATTTTGTGTGGCCTATTTGTTCTATCGCTTATTTCTTGCTCTACGCTAGGTCTGTGACGGGCACTCCAGTTGTAGCACGTGCCCGCAGGGATAAACCACGATTCGCGACAGTCGATGGCAGCAGTCTACGAGCAGTGCACTTGAAACATTGGCCACTCCATTTCGTTTCCTGCTGAAGGAGGGGGAGAGTCTACCAGAGATGAAACGGGGAGCTTCCTCGTCGAGTAGTGCAAGGATGCTATCGTTGGCGCTGCTGCTGGTTGTGTGCTTCGATGTATTGCCACAGCTGATGGCGAGTGAGAGGGCGACGAATCTGGAGTCAGCCCCGAACCAAACGAAAGAGCTTAATCGCAACATTATCAATACGGTGTTCGAACGGACGCGCCCCGCGGGTGCAGAGAGAAGGGCCCGAGAGGTGACCATACTGGGACTGTTCGAGCTCAGCTCGAGGGGAAGCGAGCGGCATGAGGGATTTAGCGAACTGGCCGCGGCTCAGCTGGCGGTGCAGCACATCAACCGGAGGGGTCTCCTATTGGGCTACAAACTGAAGCTCATCACGAACGATACGAAGGTATGTGGCATGGGAGGGGGTAGAGTGGAGGAGGAGCAACACTATATGTTGAATACTTGTTTTAAACAGAGGAATATTTTTATCAGTGCTACGGAGAGCAGCAACAAATTAGTTTTTTCTTTATTCTGTCATGCTCGTTTCCCTCCAGTTGGCTGCGTCATTCATTTGTTCTAATTATACTGATCTAGATTAGTACTGATTGTGCTAATATCTGAGTGGGACCGATGACAGGTTACAGTTTCCAACACTATGTTACGTATCCTACCTGTGCTTGCAGTGTGATCCCGGTGTTGGAATCGATCGTTTCTTCCACGCGCTCTACACCCACCAGAGCAAGCGAATCATCATGGTTCTGGGATCGGCTTGCTCAGAGGTTACCGAGAGCCTCGCGAAGATCGTCCCCTACTGGAACATCCTACAGGTAGTAGTAAACAGCAGCAACCCGCCTGCCAACAGCTAGTACTAGAGAATGGGTCGTATACTTGAACAGGTTTCCTTCGGATCTACCGCACCCGCGCTGAGTGACCGGCGAGAGTTTCCACTGTTCTATCGCACGGTTGCACCGGACTCGTCGCATCATCCGGCCAGAATAGCGTTCCTAATGCGCTTCGGCTGGGACACGGTGGCCACGTTCTCGCAGAACGAGGAAGGCTACTCGCTGGCCGTGAACGATCTCGTGACGGAACTGGAACGGGCGAACATAACGTGCGCCGCAACCATCTCCTTCGCCGAGACCGATTTCAAGGATCAACTGAAGCTGCTGCGGGTATTATGTAGATCCCTCCCATCCCCCACCCCAGTCCTCCAACTTTCATCACCCGCGCTCTACACCCTACATCTACCCGTGGAAGTGTTCGTCCTTCGGTCCATGTACATCACACTGCAACACCCCGTAACAACCCCGTAGTCAGTAGTATTGTCGTAAAGTTTGCCCCCACGCCACCCACTCGATAAGCGCTAGGTAAGAGTCCGCCATCGCAAAATAACGACTGCAGCAACGATTTTGCACCCTTTATTGCCATTTCCAGTCACCCGCACCACCCTGTGTGTCTCATGTATTCCTCCGTTCCTAAAGTTGCTAGCAGAAACGCCCTGCACGTTGTGTCGGATAGAAAAGTTGATTACAGCAGCATACCGTTCTTCTCCTCCAACTGATGCGTTCCCTGTTCTTCTTCCCCGTTCAAGGATCGAGACATACGCGTGATTATCGGGAGTTTTTCGCATGAAATAGCTCCTCAAGTGTTCTGCGAGGTAAGCCCTGAGAGCAATGGAAAAAAGTTCCCATGCAGGCTGCAAGGTCTTTCATATCCTTTCCCGATTGTTTCTTCGATAGGTCTATAACCTTGGCATGTACGGTGCCGAGTACGCGTGGATTCTACAGGACACGTACATTTCCTCCTGGTGGCTCTCCCAAACCGAGGCCTGCTCCTCGAAGGCACTGTTGACTGCGGTGGAGAACTTAATCATCGTTTCCAGCTACAACAGCATCGTCGGCATGGGGACAGCTTTGAGTGGATTAGTGAGTATAGGGCACGGTTACGAAGATTATTGATCATCAACGTGTGTTTGCTGACTAGTTTTTCCGCGCGGGACATAGTTCACCATCTCTATCTGCCAATCGATTGGAATTAGTTTCGGATTTGTAGGAAGTCAATCGCCAATAATCCATCATCGGTTTGAGTTTCATTTTGTTGTTGAGTATGCTTTTTTCCATCCTCGTAAAGACTAATTGCATATAGCCGCTACATATTGCGTCTTATTAATAATGTGTGTACCGTCCATGTTTCTCCCTCCCACGGCCAGACGAATAACATCTTCCTACAGAAGCTTCGTGAAATGAACGTCACCGGCGCAGTGTCCCAGTTTGCTCCGCAAACCTACGATGCCGTTTGGGCGATGGCGTTGGCACTCCGCGGTGCGGAAAAGTCCTGGGCCCAGGGACGAACGTCGAACCGCATCCACTTGGCTGATTACGACTACACTCGATATGACATTGCAAAGGAGCTGCTCCGTCAGTTCGACCTACTAACGTTCAATGGCATCTCCGGTCCAGTTTCGTTCGAGGGTGCCGATCGTATCGGAACTACCTCGTTCCATCAGATCCAGCGGGGGCAGCTGCGGATGATTGCGTTCTACTATCCCAAAAATGCCACGCTCCACTTTGGATGCTGGTACTGTGTACCGGTCGTTTGGGCTACCGGACAGGTGCCCATCGCCAAACGCGTTCTGAAGTTACGCGTGGATACAATCGACCCTTGGGCATTCTGCACGGTGGTGGTGCTTTCGTCCTTTGGAATTGGTATTTCGATGCTCTTTCTCGGGCTCAATCTACGCTTCCGAAAACTGAAGTAAGTGACAGTGTAAGTTACTCACAAACAGTGAGATGCAACCGTTCGATTATGCTAATCATCGATTGCTTTCCGTTCGACAGGGCGATAAAACTTTCCAGTCCCAAACTCAGCACGATCACCGTCTGTGGGTGCATCCTTGTCTACACTGCCACCATACTGCTTGGACTCGACCATTCCACGCTGCCCTGGTCCAGTGTGACCTTCTCGACGATCTGCATGGCCCGCATCTACTTTCTTTCTGCAGGGTTTTCCCTCGCATTCGGCTCGATGTTCGCCAAAACGTTCCGAGTGTACCGCATCTTTACCCAGAGCGCTGGAGGGCTGTGTCGAGATAAAATACTCCGGGATACGCAACTGATCTCCGTCATTGGAGCGCTCCTGCTCGTCGATGCGTCTGTGGTGTCCTTCTGGATGGCGGCAGACCCCATGGAGCGCCATCTGCATAACCTGTCCCTCGAAATCAGTGCCACCGATCGGAGTGTCGTGTTCCTGCCACAGGTAGAGCTGTGCCGGTCCCGACACTACGAAAGCTGGCTGGGAATGCTGTACGCGTACAAGGGCCTCCTCCTGATCGTCGGTGTGTACATGGCGTGGCAGACGCGCAACGTGAAGATATCGGCCCTCAACGACTCGCAGTACATCGGCATCTCGGTGTACAGTGTGGTGATAACCAGCGCCAGTGTGGTGGTCCTGGCGAATCTACTGTATGAAAAGGTGACTCTCGCATTCGTGATTACGGCCGGGTTCGTGCTGATCTCGACCACGGCAACCCTGTGCCTACTGTTTCTTCCAAAGATCAAGGACATTTTCGAGAAAGGTGAAGTGTACGATCCGATCATTCACAGCATGGGCTTGAAGTTGGAATTCAACACTCGCCGCTTCGTCATGGACGACCGCAGGGAGCTCCAATTTCGCGTCGAAGTACAGAACCGGGTTTACAGGAAGGAAATCGAACTGCTCGACGCTGAAATCTGTCGCCTCGAGCGGTTGCTGGGGGAACGTTCCTTGCAAAGCTCACCTCGATCATCGGACCCAGACCTTTACGGTACTCGTGGGTGTGTACTGCCCCGTGCACATGGCTCCACTGGTCTACCGATGCTACTCCTGTCGGTTCTTCCACCTATCATCCCGCGCGCGAGCTGGCCTTCGGTTGACCCCATGCTGTCACCAATGAAGCGCAATATTGCCTTCAGCTCGCAACCGAAGATCGATCCAGCATCGAACAGGGAGCCTATTTTGACCTCTAGCCGAAGCGTTTTTGATGACCAACAATCTGCGCCGGCGACTAATGGCACCGGGGCTGCAATGATAGGGAAGATAAGACATATGTTCACGCCAAGGGTACACAAAACACCGTCGGCACCGTTCGTCTGTTCCGGTGCATCCACCACCGTTCGCAAGTCAGCGCTGACGATATTCAACGAGATCGATACCGAAGAAGACTCCCCGTTCGCGGTGCCGCTGTCGGTATACACCATCAGCAAGCCGAATAGCGAAGAACTCAACCTAACCGGGTCGGAACCGAGGGTTAATTTTATTCTACCACCAGCCGGAAAGCGACGTTCGTCAATCGTACAACAGGGTGTGGTGCGCGAGCGGATTCGAGGATCACCACGCTTTCCACATCGTATCTGCCCACAGGCGACCAGCCTTACCGAACTGGGCATAGAGCGACCGCGAATCAGTTTTCTCACGGTGAAAAGCTGTGAGCAGATCCATGGGAAGCAGTGCGAATCGCGAGCCAAGTGGAAATCTATGGACTCGTTTTCGAAGAGCATTGGTTCGCAGTAGTACGAAGTATGTTTCCTTCTAGTCATTGTTAACGTAACTCAATCGCCTGTAAGAAAATCAACAAGACAACAACGCTCAACGATTGTCTATTAATCCCACCCACATCTAATCTTTAAAAGGTGCAATTGAATTCGGATACCTGTACGAATCTCGATTATTTTCGTGCTCGGTTGTACTACAATTATCGGAAAATAAACGAGAGAAAAACATCAGTCAATAAGAAAATAATGATTCGTCTACAATCTATGCTCTTATTTAAAACGAAATCTCTTAATATTTTACTTGCCGATAGTCAATTAAACGTCCAAAAACTTAACAATGAATTAGACAATGTCGGCAACACAGCGCTGGATCATTTTATGATTGCGAACTACGATGGGTTCGGTTGCTTTCGGGGTAAGGTGTACGTCGTTGAGTGTACCGCATTCGTAGAGGTCTGTCAGCGGGGCCGGAAGTCCCACGGGAAACATTTTTGTTCAATTCAAATCGTTAGTGCTTAGTTTCGTGAAGCTATCCGTCAGATCCTCGTCGTTATCGGTCCTCTCCGGGAGCGTTTGTCCTTGCTGTTGTCCACACTGGAGTCCTTGCTGTTGTGCCTGTGGCTGGTTTGCTAAGAGAGCTTTCAAAGTTTGCTGGTTGCTGGCCGATTGCTGTTGATAGCTCCCACCTGTTTGCATGCTGGCCGCCTGCCCTGCCATCTGCTCGAGTCGGTTCAGGTCGGAGTTGGACAGGTTACCCAGAACGGACCGCAGCTCGGCCGAGTTGAAATCTCGATCGAGGTTCACAAAATCCAGGTTCATCAAGTCCGAGCCCATCGACGGAGGGCCCACGTTCGATTGGCTGTTTCCAATGCCCGTGATTGCCGCGCCTATTCCCAGCATCGGATCGCTAGTGAGCGGAAACAGGCCGAAGTTGCCCAGATTGAAGGACTGGTGCGGCAGGTGCTGACTAGGACCGTTTTGGTTCTGCGACGGTACAGGCTGCACCCACCCATTGGAGGGCCCAGGAAGGCCTGAATCAAATATTGGCGCGGCAGGCTGCTGTTGTTGCTGCATTGCTGCACTGGGGTTACCGAAGATTCCGAAGGTTGCAAAAGGATTCCCGTGAGGACCCGCCAGCGTGGCGTAAGCGGGTGGGGTGGGCGTCACACTGCCTGGATCGTGTGGTGAAACTGAACCTGCGATTACCGGAGACGGTGTCAGAGTGGACGGAGATCGATCGGGCGCCGGAGAAGTTCGTTGTGGGTTGAGCAATCCTTGCATTGGTTGGAGTTGGTATTGGTTGGACGGCACGTGACTCGGAGAATCTAAAAGATAATCAATGGTAGCGGTGAAAAAGTGTTTATTGCCTACAAAAGGAAACTAAAGTATTTTTACCTCCAGGTTCGTTTTTAATTTCCTCTTTTGGCATCTGCGGGAACGCACTGGCGCTACTGTAGTTATATATTCCTCCTGCGAAAATAAAATGAATCATGTGAAAAATAAATTTGGAAGATTCACGATTCCACAGTTTCACACACCTTTTCCATGCGATAAAACAAAATATAAATGTACATGCTCGAAATGAAAAAAACGCTAGTCGAAACATATATGTAGTTAGAAAATGAAATAATGATGTAAGCGAAAGTGTTAGACTGTTAAAATGGGTCATTCCTAAGCATGATGTGCTTTTGATTCAATACATTAATTCCACACGGGTTGGAAATACATTAGCAATAGAGAAGCTTCACATCAAAACAAATTTTTACAACAGACAGACGCAACTTACAGTTCAATTCGAGACGGTTGTTCTGAATAGTGTAGATTGAATGAATTTTTCCGTGCATAACTTAAGTACTCAACTTAAGATTAATCAAAACTCTTTCGATCTCTGCTTATCTTATATTTCACTGACTTTATTTATCTTTCATAAAGATTAACAATTTGACTTAGTGAGTGACTGATTGACTTGCTAAAATGTTACAATAATCATCGCTCTGCGATGTACGGAGCATTATTCATGTATGAACCTTTACCTTAGTACTATTATTGTTGTGTTTGGTTTTAGTTTTGTATCGGACAAAAACATGTACTTTATTCTAAAAGTGTTTGGTATTACAACAACATGCTTTTCCAGGTTCAACATTTTCAATTCACTTTAAATTTTAACATCTTTTGGTTGTTGTATGTTGATAATTCAAATTTTCGTTCCTCCAAAACTTCAAATTACTACTTACACTCGACAAATTGACTGGATGTAGTTGAAGGGGTAAACGAAAAACATATTTAATAAATTACGCACGTTGTTACATGCATCTCTGTAAAGTAACACGCCAATAACTACACCCTGTATCAGATTGTAAGTTACTTCTAAAAACAAAACACTCGAATGAAGGATACTGCATATTCCTGTACTCTTCGTAGTTATTCGTACCTGTACTCTTCGTATAAATTCTTACAAACTCTAGTGCGTTTACAATTTCATTTGAAAATTCCTACTTTCAAACCGTTTGTGTCAAAAAATGACGCCTGATTTGTCGTATTTTGTAACCGTTCTTATGCTATCAACCTGGTAAAACTCAACAATCGCTGAATGTATTTTGTTTCGCCCACTCCGAGAGGCAACGTTCTAAAACCAATATTCGTTTTATTCAAATCCTCGAGCACGACACATGCGCTCCAGCTTCCATACACTCTGCCGATGACAAATTTCACAAATAGATGGCAATGCTCGATTCGAATTTCAACATTCTTAGGCTAACGGTTTCCGTTTTGAATGTTAGTTTATCCTCCACCATTGAACTAGGTGTGCTTCCGTGACTGTTTTATGGGTTGATGTTTATTTGTGTTATCACCAAATTTGGTCCAATTTGTTAACAATCGCCACCGACAAACCACAAAAATACAAATACCAACGACAATTAGGAACAAGTGAGCCCTATATAACGGACAGCATCCGATTGTTCGCCCTGGGTGCATGTGGGCACAGCAGGAAAAAGGATGCTGTCTCCAAATGCCAAACAACTCTACAACAAATTTTCATTCGCTTCTTTTCTTGTATTCAAAAAGACAGCTGTGGACGGTTCCGAAATATCAGAACATCACAAAACAGAAAGTGGAGGACATATCACAAAAGAACGATGATAGTATGCGAAACGTGGAGAGAATGAACCCATATACCATGTGAAAACCGTGTGTAAAACAGAAAATAACGAGATCAAGTTTACAGTATAAGTGCATCCATTGAGCCGAAAAACGAAACAGACATGGGAAATGGAAAATGAGGATGGTGACTAGTGCACAGAGTAGCGTGGCGAAACGTAGGAAAAATACTTCTCCAAACCCCCGACCAACGGACACCGAGAAACCCCGTAGGAAACGTGAATCAATGGCGGAAATATGTGAAGGGAAGTTATCCTATTAACCCTCGAAAGACAGAGACGGAAGAAAAACTTACGGGGTACACTGCTTGATGCAGCTTGGCCACAAGTGGCATCAAGCTGCGACAGGTTTGGAATGGAACCGGGGGTTGGAGTCACGTGAACCTGTTGCGCTGGGCTCGGCAAAAATACATTCGATGAACCCAGTTTTTGTCGTTTCCGTCGCAATTCGACTGTCGTTTGTGCGTGTTTTGCAAGCCGAGAGTAGAGACCGAAAAAAAAAACAAAAATAACGTCATATTAGTGTAAATGTGTGGTTTCAATGGTAACTTTGGGAAGTAAAATATTGCTGCTGCTGATGCTATGATGATATGCTCAAAAAGTCACTGCTCTGGAGTAGCTCAGCGCACAAAAGGGGATCAAAAATAAAATCTATCAGTTCCTCTCAGACATCGCTATTGGTGGCCATGGTTGTCATTTGGCACTGCTGCTGGTACTGCTGCTGCTGTTGCTGTTGGACAGTATCCCGCGAAGAGGACGCCAATGGGCTCGGATCAACCGGAGCGTAGTAGCAGGAAGTTTCATCGAATTCGCTCAATGCGGCATTCGGAGCGATCGAGGTATATAAGGCAAAGTGCTCCGCTTCGGTCAGGTCGACACTCGGGTCCAGCTGGACACCGAAGTTACCCTCGACAAGATTCTTTATGCTGCGGGCGTCGGCGATGGCAACAAGTTCTAGATTACCGTCCTGTATAGGCACATCGAGTTGCAGCGCGCTGACTGTCTTCCGATCGAGCGGTGGCAGCGATGCCGTACTGGCACGATCATACGAATCATTTCCCGGCAGTGACAGGTGCGTTCCGCTACCACCGTTGCGCGATTGCATATTACCACCTGGACCGTCACCCTTCAGAGGGATGTAGATGTAATCCGGACTGGCATCCGACGCTGGTCGCCGGGCACTGACGCTACTAACGCTTCGAGCGACCGGTTTTCCCGTCTTTCGTTTTTCCCCAGAAGAGTCACGCATTGATCCCTTGCGCTGCTTCGACTGACTACCATCCTTGAAGTTCACGGACAAACTGGGCTCCTTCGAGACCCCGGAGGTGTTCTTCCTATTGAGCGTGTTGGTACTAGCGGTAAGGTCGGATTTGCTTTTCTTGCGCGAAAACAGTTTCGAGAAGAAGCCAGGCTTTTTGCTGCTGCTCTTTGGCAGCGTGCTGAAATCTCCCTCGGTCGCTCCTGCTCCAGTAGCAGCTGGTGCCTTCGTTGGCGAACTGGGCGGCGTTGGCGGCAGTTTTTTGTTCGGCGGACTGTCCGGCGTCTTCATGATGATGATCTGATCGGATTGTGGCCGTGGCGCAAGGCTGCGCATCGAACCTTTGCGGATAATCGTGTTCAAGAGCACTTCATCGTTGGCATCGAGGGCGTTGTTCTCCTTATTCTGGACATTCGGTTTGGCACGCTTCGGTGGCAATGGCGGTAGCTTTTCGGTTTCCTGCGATTCGCGCTTCAGCGAGTTAACATCGATGGTAGGCACGAGAAGCGGTTCCACTGCGTCGTAAACACCGGGATCGAGCTTGGCATGCTCCGGCCTCGGGGGAACCGGTGGCCCCAATGTAATAGACAGAGGATTCTTGAAAGCCCTTTGCAGGCTGGTGTACGTCGCTGCATCATCAAAGACCTCATCAATGTCCATCCGTTCGCCACCGGGCGATCCGAGCTGCACCGGCACCATTTGCTCCAGAGTTTTCAGCTCGTTTTCCAGAATCATGTTCTCGCGGCGCAATTGGTGATCGGTATAGATCTCGTCCAGCTCGGCCACCTGCTCCAAGAGTTCATTCAGCGTCTGGTCGTCGTCCGGAGCAACAGCAGCAGCAGCAGCGGTGGCAACAGACGTAGCATTTGAAGTCACATTGCCAGAGCAAACGTGGCCGGTGCCTCCATCTGGGCAATCAAACGAATTGGCCTGATAGATATTGTTATTATTATCTCCGATAACCATCTGATTGTCATCGCCAGATGAACCTCCGTCGCTATTGGTCTGATTGTTGTTCGTGTTGCCGAGGGCCGCGTTGAATTCGTTTCGTTGTATCCATTCGGTCGTTTTCTGATCGCTGGTAACCGTTTCCATCGCGAATGGTTTTTCCTCAACGTTCGGAGTGTCCAGCACGATCACTTCCGCCTCCTTGTGGTCGGTTGGCGAGCCATTAACGGTGGACTTGGCCGGCTCCAGAATCGAACGGTTCGAGCCCTCCAGAAGGATGCGCTTGAATAGCTGATTCTCGGGGGAATCGTTCGGATTCTTCATGAGTTCGCGATGTAGAGCCGAAAATCTGCGCCTACCTGAATCTAACGGTATGAACTGGAAATTGCGCGCCTCCGAGTAGGTGCTATCCGATGGTCGTTCCAACTGTACGTACACCTGAAATACAAGGAGAGTAGGGTTACAGATTTTCCTCTGGTTGATCGTTTTTGATTTATTCGAAATTTATTCGTTCTTTCGAAAACAGTAAAAACTCACCCTCACAGGGTCGCTGATGTCGATCGATTTGTACGGTGGCGTCCGGAAACTGATGGCGACCTGCTTGTGCACATCGGTGTGCGAAAACTCGGCGTAGTTCTCCCACACCGTGATGTTTCCCTTTTTCTCGAAAAAGCGCACCTTGATGTCCTCTTTGACCACCTTCTCGCAGAGCAGAATGATCTCCTTGCCGCCGGACACGGGGGCCGTGCAGTCGCTCAGCCGACAGATGATCAAATCCGACATGGCCTTCTTGTCGTAGATAATGTCCGACACGACCGGCGCCAGCGGTTCCGTGAAGCGACCCCGCTGCTGACCCTCGAGAAACACCTGGAAGCACAGCCGGACGGCGTTGAGGTCGATTGAACCCGGTTCCTTCGAGTGGCCAAATCCAGCTGAAAAACGAACAGAGCGGTCAATTTTAGTCTTACCAGCACAGGTTCCGTGTCGCCCGTCCGCTTCGCACTCACTTCTGAATGGATCGACCCTTATCTCCTGCCGCAATCGAAGCGCCTCTTCGACGTCCTTCTTCTTCACGCACTGGATGCCTAGGTTGTTGAACGTGTAGCTCATGGTGGTGCTGTTGATCTCGACCGTGCACACGCCCTTCTTGCAGCCCTCCTTTCCGACGAGATTATGCGGATGCGGCTTATGATCCGGCCCCTCCTTGGTGACGCAGGACACCACGACCACGGCCCGGCCCCGATACCCGTGCACCTGTATGCTCGGGAAGGTCTTGTGATCGGCCGTGGTACTAACACCCGGGATCGACCCGGCGGACCGTCCCTCGCACTCGTAGCGAAACCGGAGCGCCTTCGGGTGTGGCTGTTCCGTGATCTCCACGTACGGTCGCTGCGTTGCTACTGGCGGCATTTCTTCGCGTATATCTTTACCGATCACGTGAACTATCAGAGAAAGACGGCGAGGCAGGTCAATGGGCGTTCAATTTGAAACCTTATGCGAACAGTTTTTGAACAGGATAAAACTAATTGCGAAGTACATAGAACGACAAATAGCTTCCGGGCATCTAGGCATTAAGGCTTGTTCTTTTTGGTATTTTTTGTTTGTACAGATAATTTACAACACAATTATTATATTACCTTGCGATGCGCATGCAGGAGATGGTTTTTGGATTGGTTTTGGTGGTGGTGGTGGTGGTGATGGTGGAGATAATTGTGGTTTTGTTGGAGGTTCTGGTGGTGATGAGACAGTAATAGCTGGAAGAGTAACAGCGGTGGCAACCGGAGCACCGGGAACGGCTACACTGGGCGTATGATGCACGATCTCATCGTAAAGCCCGGCAAGGGGAGAACGCTGCAGATGATCGAACTTGTGGAAAAGATTCAGATACTCATAATCGGACGACGAGGTGGAGGAGCTGGACGACGGTGAGGAATCGTAGCGCTTGCGGATAATATTATCGGCATCATCACCAACGGCAGCACCAGGATTGGGCGGAGAAGCACCAGCAAGGGGCAAGGGAGGGTTACGACGAACCGGAAAGGACGACATTATTGAACTGCACACTATTACAATACAGCGTCGATCGCCGGCAGATGTTTCTGTAGCACTTCAGTGTATCCTTCACCCACTTGGGGAGGAAGTTGTGGAAGAAAAGTTAATAGTATTTCTAAGAACCCGTCGTGCCATTATGTAGGGCATTTTCGTTCGATTTAAATATAGGTTCAACCCGATTCAAAGGGTGCATAAATGTTGTGAACCGACATGCGCTTTGGGAATGCCAACGCACCACCATTCCAATGGAGAGCAGCGGGCAACGATCCATTTGTGTAGTGGGGCTAGATGTATGTTTAATTTTGAACGATCAATTTCCAATTCGTTAGATTTTCGTTCACCCGTTCAATGCGGATCCCAAACAAGTTGCCAAGGGTCAGGATGGCCAGGGGAAACTGTGGAAGGATGTGAAAAAACCACCAAGATGTACCAAAACGTTACACATCTGTTCCAACTTCCTTTCGCGTAGCTCCCACTCCTTTCACCTCGTCTGTCTCTGTTTATCTCTCGCTCCTTCTTTCTCTCTGACTCTTTATAAGTTTGTAAGTTGCACAAACGCACACTTTCCTTCGCAGACGTGTTCTGTGAAGTCTGCTCTCACCAGACGCCCAACCAGGCGATGGTTCGACCGGGGTTCGGATCGCGTACAACCACAACGGCACCCGCGATACGATCAGATCCGCCATCACCAGGGTTGGGTTGTTAATGGAGAAATCTATTTTTACAAATTTTCACATCGTACTATCTAGAGCTACAGGCGGCAGCGCGTTTTCCCCTGCACAATGTCGAACGGTACGCCGGGAGTTGCAACTTCCTCGGGGCGCCATAGGGGGGTGTTTCGTAGATCACATACGCTGCACGGGCACGGGCAAAAGGAATATTGGGTATTGAAGGCAGTAGAAGAAAACCCCATTTTCAGTCTTAGCACCGTGGAAAGTTTCCCTGGCTGATTTGAACAGACTTTCAGAGGCGACACATGGTTGGAGTTGGGTGGTTTACATATTTGGAGCACAATTTCTCAACGACGGTTCGTTTGGTTAGTCACGTTAAACATCTATTTAAAGAGCAGCATAAAATGGCGTACTGTACAGCAAGTGTAAGCGGATTTTCGCTCTGCAAAAAAATTGAGCGGAGTGTTATGGAACTTCTTCTAGCTGCAGCAAAAGCACCACCACGTAGCACACCGACTGTAAACGATTGGGTCAGGGTTGAACGAGCTTGTTCACTTCGATACACGCATAAATTACAGCACAAATGCACAGCTGCAGCAACTAAGAGTAGAAATAAAGGTTTCCACGAACCGATCCTCAATGAATGATCACGAACCGTAGTGTCACTCCGTCGTTGGATCACGATCGACTTACGTATGGTCGGGGCGAACCGCTGGGAAAATGGATCCCGAACATTTTCCACGAACTCTCTCCCTTTGCTGCTCTCAGCGGAAACTGGGAGAGTTCATGGTTTATCTCTCGGCAGTCGTGATCGCTTTCATGCAAACGGAGAGTCCATGTTGGCGCTAGAAACACTGTTGCGCGCGTGTGCGTGAGATGAAAATGAGGAAAATAGCTGATGAAATAATGCGGCGAAAACGCAACGCGCAGCAATGCGCTCTCGGGTAGGACATTTTAAAAGGCCTAGAGGTCGTAAAATGGTCGATCCTGACAGGGTGGTCCTCTCCACTATCATTTCCACCTCAAGTTGCCCTAAAGATAAAGATTTCCAAACAGTTACTCATATGAAAACATTAAAGATTCACGTTTTAGTCAACTAACAAGGCTCAAATTGTACGCAACGAAACAAGCGACTGTCATCGAATGGAAATTGGTACTCGTGCGGCTAAAACGCAAGATTATATAAGTCTAGTACAGTTTTTCTTTGTACGATTACTCATGTTTGAATGACTTGAGGCCTAATTTATGATCTAGATCCTGCGTTCGCAGGTGACTTCGAATTGGCACGCCTTAGCCAGCAGTACGTCATTACTACGTTTGGCACATGTGTTCGGGAACAAGAAAAGGCGAAAGAGTTGTGGGGGATGATAGTCAACATTTTCACTGACCGCTCGCACGAGAGTTTACACGAGTGGCCGAAGGAACAAGCAACACGTGCGCCCGACCAAGACGATCAGGCCGACGCCGATGAGCGTACGACATAAAAATAAATCTGTGACATGACAATAATCGTTCCTAGCGCCGCCGATTCGATGCTGGGGTCTTTTGCTTCGTACCGTCGGAAGTGGCATCGTTTCGAAGGCGCAGTATTCACTTTGTATTCGTGTGAGATCGCCGCGAAAAGTGTTGATGTGTTTAGGGGATGGTGATTTTTTTTTCTTCCGAAGCAGAAGAAGTCATGCGTGACAGTTCTGAAAAGTGTGCCTTTCATTTTTCATGTCATCGAAGATTCGGTGGCAGGTGCTGTCTCGAGTTGTGCGTGGGGCGAACGAGGCAGGCGCTTGAGTTAGTCGGAAAGCAAGAAGACGCTAAAAAAAAAAAAATATGTGCGCAACGCCGCCCGCCGATCGATGCAGACTGTTACAGACAGTTGCCCGGTGTTTTGGTTTTCCACGAACTGTGGCTAACGTTTATATTTTCTGTTTTGAGCCAAGCAATGAGTCACTACCGGGGAGATTTGGAAGAAATAGGGGGACTGTATCAACTGCGATCATTACTCCAGGGAAGCAGACGATCTAAATGGACACTGTAACTGCGCAGCGTGATAACGTAATAACACAAAAATATGGAACGACTAAGAACCAAAATAAGGCTCCCAATTTCTCTTTTCAAACTCAACGGATTAGCTCAAAGCCAAATTTATCCAAATGACTAAGAGCCAGCGGTGTGTTTCATTTTTTTGCGTACTTAACGGCGACGGCCTACAGCTGTGATATCGTTCCTATTGGAAGGATTGATTACCACCTTTTTACGACGAACTTTTGTATGCTGAGTCAGCGCAAATCAACAACGTCAGACAAAACATCTTTTCGGGGATTTCGGGATAAGAAAAAATTGCACAACTGTCAAACCAGCATGCACCTATTAAAGAAATCCGTTCCGTTCGTGTGCAGTCAATTAAAGCTAGGCGTGAGGGGGGAGGAGATCACCAACTTGTTTGTTCCAACCCTTCCAAACGGAAATAAATTACGTCTAGCCGTCTCGGTTTGTTACCTAGTTTGTACGATAAAAAATCACACGTGGAAAAATGCACCCAAAACTCGACCGTCTAGCCGTACCACATTGCATCTCGTCAATTGACCGCGGCCGATACGGTCTGCAACGGAGGTCGCCCAACTTGCCCCCAGTCGTCTAGCCGAACTGTATTTTTCCACCCTTTCGAACAAGGTTTGTGCCAAGGTCGCTATTTGTCGTTCACACCGAGCTGGTTTCTCTTTCGATTGCAGGGATAATTGCATAATTCTAACTGACTATACTCACTAATATCATCCAACAGGTCACTTTCTCCTAAGATGTCTTCTATTGGCAGAAGTGAAGCATCTGAAAAAAAAAGGAAAGTGCAAGGAAAAAAGTATGCAAATTATTTCTCAACCTCTCGTATGCATAGAAAGAAAAACAGAGGGAGACAGATGTAGAGGACGAAAAAGAGACAGGGCGGGAATAGAAGGAACCGGAAAATGCTTTGTTTACAAACGCTTGAGCCGTGTGTCACCGAAAGAAGAGGGAGCAAAATTAACCGAAAATTAACCGCCAACGCCATCGTTACCGTTGGTTTGTTTGGGCTGCCCTCGCCTTCGCGGAAAGTGTGGAATGCCAGGAATGTACCTTCGTCGCCTAACCATTTCACTTTTCCTCGCTGGCCGTAATATCGATTGCATTCCCCCGGCGTGTGTGGGAGAATTGAGCGGTAAGGATGACGTGGGTGGGTGGCGACGCGAAAAAGTTCTAGTACATTTTCCTTTCGTTTGCAACCGTTCGTGGTCGAAAGCCGGCGCACAGGGGTCGCACGTGCAAGAGGTAATCAACGGAGTATAATTCATGTTGCCCTCGTTCACGGTCTCCCCATCGCCGGCGTGGTCTTGGCCTTCATGATAGCGAATCGAGCCGTAGAATGGTTGGAATTTTCCGTGTTTGCCCACCGTACATACAGTGTACGGCGGAAGTTGCCGGGCGAACGCGCGCAATATACATTCCAGCCTACTTTCTTTATGTAGAAGAGTGAACGATGTGGTCACCGAAAAGAAAGTAAGCTTGTGTTTCGAAATTGTCATTTTGTTGTTGAAGAAAAACTAATAATCATTCACTGTGGCGATAAACTGCGCTCTAAACATCTAGCCACATGAACCAAGTAGACAAATGTTCCACATATCACTGTAGACCTCCTACGCCGAGGGTGTGACTACGTTCTTTCGTTTGTTGACCACCATCAATTTTGCGTGGCAACCCCCAGTTATCGATTGGGTTTCTTTCCCTAAATGTTTTTATCGAGCGGATGTGTACGGCCGTTTTCCCATCAACATCATCCATCCGCCGGCCGTCTATCAGCGTGAAACGAACGTGTTTATTCCACCGTAGCAACGACCGGCGAACGAGCCCCCGTGTGGAAGGAAGTGAAGCAGTACTGATTAATAACACTTTTCCCATTCGTTGACCATTTTCCTCATGCAAATCACAATTCGGCCCCTGTATTCCCAGGTTCATGTTAGGGGTGAAATCGAGTCAAGTTAAAGGTTGCGCCAAGGTCGGTGAAATAAATGTGTGCCTGGCAGACTCTAACGCTCGTCTTCGGAAAATGCATTAGCGCACAGATTGCACCACAAAGGATTGATGGAGCACTTGTTGGAGGAAACCCCCCCCCCACCACCCCCCACCCCCCCCTAATGCCTGCTTAGTACACAGGTCAACAAAAAGCTGCCCTCGCAAGTCGTTGGTTTGAAAATTAATTCTATCATCCTGTCGTGCCTCTGATCCATCCACGGATTTCGCGTTCCTCGTATTAAAATATAGCAATTTCTCCCCCGATATCCTCTAGAGATCGGGCGAGTTACTAAGAATAATTTAATCATCGGCGAACATTAGATTCAACATTCCGCGCACCGACAAACCCATTATCTTTTTAAGGAAAGGCACAACCCTAAGCTACGCAAGCCGCACTCGGTTTGCCAACAGAACATGGCGGAAGTACCGTATTTCGCGCCAGTAATCCGAGGCAAATATTTACACTCCTAGAGCGGATAAATGGATAAAAAAGAAAACAGTGCTGCCAAGCTTCGGTTCCAAGGCGCGCCGGCAAGCTTTCAGAAGATCACGGGAGATTAGAAGAACAATATTAAAACTCGATAGACCGATTTAGGGCCGCGGCGAAATGCACGGAGCGGAATCGCTGGAAGACTTGCTTTCATCTTAATTTTCCCTCTCGATTAACCGGAAGATCAACCGACCATTAAACCGAATGGCACAGCCATTACAAGGACAACTACACCGACTTGTAAACCAACGTTTTTGAAGACTCACACGCCATATAGTTTAGAGGCCCTCTTTGGAAACTGAAGAACGGAAACCCCTAAAACACACCTTGGGCGGCCCCGTTATTGCTTACCGTTCGATTTCGGTCTGCTTGCCCTGGTTCGTCACGGCCGCTATGTACTTCATGATGATCTTGGACGCCTCGGTCTTGCCGGCGCCGGATTCGCCGGAAATCATGATGCAGGTATCGTTGTTCCGCTGCTTCAGCACCCGGTACGCGGCGTCGGCGATGGCGAAGATGTGCGGCGCGTTTTCGAACAGCTCCCGGCCCTTGTACCGGCTGACGTACTCCGGCCCGTAGATGTTCATCTCGCGGTACGGGTTCACCGAGATGCACACCTCGCCGATGTATGTGTAGATTTTGCCCGCCTGAAACCTGCGGGGGGAGAAGGTGTGGAGAAGTAAAGAAACGGAAAGTGAGCGGAAGCATTATCGATACGGATTTCTTCAGAGGTGGCCACGACGAATAAAGCGTCTACGGGTCGGGATCCTTGACTCAGTGACTTGATGCGTGACTCAACAACCCTCCCCAGTCTCCCTTATGACGCCATTGGCAAGTGAAAATTGTAAAAAGCCTCATGTTTCCACCACGGGGGGCTAATAGATGCACGAATTCGATCGTCCGCCGGAGATGGCTTTCCCCCCACCCCCCCCCCTTTCTCTTTCACTATTACCGATGATGATGCGGGCGCACCTCTTCCCTTGCTAAATTGTTATCAATTATGGATTACGAAAGTCGAAAGATGATACGCGTACGGTTGGGTGCTTGCTCGCCGTGAGGTGGCGGCGTAGTTCCAACGCTCGCCGCAGAAAATGGAATTTCCAGTTGTTTGCCGATAAAACATTCAACCTGGTATGCCTGGTGACGCCTGGTGCTCCCTGGTGTACGGTATCATCCGACCGCGGTCAAATTGCGTAACATTGCGGCGGAACGAGCCCTGGTGTACTTACTCACCCCTCCGTTACTGTCAAATGTAGTCCTACTCTTGTTAAAATTGATACAACGTTGTTACTATTTATCCTCGGGCGACGTGTTTGATGGAAACCCGTACCTCGTTTCATCGCGATCAACCAGACTTCAGACTCAAATAGATCCGTTTCGGAAAAATTACCCCTAAAGCATAAATCCGCATAACGAACACATTGCTGTCTTTTGTTCCACAGCAAGTCAATCGTATCAGCTCGAATTTTCCATAACATTTGAATACGGCATCTGTTGCCATTTGAGGTTTGTCACCGACGATGGAAGAACTTTAAATGAGGCTACGTCGTCGTCGCCATAGGTTTGGCCAGCTGTTGCCTTATAATAGCAGGCTCACAGGATCTAACAGCTCAATATGAACTTGGCATGTTTACAACTGTACCAGCTGGTTCAGCATGTCAATCAATCAAAATACGGGTTTCCAAATCTCCGCAGACGATATTGTTTAATATGTTTTTTCAAGAAAAAGATAATAAACGGCAGACACTTTAGTTCGTATGCGTTATTGTGTCTTTTTTCTACCGGTCACGATTCGTTAACTTTTGTCTACGACCTCTCCTTCGGTGGTTTGGCTTTTCCAAACCCATCTACTTTAAGATTCACCACCGGTTCCGTAAATAAGTTAACGAAAAGTTCTAGCTCAATGCCTTTCAAAACTGGGTTTAGCATCCTGCACCCAGTGAGTGGTTGGAATAAATCCCTTGCATTTCCGAGAAGATACTCTATCGCCAAACTTTCGGATCATTTCCGATAAACTAACCGGATGGCCCGGAGCATCGCCGAAACCAGAAGAATGCCTCGTTGCTGTACAACTTTTCCGAGCCAGCCGTATCCGTACATTTTAATCCGAGAAAGCACCTGTAACTAAGCGAAATGTGCTACGATACAGCATCATATCGTCCGTATTAAAACAAACTAATACTATTAAAGCTGAATTTTCTAAATTGCACAGAATGTTTTTACATTGAAAAAATGTTAACAACATTTCTGGGCAAGTAATTATCCGCCAATAGGAGTTATGTGTCCAAATGAGGTCGCCAGTATGTTAATTTATCATTAAAACGTATCTAACCATTTGCTGCTTTCACACAAATTCAATCAACAGAACTTCGCCCGAAAGGATTCAAAACCACCACTGGACGCTCCCGAAGCCTGAGCATTGCATATTCATTAATTCTTTTTCTCTAAACTAATTATTGCGAAAAGGTTTGGTAACAAATAGAAAAGCGTGGTCATACTTTAAATCAAGTGTTCAGATAGCAGCTGCAGATTTTTCCCTTTCTCACACAGAACTTTACAGAACGGTATGCAAACTGTTCATTTTTTCTGTATTCCGCTGTTTTCGCTGATAATGGTTTTTTTTTATAATTCTGATAATGGACAATAGAGTGAATTTGTTTTCTCTCCGGTTGCCTACAATCGGGAGTTTTTTTCCATAACTGCTGTTCAACAGCGTGTTTACTAAAAAGGTTTCCACCGTACGTAGTACGTAACACAGATGACAGCGCTGCGCTCCATTAACGACGCTACTAGTTCCAAGCACAAAAAAAACAAATGCCGCACCAACTATACTACTACTTATGCGTTTTCTACTAAAGTAATTTTGCAACGTATTTTACAGTACATGGAGTACCTCTAAGTGAATAGAAAAACTGCACACAACAATGAATAATATGAATTGAAAACTTTAAAATAAAGCACAGTCAAGCCAACAAGATGAACTCGGATAATTGAAACGACTTCCGTACACGAGAACTAAAACAAGGTCCTACCCGCAAAACATATTCGAGCATACAATTAAAGACGATTCTTCGAATTTTCGAGCAATGTAATTTTCATTGGCTTTCATTTGGTTTTACGAAAATACGAATTGAAATGAAGCAGTTTTTCTATGTAAATTCTCTAGTGGTTTCCGCGCACAGATGAATTAATTATAATATAGAATTATTAATAATAATAATAGCATAAATACTATAAAAAAAGTATCCTGGACGGAATATATACAGGTAGATAAGATGCAGCATTAGGTCTCCTCGATGGCCTTCATACAAGCATTATCTCAAATAGTAGTTAAAAAAAACCCGGTTCCACACAACCCTGGCGATTTTAGGTCATTTTTTCTGACTTTCTACACTCGCAATTATGCTAACATGCTATTGGAAAACTAACTATTCATGGACATTTAAGGAACGTTCACTGGATTGGCATTGGAGTGTTGCTTCATTGGGTTTTGCTCGTTTCCATTGAGAGACTGAGAAACGCCTTGGGCATTAGATTGCGAGAAAATGTGCTCCGCGACTATCTTCATCTCACGCGCCTTCCGTACACAAATCGTTCCGATTGCCTGTAGCTCTGTTCGCGTGAATCAGGGTGTTATTATCAGTTTTACGCTCTGGTAAAGCTTCCGGAAGCACATTACAAAAACTGTAGTCTAGTCGGAATGGCCTTCATCGAGATGTAAATAAGATACGAGGATGTGCGAATGTCTTGTCGAAGACTGCTGTGTTACAGACGTACGAAGCCACAGGATTCAAAAATTTGAATTTCAAAATGATGACTAATAACAATATGTTTAGTATTCATCATCTTTAGTAATGAATGTGATGGAATAGCCTGGTCTTTCTTTGGTAATTCTCATTTGGTAAATGATTCGAGATGCCCCACAAAATGTTCAACGCATTCAAATTAACATGATAATTTCTATGATTTGAAGTCGTGCACGTTGTGTACAGGCAGAACTCAAGACTGTTGACAACGGCATCGAATCGATCCATTTAGTTTTCCGGTCACACTATGCCCCATATTTGCTGAAGGCAACAATTTCCACCAGACCGAATGAAGACATTCAACCGATTCAAAGTGTTACGTTGAGTTTCCTCAGGCGATCGGTTTAGTGCACCATAACCTTAGTGAAATAAGTTTCAACGATCTCTTAACATTTTTCCCTGGTAAGGCATTGCATGATACTTTGCAAAGTCTTACTAAACACAAAACCAACTATAAATATCCACCATGATAACTAGTTTTGCAGATACTCTTTTTGTCAATGTTCGAAAAATGTTGAAAACAAAATAATACTAAAATCAATAACTTGTACTATGGTTGAAATGGGAATATAAAAATAGAATATGAATGAATATGATGCAAATGCAAACAATAATATGATGCATATGATTATAAAATCCTAATCTCCGTTGTTTGCTTTATAAACATTTGTTAAACTCGTTCCTTATGATATGTTTTAAACGTGGACATAACTGATGTCGTCCATTGAACAAGTATTTCCAGATGTTGACCATCCGGCGCAAAAAATTAGAAACGAAGGCCAATTCCTAGGTCAATTGAACAACATTGTTTTCGAACTATCCTCAATCAGATCCGTTTAAAATGATAAAACTGATAACGGGAAAACTTTAACAAGCGTGACGTTAGCCCTGCTCAACCTTGCTCCATCTGGGAAGTTCGGGACAGCCGGTTAATTTTAAAAATTGATTAGGATGAAAGTACCTTTCCTCGTATCCATCGAAACCGTTCGCGAGACGGCGAGCATTGATGCAAGACGTTCTGTGAGCTACAGGCGCTTCAGCTTTCTACTCCGATCATTAATGAACTGCTTCTAAACTATGTGAAGAACGCGGCATTTATGAACTCCCCCCTTCGAAGCCGCTGTTCGCGGGCAAAAAGCTCCAGAAGGCTTCACCAGCCGAAAAACAAAAAGCAAAATGATGCCATTAGCCGGCGATGGCCAGGCTAGACCCTGAGGGGCGGAATGTTTCCTCTGTACTTTTGGTGACCCATAACAGATGCCTGGCCTCGTTACTCACACAATCGAATGTGGAAAGGCGCCGACGGGCGCCTGCCCTATATGTAATACGGTCTGCCGTTAAGCCGCTCAAAATCCACCAACACAAGCGCGCACAAGAAGACAAGCGCCCGCAGCATATGGTCATCGTGCCGAGAACCACTCCCAGGCCCTTTCTTCGCCGCGGGCGCGTAAGGTGAAGAAACCACGGTGTTCCCCAGTGCTGGCACACACACACACACACACACCGAACATGCCGTGACACGCTGTTGAAAGCTTCCACGGGCGAGAGGAGGCGCCGCTATACGACGCGCCGCAACAGTGCAGACCGCGCTCGTGCCGCGTCATGGGGACAGCTCCATGACATCATCGACGTCTCGGCATCCTCTCATCCTCCTCCGAAGCTAGCCTGCCCTTGGCACGAAAGCGGAGCGCTGATGAGCCGCGCACAATTGCGACTCCTCAGGGGACGCGTGCGTGTTTGTTCGGCCAGCGGTCTCCAATCAATCATAAAACGCTAAAAACATTTACACTTCGTAACAACTCTACGTATTCCATGGAACAATTGCTCCATCGTACTTATAAACCGCAAGATAGCCAAAGATAAGATTCCTGCCATACCACGTTACCGACGGGTGACTCCACAAGCATGAAATAACTTCAGTAACGAACGAAAGTGCTATTACTATATGCACTGAAAGAAATTTTACCTTTCTCTGCGAATAGTGACGAGATTGGGGTTTTAAATAACATTGTTTTCCAACAGAATTTAGCTATTTTGAATATTTATGAATAATATTTCAAATATGTTATAGACTCTATAGTCTCTATAGTTAATGAAAAAAAAAAATACTGGTACCATTCCAGTTCTTGCGCTTTGCCAGTTCATAAATTCAAGACCAAATTGATTGGAATACAACCGTTTCAATGTAATATAGACTTAAATAGATAACACACATTTATATGAATACTACAATCTTGGGTCCCTTAGGGGCGGAAAAAAATCCGAGCCACAAAAGACCCGTTTTCCCGTTAAGTTGAAGTGGTGGGCTTTTGCAGCGATCGAATAAACAAAGAATAGGGTCGCCTGCTCGGGCGATAAAGTGTAATCGGTGCGAAAGATACCGACACGTTACCGATCGAAGGGTAAACATCCTGCAACCACTTGAGGTACCGCACGTTTTCTAGAGCTCTTGCGCACATCCATCTTTAAGTTCTACTGCGGGTTCTTTTTTTTTTTTTTTTTTTTTGTAAACATCCAACGTGCTTCGCGGCGATGTTATGCTTAGACTCGTGTAGCACCCCGTTTAATGTGAGTATATTTTTCAACCGATCAGATGTTCCCGCTGCAAAACCCCGGTGTACGGGTTCGCGAGAGGAAAAGAAAAACATCGTTGTGCAGAAGGAGGAAATAAAATAAATAAATGCATGACTGACTTCACGGCAAGTGGAGCCCAAAAATATGATGCTTAATCTGTTATGGGCGAATCTGTTTTCCCCCATGAATCATGCATGGGGATGGAGCCCCAGTGGAACCGCACAACAGCTGTTGCACGAAGCGTTAGACAATCTCAGTCACTTCTTTCCTTTCTTGGAATGTATACATCGTGGGGCCTCTGTGCAGGGTAGGGGGTTGCCGAAACGATGGCTGCAAGATATCATCAGCCATTTCTTAGCGCTTATCAGCCCGGCGGAAGCTTGCATTGGGGTCGCCTTCGGACCGACGCGTTCCATTATCAGCGTTACGAAAACGAAAGCATTATCGAAGGTGGTACTTGATGTTAGCGCTTCCGAGCATGTAAGAAAACTAATATGGGGTGCCAGACAACAACAAAAAAAACAATAGCTCCAACAATTAGTAAGCTCAGATTCGTAGAGCCTTGGATATGCATCGATTCGGTATTGTGTTTCACCTCGCAGCGATGACGTGATCTTTTAGCAGTGCACTATCGGGTGACTAATGGTTCACAGAAGACTCGTGTATGCAAATATACTGGTTTGTTACTCACGCCAGCGATTAGCGTTAAACGATGACGAACGAATACTGAAATCCATTCCATAATACACTACTATTACATTTGCTTCTGTCTGCTTACAAGATTTAAACATTAATGGAAATGCTACACATAGAGTACTAGTGACGATTTATAGATTTTATGGCCAACAATATGAATGTAAAGCACATGATGAATGTATGATAACATTTTTCGTAAATATAGTCCATCAATTTAAAAACAAAATATGTATAAATGCAACGAAGAATCACCAACGCTCAGTGGCAAAACCTTGCGATCTGAGTTGAAAAAAGCAAGATAAAAGGATCACCATAAAAACCAAAAAAGCAAGATAAGGATGGCATTAAAACAAATTACTGAAACGAACTGCTTAGAAATGCATTGGAGGAAGGTCCTTTAACTTTTGACTTACTTCGAAGCCAAGTAAAGTGTGAAGACAAATAATTTCAAGACAAGTTTAAGGGCAAATATTAGCGAATGTTTCCGTTTGTACAATAAATGGAGCTTGATATTCCGAAAATTGACACCAGTCGCCTTTCTATTTACAGACACGCTTCAGCAAACGTAAGGCAATGTTTAAAACATAGGACAGCAAAGCTAATCTCATTCGGACTCGACCCTCACCTAAGCGTCCCATCGTCACACTCAGCGACTTTTTTGCGGCAGAAACTTTAGTACATTTTTCTTTTAGGACTCTTATTCTACTTCTGAGCAGTTCTACCACCAAAGTTTCATGGCATGTGTGTGGTTCAAATAACAGTGCAGTAAAACCTGGACTGAACTAACGGACAAAATAATTTTTAAATTGATTATTTTTGGGTACGTTACCAAAACTTGATTTAAAAACAGGTTTCACACTTCGTGAATGGTAAAATCACCTCATATGGTACCGTTAGTGTAAATGTAAACCAGCCAAAATTCTGAACCGTGTGTTGTAAAAAGTAGGAGCAAGCAGGACGAATAATTGCATGGCAGTAAATCGACCCGCACAGGCCAGTACATGTCTGTGCGGAAAGAGTGCGATCTGCCGTTGTGCAACTATGAATAAATTTGGAAATTTGTTATTCCACTTACCTACGCTGAAGATTGTCCATGAAGTTTTCCTTCGTCACTGGGTCGAGCAGTACAAAATCTTGTACGCCAACCTCTTGGCCTTGATGATGCGCCATGGTAAATACTTTGTTTACGGCGACTGCAGTTTACGTACTTTACAACTGTATCACACTTTTTTTTTACTTAAGTTTCACTTTTTTCCTAGACGGCGAGTGTGGAAATAAATTAAATATTTAAAACGGGATATCCGTCATTGCTGTTGCAACTCTGGTGGACGCTTTCTATAATCTACTCCACCTCGCAAACGAACGCACCAACCACAATACAGAACCGAATATTTGAATATTCACATTAACATTGCAGCAACAACCACTATCCGCAATGATGACACATGGCGATTGCTTACGAGCGGTGTTGTGGCTAATGCTAATTAATACCGCCACCAACATGGAAGGCAAAACGGTGGCACGGATTCGGCGCTGTGTTGCGAATACTGAAGGCGACTGTAGAAAGGTGACGAGCACACACTGGGACACACAACAAACAACAAAGAAGTAGCTAGTTCATCTCATCACTTGCGGGGTTACATGGAGGGAACGGCAACACGCTACAATGCGCGAGAATAACTATATGGACCGATAATGCGAACAGTTTCCAATGGAATTTGCCTGAAAACACCACCAACACAGAAAGCAAACCCGAAACGTCGGGCAATCGAACGCGCAGAGGAGTGAACTTTGACAGGTGACTTTCTACGCAAGCAACAGATCATCCATCTTTTGCACCGAACAACATAACAAGTAGAAGCGATGGAAAGGTGAAATTGGGTGCACTAACGCGACACCAACCGTGTCCCAGTGAAAGAACAACACACGGTAAACACCATTTACATTACGGATAAAACAAAATGTGTCAAAATGCGTTCCAACCGAAACAAAAAAAACAACGCCGATTTCACTAAACACCAAGCGAGCTGTGCTTCCAACCTTTTCAACGCATTCTTTCGTACTGACAGTTACAACGACGCGCAGTCGCTGCGCTCTCGCGATCCGCTGGAGAGTACAAGAGCGAGACAATAGCACAACCGCGCCCGGAGCAAAGGAGAAGGATAGTTTAAAAACTTCACAGTGGGACGCAGACCCGAAGCGTGGTTGGTCAAACATTTTCGATGAGTTTTAACTACGACCAATCCATATTTTATATGTAGAAATACCTGGAACTGATGCAACTGTTCCTAAAATAATGCTTTCTATTCCACGTACGATCTGTTTTTCTTGTATTGTTCACAACGTTCTGAACCATCGTGGATGTGCACATATACGACGAATGACGATGCATTAAACTATCTTCTACTGCAAATTGCTATAAAATTGCTGAAATATACATTTTCGTACCTATTCAACACAATCGAGTTGAAATACTTTTTAACTCATTTGGAGTTCTTCGTTAGTCGACGGCAATCATATCGAAAAAGTGGTCAATGTGCAAGACCGCTAGGGGACAAATTGTTTAGGTTTTTTGGGCTTTGTAAACATGGGTGCCCGTCTGCGCCACAACACAGTGGTTCTACGCTTTGATGTTTTCGATTGGAAGCCGAAAGCCCATAGTGCATGTGGAAAAGGTTCAAAAGAAGTACGAACTCACTCGCTTGACCAAACTCGGTAAATAATGCCGCTTTTGGAAAAATGTTGTGTCAACGCAATCATTTTGTGTTCTTCTCAATCTTCAACACTAACGGTCCTAAAGGGGGTAAAAGTCAGTTATATCTCCTGCGATTGACCATTACGCCTAAAGGAAGACCGCCGGACCTTGTTTCATGTCGTTCGAAAGAGGGCATAAAGGGCGTCGTTTCATTCGTATAAGATATTCCGCTAAAACCTGTATGTCACATAGGTATTAGCACTGCAAGTATGATTTGAAGCCTTTTTGGCCTTTTCTCCGACTAAACCTTAAACCGGGAGATTAATACACCGTACGAAAGAACACAATAGGAGCTATGTTTAATCCATATATGATTTTGTGCTAGGACCTATGCCACCGGACTTATAAATAATAATAATGGTTTAAATCTACATGCAGGCGCGGAACTCCAGTGCAGGTGGTATAAGTGACTTTCACGACAAAATGTTGATAAGTGTTTTTGTTTACCCAAAATTTAATTTCAAACATAAAAAAAGTCAAATGTCCCCTGATGGTGCTGGTAGTGTTAGTTTTCACGTTTCTCTTGAGAGTGGAAGATCAATCCGAGTGGACTTATCTCTCGAATCTCTCCATTTATTGTCTCTGACCATCTCGACGCCGTCTCAACTTGGATGTTGTGAACCACCATGAAATTCTACACGAAACCACGAGTGAATGTGTAACTTTTCTGCGAACGGATACTTTTAAGATGAAAAGGACATCAAAGCGAAGTTAAAATCGCACGACATGGGCTACCTTTAGGCGTATCGACTACGGCATTATTTTGACCCCACTGCTCTTGATTTTGCAACTCAGGCATTGTACAATATTTTAATGTACGACACATGTGTCGTCAGTATTTCATATACGATGTATGGCATTTGGGAAATCTAAATTTTATTCGTAACTAATACTTGTTTTCAGCAATCTTGTGGCTAATTACGAATGATTAAGTACACTCATTTTTAAAGTAAAAAGCCTGCAGATATTTTTCGTAAACGGATAGCTTTTGCAATAGCTTTTTAAATAGGCCCAAGTGCGCCCGAGAGTTGAACAGCTTTAAGGCTTATTATCGTCATAGGTCAAGGGGTGGAATGCGAAACGAATTTAACGAGCTTCAAAATCTACCAAGAGGAAGGGATTAGAAGAAATGGTACAACAAAGCGATGTTAAAATTCCAATTATTGCTCGATGTCCTTGTCCGGAAACTTCTACAATAGTTAAACTGCAGAACTTCGACAGAAAGGACAAGTCGTTCCATGCTTTTTTATACACGTTTAATAGATATAAATAAAGGAATGAACTAATGACGAAAGGTCCGCAGTATTTACCAACACGCTTCTACTAGCATGGGACGGGTTACATGAGCAAGAGTAGAGCTTTTCGCTGGTGTGTCCTTCTGGTTCCTTTGATCCGGAAAAATCTATCATGGCAAAAAAATAATACGATGAAAACCGTAACTCGGCTCCCCTTTAAATCTGGATAATCACACATGACAGGACATTAATTAAAGTATGTGTACTGGACCATTGTGGGAAATGGTGGGAATTTCACAAAGCAAAACACTCGTAACCCTTCTAATCTACAATTTAAATAGTCTACTGGTCAACCGAATTAAAACAAGCCTCAATGTGGCAACGTGGGGAAACTAAACCACCTTCAATTTTCAATAGCGGACAAATATTCATCCCTGGGGCCGTGCAAATCCGTTCACAAATGAACTTCTAAGTATTAAATATCACCCCATGACTCTTAAAGGGGTGTAATTTGTATGCTCGTTAGTGCTAACTGCTATTACGAAAGTTCAAAATGTAAACAGCATCAATTTTGCTCGCTTTTTGTTGGTGATTTCGAACTAGCATCGGGACACGCTTTCTATACACACGTTGTCGTTCCACCTCCATCAAATAATTTATGCAGAAAGATCAGAAACCATCAATATGCACTGGTATCACAGAGTAGGATATACAAATGCTTTGAACGTGTCACTACGAAGTTAGACTGTTAGAGAGACTTCATTTATTAAACATCTGCTTCATTTGTTGAAATACATTTTCCTAACCGGTGAATTGAAGGAAAGCTCACAAACATACACTCAATGCAATTCTCACACATAAAACATGATTTTGAAGCATACACATCTCCATGTTATGAAGAACGAAAATTTTCCACAGGCCAATTTTAGGGCATTTTTTTCCGAAATAACTGGGGAAAAAACTTTAGCTCAACTTTCCCTGGTATGCCGCTTGTAATGTACAATGTTACTTCTACCAGACGTGCGTTTAAAATCCTTTCGCAACAGATCCAACTGTTTTCTTAAAAATGGCTTTAGGCACCGGTTCGCGCTTATATGCATTGGCTTGGGAACAGGATCAGTGAACAGGTTCATAACAGCAAGTTTATCGCAAGATATACATTGCACACGATTGTTTGCTTTTATGGGAAGTTTTCCACAAGCAGCCACCGGCAAATTAGACTCACCTATCTTGCCTCGCAGCTGAAGCATGTCCTTTCGTAGCTCAGCAAGTACGGCACGCACTTCAGTTTCAAAGGTTGTGAAAGTAACCGTGTCTAGTTTGTCGCCCCAATTTTCATGGCCATGATCTTGTTGCGGTTTCAATTCTATTATGTTCGTAGTTGGTAGATTCTCTGGTAACGTTAGGTTCTGGTGGTTCTGCGCATCACTGCCGAGTACAGACGATGGATTGAGCCTTTCCGGGGGTTTGAAGCAACAATCGAACTTATCCATGAATGAAACTAACGTTCGTTCCATGTTAGTTTGCCGTTCACATATTCCAGACTGTCGTTCCATTAGGTTGGTCACAATGCTCCTTAGCTCAACAAACTTTTTCGAACTAGATGCATCCCCGAGCTCTACATGAAGACTTTGTTCTTTCTCGCCCCTTGATACATCCTTTTCTAGCTCCGGCTCTCCTGAATTGGTAGAACTTTTCGCTCGGGTTTCTTCTGAAAATGTCAGGTTCGTAGAACTCCTTTCGCAACTATGACCCGGGATAATTGCTTGATCATGCCGTAAAATTGATTCCTTTGGCTGGGGTTGCGACAGTTCGGTTGGCAATTCTATTTCTGTCGTTGCAAGAGAAGCTTCGGATGTGCGTGGCTGGCTGTCCTCACTATTAGTCCTTTGTTCCAAGTTTTTTCCAGGCACCTCGTTAGATGTTGATGTGATTGCCAATTGTTGATCACTTCGTAACGAAACTTTGCTTTTTGATGCGTATTGTAACGCCTCTGGGTCAATTTCGCGATCAACTCTGGCTTTGGAACAAATTGCTTCAATTAGTAAAACCTTCGCTTCAATGTTTAAGACATGCTCATGGAGCTCATTTACCTATAACAATAATATAACAACAACAATATTAATTAATGCTGGTAAAGGACACATTATGCGTGCGCACGTTTGCAATGCATTACCCACACTAAAAATTCTACTTCTACAAACTTTTCCCAAGCACTTTATTACAATCGTGGGCCACACGGCCAAACAAACATAAGCATCTTACTAGTTGTGCTAATGAAGGACGCTTGTAATTAGTGACATTCAAGTTCAAAACCACCCGACAACACTTTGTTGCTGCACACTCAAGAAGTATTAAAAACTCACTTTCTGCCGTATATCGACCGTTTCCGAGAAATGATGTTCCTTCAGTAACGATGGCGAATGGTCGACGGTCTGCGAACTCTGCTCATGCGTTCCCGTACGACTCAATTTGTCTTCAATGGGTGATATGTCCAGCAAGCTAGGGTTTTCTTCCGGTGAAGTAGCCAACGGCGGATGTATTGCACTTTCCAAACACGAACTGTTGCGCTCCACTGACGATGGAACATGCTGGGACTCTGAATCGTTTTTCGTGGCAGAAATTGATTCGTTGGAATTTTCCCGTTTTTGTTGGGTCACCAAAACTAAATGGCACAAAACTTCGCGAAGGCGATTTAGATTGACTATGCCACAAACATGGGGCTGTTCACACGAAATTGTCCGGTTTATTAGTTCCACAATACTTTCCTGGTCAGCCATTGTTTTCAACTCCTCAATTCGGAACTGCCAAAAAATGGCAAAGCCTTCTGTGCTGATTGCTTCATTTAGCAATTTTGCTTCATTTTATTTAGGTAGTATAGAATTTATATTGTAAATCGTTATCCTTTAAAACTTTCTGCGAATTTTCCAATCTTTAGCATGGCGCCTCTTGCTATTATTCGTTAACAGAAACCCTTTTAAAGAAGTAGGAATGATTTTCCATCGAACCGACACCGACAAGGTTATTATTAACCATTAATCCCTTCCTAATTTTTAATTTGCATTACGCTATATCAAAGCAAAAAGGTTCAATTTCACGTTTAATGGATCGCCGATTTAACACTCTAACAACTGAGACTAGATAAAAGGACTTATTGAGCATAAGGCTTCAGGAATCGTGATATCTCTGCCCCAATCCACAAAGTGAAGGTAACACAAAATTCAAACCTATAAATAACCACATGTCCACGATCATCAATACACACCATTGAATATTCCTCAATTTCATTTGATAGCAGTTTACACACAACTACTGTTTACTTTAGCCAGCACGATGAACGATTTTTTCGCATAGGTTTCTGTAATATCAGACTTCCTATTTCCAAGCTATAAGCGATAGTAAATGATAAAAGGAACGTAATAAATTAAAAAATTGCACAAAAGTGTTTGTACAATAAAAATATTATAATAGTTCTCCAATCTAATCCAATCCATGTCATTGATATTTTACCAACTTTCATCGGTAGCCGACCGGAAATTCTGATAAGTCTGGCCAAGATAGAAGTAGGGAAAACTTGCGAACGCTTTCTAAATTGCTTAACCGCTTCATCCTCGTGTAACCAGTGTTGCATGAAATTGTTCTTCAAACATGTCCAGAGAAATAACTAGCTTCTCCGATCATTCTACAGCATTGCTAAAAATTGCCGCATATAAACAGAGAGCATTCTCGTACATCTTTCAGAGCGTTAGGATATTGTGAGAGTAGAAAGAAATCAATTCTACGAGTAGATCACGAAAGAAAGCCAACAACCATCGCCAGTTTACGTTGCACTCTACTGCGATACTCACGTTTCCGCAAAACGCAGTCGACGAGGGTTTTCGTAGTTTACCAAAAATATAGTAATCAATCTGAGTGATCTCCTACTACAACAGGTTGTGATTGAGTGATAAAAGAACTTGTGGTAGTGCACCGTAGTGCATCGTATTTAAATCACAGTAATAAGTAGAATAACGACATGGCGTGAATTTAAGTATTGATTGAATAAGTCTTAATGGTTTTCGATAAGGTGTTTCTACAATTACCAGTGCTTACCTTTTGGATTAAAACGACAATGCATTATTAATCGACTTTATGGGCACACAGATGGTTACCGTGTCCAGTTAATTCAGTTATTCCTTTCTCTCTCATCCTCGGTCGTCGGTGTATTAATCGGTGTTCAGAATATTCAAGAAACTTCAACATTCATGATCTGGCAAGAGGTATGGAATGTTTACATCAAACAGCTTTTTCAATCATCTCAGAAACAGTATCCACTGCAAATGCTTGAATCGTTTGTTTGCCTAACAAACTGACAAGGCAACTGTCACTATGAAAATAGAAAACAACCATCACCATTTCCACACCACTACACTACTACATAAGTTAACTGCCGCTTCACTCGGAATTCGGAACAATTTCCCTCACTTTTTCAATGGCACTCCATGGCGGATATGGTCTGTTCGTATCCGTTTGAACATGAAAAATTGAATTCGATAGCCCGTCTACCTGAATCGATGTGGTATACGATAAAATGAAAAATGTTGACAAATTGACAACTTCCACATCAAACAAAATTTGCATACTTCATTTGTTCAATATATGATATTATAAATTGATGTCAATGTTCCCAACCTTTCAATACTACTCTAATGGATATCGTTAATGGTTCCAGGTAAATCCACCAATATGCTCATTCAGAACATTAATCTTCTTCGGCAAAGGCGCAAAATAATTACTTCTCGGTAATTTCTAACAAACAACTGTAAAATGTGGGGCATCTGGACCGCCCTTCATCAGTATGTACCACACTATTGACATGGAAACCTAACAGAAAATCCCTACCCCAGTGCCTGTTATTTATTCAGTCTGTTTTCTATTCTCTAAGGCCTTTGGGATCTGTCTGGAACAGATAACTTCATTCATTTGATACTTGCGGGTATATAATAAAGCAAATAAAGCAAACCAATTAATGAAATCTGGCCGTCATTTAGCTTGTCAAAATTTTGGCGAAAACAACCATTTAAAGGTCCACTAAATGTGCTCCATGAACCGTATTTTGACTTCGTGACTTTCACCATGAACAAGCAATTATGTATAAAAACGTTCAGGGAACTATAGTGAACATTATCGTGAAATATTCTGGAGCGATCGGAGTATATCGGTAGTCTTTGCTATTGTCTACACTGTGCTACTATTTCGTTAGCCATATGTTTCACATTCTACGGCACTAAAGATTTATCGAATGGCCAGCATGTGTGCAGAAAGTTTAGATACGGTAGCAATGATCGATCGAGCAGGGGAAATGGTAAACAAACATTTCGTCACTACTAGCAATTAGGATTTAACTGATTTGTTATGTTTGTCTAGGCAGCGGCAGACCATGCCAGTACTGCTTCAGAACCCCGAGGTATCCGGTACTGGGTTGCAGTTCTACAGACGAATAAAAACGCAATATCAGTTGCAAACAGTGATACTCCTTGCCCGTATTTTAAATATAAATATTTACAGCCCTATATTGCAATGCACAATATGGAAATCGTGTTTAACGGTTGCATATGCTCTTTGCCGGAAGCTATGGTGTAATGTTTGCATAACAAGCTAGTGTGTCTATGCTGATTCCAGTGCGCAGTTATCAGAAACATTTCCTATCAAAAATACACCAAGACGCCATTTCCATACACTTTTTCGATGCGCATATGTGTATACACATATGAAAACTGTGCAAAATTTACAAAAAGTAGCATATTACCGATGCTAAAAATGAGCCGGGTGCGACCGTGAGCGGTTTCGGTTGGAAGCACAAAGAAACACGGTGTGATTGATGCGCCACCTATACAGGTAAGTAAGTATATAAGTATGTAAGTAACTAAGTAATCATTTACTTAAACTATAATAACAGTACTAAGTTCAAAAAAGGCAGCATAAAGTACTAGCCAGGTTTACGGATTGAATGAAATCAAAAATAAGAAGCGCTACCCAGCAAAAAATAGTGGAAAACAATTTATCTTTATTATTATATATTATGTTTATATATTCTATTGCTATTCACAATTGCTCGCTTGTATTAATGTGATACAAACTTTAGTTTGATATTTTAGAGCATTTGAATAATACGAAATGTTTGAAATGTTTCAGCCCAGGTGGTAGCCCAGACTATTCTATACAAGCGAGGATGCATCTCTCGGAGCATCTACGATTACAATTATAAATACAACACTTATTGGACGAAAGCACGGCCGCTACGCGACTCTACAATGCGTTGTAATTAAAATTAGATTAAAATTCCGCTATGTGACCAACGATAGGGACCACCGAAAACCAGTGAACCGATGAAATAGGTATGAACAGACGCGAAACTCTACGAAACTCGTCATATCCCTCATCTTATTTTCAATTGAAACTTGTCGAGATTCTAAGAAATTGCTTTCGCAGACGAGAAAATGCAACCATTAGGGAGAGTTGCGGTGGCTCCGTTGGATATTAATAATCTGCACTGTTTCTAGCTCGTTGGGCTGTACATTCTTTTGCTGGTTGTCGTCTAAACAAAAACGTGTCTAATGACACTCGACACGTAGTTATAATCGGACTATGCTTTCGAAACTCTGCGTTGCGCGTAACGTACGATATTTGATAAGCGCCGGTAAATATGTACAGGTAGAGTCCGTACCCGGGCAAATAACTGATTAAACCTTTCGTTCGGAATCTGCGCAATTTTGGAGCATAAGCGGTCGGAATTGTTTTCATGGCAATAGGTCCGTTCACGTGTATACATGATGTTTGATTTGACGAATCGTTGTCAAATACGATGTGACGACGCGAATTCCTCACGAGCGATGTCCGTTCCGTGGCAACGGCTGTTTTTTCCCAGTCCAGTCTGGTTCCACCGACGGGGGGAGGGGTGGGTGGTATACCATGGTAGGATATGGTGTCCATGAAAAGATGAAAATCGCACTTCACTCATCGCTCGGGTGTTTATTCACACATTCCGTGCCGCCGGTTCACCGAAGGAAGCTTCTTTGCGAATGTCGCCGGGAACGCGATGATCAACACAGAACGTATACTCTGTAGAAGGTGGTAGAACCCGCTGTCCCGCCATCGGCTCAAACAGATCCTGGAGAGTGATGCGGGAAATTGAGAGCACCGTACAGCGAACCGCTGGTCGCCCGAGTGGAGTCCCGCTTCGTCGGTGTCCCGAGCCAGATGATAGCCAGCCGACGAGGCGAACCCTCGTAATGGGCGCATCGGTTGTCTTCTCTTGCTGGATATCGCAACCAGTTGCACGCGATACTTGACGTCTGACAGACGCAAACATATAATATTCTCCCGTTCCGAACCGATTCCGTCGGTCGGGCGTAGTTCCGCGTGCTCGTCCACCGTAGTACTCGCGCGTATCTTATCTGGCCGTTGTTCGGCGTGCACGGGAGTGTCGCACAAAGTGTTTCGCAACCCGTGCCTACACTATACTACGCACGCTGGCAAAGTGGTAGATTGATTTAGTGCTTTTTTTTTGGTTTTTTTTTTTTTGGGTCTCACCTGTCCCTGCGCCACTGCGGTCAGAACGTTGCCCGCGACGAGCAGCGGGCAGTGACGTGCAAGGTGCGACTGGTGACACTACTGGCGTGGAAGGCAGTCCAAACATTTAAAGGTGCTTGCTGACTCCCGAAGGGAATTCCTCCCGTGTCGAACGGCTCGTACGATCGAAGCGGCCAAAAGGAAACCCGGTCCAGCTAGTTCGGGTGTCGTACCGTTTGTGTGTAAACACCGGTGACCTTTACCCCCGTGCCGCGCGGTTTGTCCAAAAGGGCCACCATCAGTAGCCCGCCTGTGTCCAGCACTATCAGTGCGTGTGGTGTCGGTACGTAAAGGCCCCAACGATTGGTTCTTGAGTGTAAAGCCGAAGAAAGGGACCGAACACACAGTCCGGCCGACCGAGTGTACCGCCACCACTTTTCAGCAGGCGAAGTTTGGCGATGGATCGCCATGGATAGGCTTTGCGTGAACGATTAACTCTAATCGATCACCGAAAAAGTAAAAAAAAGGGGCGGAACATCGGCACACCCGTTCGACGCTCCGTCATTAGGCGCATTCGTCGTCTCCACTGCCAGTGCCAGTGACACGGCTCGAAGTGACCGCCAAAGAATTGTTTACTGATAGTGCCTACACGTTCGAAATTGGCGTCGTGAAGCGGATGATAAGATTGTGGCGATATCTTTCGTCAATTTAGTGGACGGTGGCGGAGTTCCGCGCGCCACCTTACGGAGCCCAGGTTGCTAAGAATAACGATCGGGCCGAAGGAAATTGCGCCGGAATAGTTGCACGAAAATGTGGACGAAAACAAACGCAACATCTTGGCCGTTGGCGTTATCTTACGGCCACCCCGCTACGAGATGTGGTTGGATAAAAAGAAACAAATCTGTGTTTTTGTGCAAAAAACAAAAACAAAACCAAAAAGTGTTCCGTAAATACCGGCAACAGCGTTTCGTTACCGGGAATCCGTCATGGACAAAACAGCAAAGAGGAGGAAGGAAAAGTAATAACTTTCTCCAAAGTTGGCTGGAAATAAATATTTACCAGGATAATTGAAGCGGTTGGAAGTATTCGCAGTTTTCCGGTCATCCTCAATTTTCAATCAAACTATTTTCTCTGCCTTAATTGAACGATTTTTGTTTATTTTTCATAGCATCGTGTAATTTATTTACAAACACCATATGAAACGCCCTATCGAGGCACTTACAGGACAATAGTATATGGTACATCACCATAGCAACGAGCTCAATATTACGCCCTGGAGCACTCACACTGAAATATGGGCATTAGCACTAAGCTTGGTTTATAAATGTGTATATTTGCGCGAACAGTTTTCTATACTGATATGCACAAACATACAAGCAAAAAAGAAGTCGGCATGGAAACGAAACATCGTGGATTTTCTTGTTCACTTTATTGTGGAGGAGATGAAGTTCATCTGTACACTCGAAAGCAATTAACGGTTTGAAACGGTGTAATGTTTTGTACGGCATATAAAGAACAGCACGTAGTGCAGTGTAGTTTTCACAATGCTGATTTTTTTATTAAGCTTCCTAGTTCAGCGATGAATTATCGAGAAGCAAAGCTTGCAATTTGTGTATGAAGCGATCAGGATCATTATCCCTTTGCTAGTAATGCGTGCAAAAAATTATGTTTTCAGGTAATTCGTCCTAAATGTTTGCCCAAATGTACATCGCCAACCGCCTGAACGGAAGATTGTTATTGTGTACGCAGTCTCGATGAACTGGATTTTAAAAGGTAGTATTAAAATACCAACTAGAACGCGTAGAACGGGGCAACGTGGTCTTCCGACCAGGGTTTCCATCCAACTCCGCATTGAAAAAGACAGATTGAACACAGGCGAGTTTAATCCTTTTCAATTGGTTTCATAACTGGGAAACAGGATGATATTGTAAAAAGAAAATGTTGACATGTTTTATTTCTGATCGATGAGCTTATTCTTGATTTAATTTTATTTATTGTTTAACGTGCACGCACGTGTTTTGAACGGCCACTTAGGTTTCCGGCACTGAGGTGAAAAATAAGTTCTACCAAAACTAGTTTATAATTAGATGCTGTTGTTGTGCCTCAAATTCCGTTTTTCCAATACCTCATTGAAGCATTGATTTTCATTATTAAAAGCTTTCACTTTTAACCGTATTAGCCGTTTAGTTATGTATGGCGTGGGTGCGTTATGGCTAATTGTAACCCACGTGTGCACAGTACGTTGAATGAAGTCGGAGCGAACGAAAGCGACCATGAATGATGCGGAATGCTTCACATTATCATACGTGCATAAAATAAGCTGTTTGTGTACACGTCCGGTTCTTATTTACACCCTTCGCCAATAGTGATTGTCCACTTCATTAAGCTTAATGAAATGTGTATACAAACATCGGTTGAAACCATTCCCGTATACGCAGTTTCAAATGCCCCAACCGTGGAGTGACACGAACCAATCAAATTAGACATTCCTGGCCTTTTGTTTTTTTTTTGCAAAACGTACCAACATAAGCTGGACGAGTGTGTCGTTTTTTGTTGTCGTACGGGCCTGCTGTTTTTCATCAAACGGTTGATGACCTAGTCAATTGTTCTAGGTGCACTTATCGATCGCTTATTGGATTCCTGGTTAGTTTAAGTTCTGGGCGGTCCGATGTTAATCGAGATATTCTCCCGCTTCTTCAAGATGTCAAATGTTCCGATGATGGTAATGCTTTAAAAGAACGAAAACTAAACAATATTCTGCAAAGCTGTAGGAGTCGACTTTATTATCCATCACCGTTAACATGGGCATTTATCGTACTATATCTGCTTGCACAAAGTGACACGTTCAACAACACAAATTTTAAGATTTTTTGCAGAATTGACCAAAATGTAACATACCAGTGTAGTGCAGTTTTGTTTATAAACAGTTAAATACTCCAAAACCATTTGCAGAAGAGGCAGATGCATGGTTTACAATGCTCATCGACCTTCCGGTTTGAAATTTCAATTTAATGGAGGTTTTTACAAAGGGCATCCACTTTTTTCTAATAGTCTACATGCTGTTGGAGTTGAGCAAGGTGAGCCACTCTGAGTGCTATTGTTTACCGGTGCTGGACGATACCAATTGTGTTTCCTTTTTCTCTTGCAGATTCATGCCACGGACCAACTCTATGGTGAGAAAAACGGTTTGAAAAGTTGGAAAACCCGTCCGCGATTGAGACGAATGTTTATGTTTCCCACCCACCAGGACTTGTAGTGGCACCGGTTCGCCACGAGCAGTACGTGAAGCTACACATCTGGTGGAACTCTACCCTACCGGCGGACGCTGCCTACTCGGTAACGATAGAGCATATCGACTCCGAACAGTGCACACTCAAAGAAAGTCCATTTCAAAATCAGAAACATATTAAATGTGCCCCCATCGTTACAGGCGCGGTAAGTATACAACGAGTTGTACGCTTTTTGCGTTTTTTTGGGGACTAATTGTCAATGACAACTGCTCAACATAAGAAAAGCGCAGTGAAAAGCGTTTCACTTACAATGCAATGGGATACTGTTGAATACAGCTTATATGCTATCATCATTTCTATCGAGCCTATTTAAAAACGTCCTGGGAAATATGATAGCTTGAAATAAGATGGGTGGTTCTTCCAATTTTACCATGCGAGCTGACTTTCAATGAGAACTTTTCACGATGCAACAATATTTGACATAAAAAACATAAGCAGAACATAGGTTTCTTGTGCATGCATCATTCAATGCAAACATAGTTGTAATAATAAATCGCTCTGAACATGCAAGAAGAAGGATACAAAGTAATACAGCCTGCAAGCAAGGAAACTCATCATTGTTATGCATAATAATATTTCATCATATTGTTCAAGGAAATGTTCGTGGACAATCTGTTCGCCATCCATCGGCAAAGAAACATGCATACAAAACACTCTCTAAGTGCTACGAACCTGAGCTTTCTCAACGTGTGAACCAAGTGAACTTTACGATGAAGTTTATTGTTACTTCTATCGAACACTTTGATAGTAGGTCTTCGTTACTCAAGAGAACGCTGAGAAACTAGGAATCTTCAGATTGCTTCACCGCTTTACAGGGTAATAAAATGAGGAGAAACTTGTACGTACGTACTACAGGTACACAAACGGATGCCTGAAAAACAGCAAATAGGCCATAGCATGGAATGTTGTTATTGACGAATCCTGCCAGTGTAGCGTATCATAAGTTTTGGATGCAACTAGTGGTTCGTAGAACCGACGTAATCAGATTCCGCTCCATTTGATTCTCGACCGTTGTCCACGCCGGATATCAAATCAGTTTTTTCCGGGTAACGTCCCCTCTCACCCGATGCCCGATGCTCCTGCCAAAGTTGACCGCAGTTCCAGTCTAGCGTCAGTTTTATAGTCTCAGTTACACCCTTCAGTAGAATTTGCCCGACCCACTTCTGAATGGTTGCCAAGATATAGCAATACCGCCACTTCAAAGATATATTATCATTACCCCGTGAAGTTTGATAAGCTGTGGTATGACTTCAGCCCGGTATGGTGTGCTTAACATACGATGAGAACATTAATGTGTGATCCAGGACCTCCTTAACCCGGTAGTTCCCGGAACGGCCCGAAGGTTTGGGTTGGATTACCCCGTCCTTATAATTGTTCAGACTGCGATCAGAAGGCCTGCACAAGACGTTCCAACACTAATGCCGGTTGGTCCAAACTTATTTTACTCTTGTTTCCTTGGATCCGGCCAGGTATTGCGTTCCTAATATCTGATGGACCTTTACCAACACCCAGCAACTCAATGCCATCATCCCTGGGGCGTTTGGACTTTGGTTAAATTACTTTCCCGTATCGCTTTTAGTGAACGAGGTCTGGGAGAAGAGATGAGCGGAATCATAAGAGTGTCCATTGAGAAGTTAATGGCTGCAGCTGCTATTTAGATTAGGGAGAGCACAATAGCCACTTCAGCCTTTCGTTAGGTCCGTTGAAAACTACGAACTGTTGTGCGAGTTGCAATGCCATCCTACGTCGCAAAACATTAGAAGCTGTCCATCATTGCTGAGAATGTGTTACAGCCAATAAATAATTGAATGTAAAGGGAAAACTAATCATCCTGTTTCGTTCTAACCCAACCTTCTGGCCATCCCCCCCCCCAGTTAAGTGCCAATCAGGTGATGGGCATGACTGGAAGTCCCAACTGAACGAAGAATCTTTAGCACAGGGGTAGGAAAACTTCCTAGCCAGATATTTTTCCAAGGCGTGTCTCATCGTCTCTGCTTCCTCCATTTTGTCACCATCTCCTTTGCGAATGACAAAATTAATTGGTCGAGAAGGTATTGACACAATTTTTTTTTATTCGTTCATCATCGTACAGAAATTGTCTCACAGCATTCCGAATGAAAACACCATTTTTCCAATCATTATTTTAAAAATAGCGCCACATAATATAATGTAAAATTTGAAGAGAAGGCAATGAAACAGGGCCTGTAGCGGTTACCAAAAATAAACCCTACTGAAGTGGGTTTAACATAAATAACAGATTCCCTTCTAATGCTGACCCTATGCTTCCATTGTGTGTGTAATACCAAGAGGAAAGTGAAACTTTCATATTTTCTGCTTCTTCATGTTCTTCTTATCTGGCCCGCACATTCATTATCATGACATTCATATCAAACCCATGATTTTAGGAGACAACGGAGGTTCTGATACCCCCCGACTCAATTGCGGTTTCGAAGCATACCTGCCCTATCCAGCAACTGTGCACCTACTCAATTCTGGTAGAGGCATTGAGTTTCCCTGACAGCATCACCGATTTGGTCGTCATTCCCGATTGTGTCGATGGTCTGTGTTCTTGCTACTATGCCGACCATTTACCGCCTCTCGTGGAAACAACGGCGGCCATCAATGTCAGCAGCAACCAGCTGAGTGTTGGCTGGAAGATTGGCGACTTCAATTTGGCCGACCTACCGGAAAACGTCACGCCCAAGTCCATCTACATCCGGTAGGTCCTTTTTCGGTTGTATCCGGGCACACTACAACCGTTGCGGCTGGCCGTGGAGCTAACCGTTCTCCATTTCCACCGTTCTAGTGTCCGGCGGGGAACGAACAACGAGCTCGGATGGGGTGGTCAGCATTCCAGCAGGAAGGAGTTAATTCTTCCGTTCCAAGCAGGCTCCTACAGCTTCGATTTGAACGATTTTCCCGGGACCAAGTACATTTTCTTGGTACAGCTGAAGGTTATTGATACACGAAACTGTGAGCGCGACTCGGAGCCGATACGAGGTAATTCCAGGGCTCGGGGGTAATAAAAAAAAACGCGTCGTTACAAATCAAACAAAGATCCCACCCTCTAACTAACATGGTTTCTGTTTGCTTACACCCCATCCTGCGTCCCACACGCGTTCAGCGACGCTACCGGATCCGAAGGTATGTAATGTACACGTATACTGTATTGTCTAAGCAAAGTGAACCATATAATTTTTCTTCTTTTCATTCTTAGTATCACACATCCCATCCTTTAAAAGGTAAGTAATTGTATCCTTGTATATGTCAGATCAGTGTTCAAAATATAACAGAAATTCAAGCCACACTGTACGGTGGCAGAAGTGGAATAGGAATAAATTAACAAAATTAGCTAAAACCACCAATTATACAAAACATAAAGCAAAAGCTAAGAAAAGAAATATCCAAGAAATTCGGTTACCAACAACTTTCCACACTAATGCTATCTACAGCGAAATTTAAAGTACCAGCCCCAGTTTAACACTCTTGCAAATAAAACAGAAGAAAGCAAGCAAATATGTTCATCGCGCAGTTTCATCGGCTCGGTGAATATACTTTTATATCGCTGGAATTATCGCTGGAATTTCAAATGTTTTCATTCACTTTTTCTTAAACACATAAATTCTTTGCGCCTTTGTTTCATTCCTCGATATTTGAAATGTTGTATGCTGCTACATACGCTTCAAATGATTCCGCATAGGGAAAAGCGCAACGCTTCCAAGAACTGCGCTCCCCGCTTCCAGCGATCCGAGGCAAAAGTTGAACGTACAAAACCACTCGCTTCTAAAACACAACCCATTCTTAAATCCATCTGCAATGAAACATAATTATAACGATCAAAATGTGAAAAGACAAGTCTGAGTAACATCCTGTCCGATTTTTGATAAGACGTGAAAAGATGAGTTTGAATTATTTTGTCGCTTCTAGTAGTATAGCGGGGTAGGACGGAATTTGATTGGCATGGAAATGAAAACAAATTTAATTCAATGACTATATTATTATATTAGGTTTTTACGATACAAGGCATATGTTTCGAGGGAGCGAATTGTATAATATATGAGACGTGTATGGTGATTTGAAAAAACTTTGATAAAGAATTGCAATGAAATGTAAAGGGGTAGCAGCAAAGGGTTACTTCAGAGCAAGCTGATCCCCTTAGAATTTCCTTCGTTATCCAATGGAAAAAGAGTAAAATATAAAATCGTATTTTCATCATAATTATTTATTCCGATTTGTTCATTAATTTTTGACTACTTGTTGCATAATTTACCGAAATTGTTCTATCGGGCGAAACTGTGGACAGTTGGATCAATCTGTCTCAATCACCTAGTACCCACACAATCAACCTAGTGATCACCATACGGGCACTTGAGGACGTCTTTTTTTGTAATGACAGATAGCCAAATTAGGGCGCAACTTTACAGAGGCTCCATGAGACTTTGTGAATGGTAATATTTGTTTGGCTAGATATCGCTTCGCATTTATATTCTTGGTAGTGAAGACCACAGGGAGTTTTCTTCCACAGCTACAAACTCCCTGCAGTGTGGGGGTTTTGCTGGGAAATTTATCCTGAAACAAACACTCATATTTACTGGGGACTTCTCTGCGAACCCTGGCAACATAGTGATTTCGGCCTGAGAGCTGCGCCAAAACCATCGTAACAAATGTTTCAACGTCCACGATGAGGCGAAAAATAAGAGCGTTCACGTATGTTGAATTATTCTATTTATTATCAGGTACAGTTGTAGCGTTTCATTTATTAGAATATATTATATCAAAAAAACTACAAATGCTCTTGATAGCTGCAGGATCTGGAGAGAAACATACATTGAATACTTGAGATAGATATTGTCATATGACACTCGTACATTTAAGATTATCGAGTAATTCATTCGGATCATACCCCTAGGGCACCCCGGGTATGCATGCAGCTTCTATCTACCAAAATGTGGAATGAAAAATAGGGTTTTTTAGAATAATCTGCCTGTAATCCATACTTTACTTAAGAATTTCACCGAATATATTAACAATGCCCGCAATCCTCTTTTCCAATAATTGCTAGGAAACTGCACCGATGGTGCAGCCTGTAACTGCGACCACATGAGAGTCTTTTCCGACTTTCTGTTCGTTTCAAACTACGAAGATAACAATGTGATCGTGTCCTGGCGTCCTTTGAAGAACCGTTCCATGCAGCAAATGTCGCCGGATTACGACGGTATCGTGCTGCAACTGGCGTAAGTGATCTCTGGCAGGCCACAACCACTACCCCCAGCGTGACTCGTTATACACTTTACGCTTCAAGGATTTATTCGGGCTCTACCGGCGAACTGCTTTGCACCGTGACAGCTAACCCAGCGGAAAGCAGTACCCACACGATTGGGCTTGAGTTTACGCCGTATCTAAGCTCGGGAGTACTGCTAACGACTACTTTTGTCGACGGAAATCACTGTGAAGGGCAAACGTCTACTTACAAACGTAGGTTGAACACATCGCGAGGGCACGAGCCCCAACTGTATGTTCACACCCACACACTCAAGCCTCTCTTCTATTCACAGTGATCCACCATTCATCGAAACCAGTATTAGTAAGTCCGCTGTAATTAATCTCTCGACTAATTAGGGCCTATCATTCGGGACACAGACTCTTCACCGTAAGATGGCTTCGTCATTTGTTTTTAATTTCATCTAGCTTCCATCTATCAGGACGATAAAGTAGATTGTAACATTTATTTCATTAATTTTACTGTAGGAATTTTGTTTAAACATTTTTTGCCATTGTTGTGCCAATTCTTCATTATATTGCAGATGGTCGTGGTATTCATGCTTGTGCTAGGGGTGATTGTGGTTGGGGTTCCCTGTGGTCTGTTCATACTTTACAAGCGTCGACCGAACCTACGATGGAACGCCAAAAATTGGAGAGAGGTCTACGTGAGGTCAAGGTACAGTAAACAATGTTTGGTTTTCCGAATTTTTTTTAATTAATGATAATGATACAATGATGAACTGTTCCTGGTCAACTTTCATGCCCATATTTCTCACCAACACCTTTCACAGCGCTGTGGATCATCACCCACAAATGCATCAGATGGAAGAAAACAGACTGTACATCGACATGGAAATTCTGGTTAGTATCTCCGTTACGGAGTTTATGTAAAATCTTGAAATGCCCACAAAATTTCCCTACACTATTCGCCATTTTCGGCGCCAGGCTAATATTGTGCAACACGTCTTTCTACAGAATGCACGAGCACGAGGCGATGCAGATTATTTGGAAGTTCCTCACACGTGCCTGCGCATTGGGCGCGAGATAGGCAAAGGAGCATTTGGAAGGGTTTTCATGGCCAGTGCCGTGAAGTTGGTCGAATTCAACGGGCCCAAGATTGTAGCGATCAAGCAACTCAAAAGTAAGTGAAAAATTAAGTAAACTCGTATAAAATAGAGATCTAAATTATAGGGTTTCCTGATACATGTGTATTAGAGTTGGATTTTTTAAAGATATACTGCATACTGTATTGTACTTCATTCCAGGAACTTTTGAAGGAGTGTAATTGCAAATATACATTCAATTTTATACCATTGTTTGATTAATCTGTTAAATTTTGTTATGGTAATTCTTTGAATACATTTATATTTTCAATTGCATAAAATTTCTTGTGCAATGATCCTTTGATGATTGAACATTTGGTAGCGAGAAAGTGACCCACAAAATGTTTATGACAATAGGAGTCGATGCAAAAAGGATTATTTCGGTTTTTTTTAATTTAATTTCTGAAGGAAAGCAATCGTCAGGAGAGCCTTTCACTGCTCTGGGTAATTAACTAGGACTATTTTATTACGCGAAAATTACGTAAACAACCCGAACAGCCACTGGCTGAGACCAGAAGACTCCGTCCCGTGATCATTGTCGTGCTGTTGCCTCGAACTCGAACAGTTTGCTGTTTGTTACGCTTTGGCAGATCACAAACAAACTGTCATGCTGGAAGAATTCGTGTTAAAACCGACGACGAAACGGTTCAGTGCCACGAGATTGTAAGTAAAATACCTGGAGGATAGAACGTTTTCCGTACGTGTGAAAACACCAAAATACAATAGAAATTGTCGGAACAGTTTAGAGGATCGGCTCGCGGAGGATATGAGGGACGTTTGTCGTACGTGTGAAAACACGAAAGACAATATAAATTGCTGAAACAATCTAGAGGGTCGAGAAAAACAATAAACTTTCCTCTCGCAAGCATAAATCGATTTGGAGGCCGGTAAGATATAATCACAGACGACGAATGGAACTCTGGGCTGTTTGCGCGACTCCAGGGTATTTTTATCTTTTTACGGCCACACAGCCTTGATCATTGTTTGTGTTCAAGAACTACAACCGCTTTGCTTTGCTCATGGTCTTTGAAGTTTAGTCTTAGGAATGATACACAAAGAATGAAATATAAAGGTTTCCCTCGCGCAGGTCGCAAAACGGGGTACCGTATTATTGTTGTAACTATCACAATAAACGGCAATGTACTTCTATCGCTATCATGCTTTGGGTCATACGAAATTTCATTACCAATGTATTGTAACTGATTATCTATTCTTCCCATTGCCCAGAATGTCCTTCCAGTGATGAATTTGACGAGTTTCTCGACGAAATTTCCATGCTGAAGAAGGTCGGCAAACATCCCAACATCGTGACACTGCTTGGCTGCTGCACAATCAAAGAACCGCTGACTATGATAATGGAATATGTGGGCTGTGGTGATTTGGTAAGTGGTATCTCCCTCGGAAAAGGCCCCGGGCGTCTCTTACTGGTGCCCGTTTCTCTTCAATTCCAACGCAATTCCAGCTGGAGTACTTGCGCAAAATCCGAGCCAAACATCTCGCCAAAGTTCATCAGCTAGAAACGGTTTCCCATCTAGAACACGCAAACTCGACGTCACAAAACTCGACCTCAAACAACCTCTTTGGTCCGATGGTAAAATATTTGGACCTCCTGCACACGTCGTAAGTTTCCTGCGAGTAAATTATCTACGCCGTCAAGCACCGTTTGTTGTGCAGGATGCTTGTTTTTGTTTTTGTTCTCAAATTCCACTAAGCGGAAGTCCTGCATAGAGCCCAGATGGCTACCCGGTGTGAAAAGTTTCGTCTTCTTCTATTCGCAGAAGTTCCAATTCCGACGCATCCTACATAACTCAAGCGGATACGACAACACGTCCATCAGAAACGGAAAGTGAGTCAACAAAAATATTGGTGATATATTAAGTCTTTTGAAAAGGCCTCGTGAAGTTTTTCCACCAAAACTTGACAGGTCATCCACAAGCCAATTTTGTCTGCCCAGCAGAGAGTACAGGTGACCGAAGTTTCGCCTTCGTTTATCCTGAGTTCTTCGTGAAGTTCGCTCAGAAAAGTACTGATAGAAACTTCAACGGCACCGGACGAGATTATCCTTCAATTATGCTTTGACATTTAATCGAGGTTTCTTTAACTTGTATTTACTGTATTAAATTGCAAATGGCATTTAAATTTTAAAGCCCGTACATTGGCAATAACTCTCTGCTACTCGGGGAACTAATACAAATGTGATTTCTACCACAATTGACTCCCAGCAACCTACACTGTACTTAGTGGCGCACTGGGGGCAGATGACAGCTCCTCGACAGGGGGCAGCCGATCGTTGGAGTATGTGCTCGATCACAAGGAGTTGCACAACTTTGCCAAACAGATTTCCTGCGGCATGGAGCATTTGGAGGAACTTCAGATTACGCACCGGTAAGTACGATGATGGTGGTGTGACAAAAAGGTGCCTTTTTTAAAATAAATGTCCTTCTCTCCGTACGGTATTTTTAAAATGTATCATTTTCGCTCGTCCTCTCCTCGCATCGCCACCCACTCCCGCAGCGATCTGGCCGCACGCAACATCCTTATCGACGAGCGGAAAACGTTGAAGATATCCGATTTCGGATTATCGCGAACGGGAATATATGTCAACACGAGGAATAAAAAGGTACGCACCGATAGCAACATCAATCTGTGTGCCAACCATCCATCCAGGGTTGCCCCCTCCGCTGTCCAATGATTTACACTATACCGCTGCAATTGTTTCCTTATCGCATTGTTTCCGGTTGAATCATTCCATACCGCGCATTTTCCCGAAACCCGCACAGGTGCCGCTACGCTGGCTTTCCATCGAGGCGATGCGCGATAACCTGTACTCGAACAAGAGTGACGTTTGGGCTTTTGGCATCGTGCTGTGGGAAATTGGAACGCTAGGTAAGTACAGGGCCCAACCAGCCGGCAATTGGTAATGCAATAGAACAGAGTTAACCGACACCATAACGGGCATTTGGAAAATCGTTGGAAATTCCCAATCAAGGAATTTATAAGTAAACGAATCTTCAACATAAATTCCCTATAATTTTTTTAATTATTGGAATAAGGAGAATATAAATACACTGCGAAACCGATTCGACAATTTCGCACGAAGCAGGAGTGTAACGTTGCGGTTCCATCCAAATGAATACATAAAAAGATTCGAACGGATTGTAGTGTCGCCGTAATCTATTCAGATACAATATTCGGATCTATTCATAATATTTAACAATTATGATCAAATAGATGCACCGTGACAAATAGTTGGAAATATCATGATGTAAATGACATTCCCAACTTCTTCGTTAAATACTGTAACCAGCCGCCGACCTCGCACAGAAATCCCTATCCCGCGCGGCGTTCCTGGAAATGAGGATCAGAAGATAATTGCAATTATTTTTCCCGTTTTTGCATACCTCACGTAGATGCGTCGTGCCTCGTGTAAGTCATATTGTGTTGGGTGAGCACTAATCGGATTTCACATCGCACATGTTTAAAAAAAGCAATAATAGAAACAAAATTTGCTTTACGCTTTAATCATACAAACTGTTATCGCGCTGGTCCACTTTATCCACCAGTTGGACAAAACAGGACATTTGCTTATTCAAAGCGTCCTCCTGTATAAATGAACATAAAATTTTAGTTTTATAATATAGAGTTATAGTATTTCCAATAGGTAAATCATTTCTAAGAACTTTTTTATGGTGCACGTTCTTCTTTATGTCATGGATGTGTGTGATTTGTTTTTCCAAATCAAAATCCATAACAAATTCATTTTACTTTCGTTTTGGATTCGTTATGAGTTTGTCCACGAATCTGCCTTTCGATTTTTTGTTCGAATTTTCGACAAAAAAAAGGCTTCAACTCAACAATAGTGCATATTACACGCCGTGCAAGAAATGATGCCGTCTAACGGGGGTGGAGCCTTTGAAGCCATTTTCATCAATGTTTCTCCCAAGGTGGCTACCCGTACCCGTCCGTTAGCAACCATGAGCTGTTCGCGTATCTGCAGGAGGGGAAGCGGTTGGAGCGTCCGGAAAACTGCACCCCCGACGTCTACGACCTGATGCTGCACTGCTGGCGTGAGGACCCCAACGTGCGGCCTTCGTTCCGGCAGATTTCCAAGCAGCTGGAGCCGCACAAGAAGATCTACATCGACTTCAACGAAATCGAGCCGACGTACGTGTTTCCGCCGACCAGCGATCAGCTTCGATTGGCTATTGCCAACAACAAGTAACCACTGGAACTATGGAGCTTCTGCCGTGAACTGACTGCTCTCCATTCTCGTGTTGTGTTGGTAGCGCTTTTATCCACCCGCGGTTTCATGTCAGCTACGTCGCGTACAAGAGTGTTCACAGTCAATTACCCGTTCGTTCTCACTTGGTAGAGTGTGGCATCCGCACGGTGTAAAGAAGCAACGAATATGGCCACAGTGTAGAGTTAAAAGATGATATAATGTTTGTGCACCCGAGCTTAAATGTAGCGATAGTTAAAAACAGTGTTGATTCCGTCTTGTTTGCCGTAGGAGCTGCGGCACCACTACTGGAAGCATTCCGTGCGGGCGCTTTTGCCACTCCCGTCACCAGAAAGTTAGATAGCGATCGCGTTGTCCACGAAGCAACCGATCACACACCGAAAACCGACGGTACCCAAAAGCATTGTTCGTTTGATGTGCATTCATGTCCTACCGACTGTTCAACCCTTTTTATCCTAGTTAAAAACAAAAGTGTGAAACATGACTGTGATAAAATAAGAAATGGAAATATTTTACAATATTAAACTGATACACGTTGGTCCGTTTTCTTTTTGGTTCATTGCTGAAAAATGGAAAATAAAGCAGATTATGCCTTGAAATCAAAAAAAAAAGTTAAATGGAGCTGTTACAAATTTTATTGTAGTAAAATATATGAACATTAGTTGTTTGTGAGGTATGTATATCCCTGTTTTCAGTAACATACGAATGAAGATGGTTGATTCTTCTATCCACGAACACATTTCGTGCAGTTTTCGGAAAAACTCGCTGTCCACACTGAAAACGACACGTTCGGAATGTAGAAGAAATGTCATTCAGCATAGTTCAAACAAAAATCTCACCCCGACAGCTGTTCATATCATAAATCCCTTTGAACAAACTTTTCCAACTTTTACTGGAACGTGTCAACATGCCCAAATACTAGGTTCTCTCCCTCCCGTTTATTGTCATTCTATGATTTTCAATATGTGTGGTATGAGGGCAACATGAA
>JAOEFI010000004.1:26163856-26179251 GCA_034621735.1 Anopheles plumbeus
CCGTGTGGTTGTGTCTGGTACTAGCTCCGGCTGCCAATCCGTTATTGTTTGCTCCATTCAAAGCCGATGAGCAATGGGCGGTTGCGGTGCAAAGGGCAGCATCAACAACACGATCGTCTAGGCCGCGGGACGGTGATCGCCGTCGTCGTTTGACGATCACTTGGCACTACCCACACAGCACCACCGCATCCGGCAAACAACGGCGTGTGACGTAGAACGCGTACGCCGCGGTGCTGGCGAGGGTTGCGTGCCCCGCACTATCTCTCCGCGGGTGAAGCCTGCGGATGCCGCGAGACGACGGGCGAATCCCATCCCATGACACGAACGCTGGACACCGTGGGCCGTAGCGCCGTCAGTCGACGTTCGCTGGTCAACCTGTACGGTAGTGTATTCGAATAGGTGTTTTGGTCGTGTCGTGTTGCGTAGTGCCCTCAGATCGTTTCAGTTGCGTTTGTTATCAGTACTAATTGAAGCAAAGCGAGCGTGTGTTTCGAGACGTCTGGACGACAGCGTTTGAAACGGTAGTGATACTATTTTACTAGCATGTTGGTGTTATTCTTCCAAAAGCTTATCTATAAGGATTATGGAGCAGATGTAGTGTACTTCCGATGTTCTAAAATATTTATTCTTTTTCCAAATGCGTTGACGCAAGACCCAGATAATGTGACTGTGTGCCACACACAAAGCACAATCGGGACTCGCCTCGTAATGGGGTCTGTCTTGGCGTTCGTGAGAACAAGTGTGTTGTCTGGTCCATGATGAAATGGCGATGGGGCAGTGAACGTGATTGCGACGTACCGCATCTTTTTCTCCCTTCTCGACAACTCGTTGGAAATAACGGTAAACTGTACCGCGTTGGTAACTCTCCCTTTTTCGGCCGATGGAGCTTATTTTGAAGAACAACGCCAATGGCCTGGTGCAACAGCTGATTTGGCAGTTGTCCGTAGCGTTGTCCTCCACGTGTAGGCAGTTTCGAAGTTTACGATCCGCGCCAATGCTGTTTAAGGTTCCGTCGAAAGTGTGCCCAGGATCGTTCACTGCAGCACTGCCGCCTGGGTGAAAAGAGAGGTGGACAAAGGCTTACCTGGAAGTTGGCACCGAACTGGACGACCTCAAGGGCTACCCCACCAACCACCGTTTGTCGCCGGCACGCTTAATGACAGGGCGAAGGCTAACAGAAGTTGCTTTGGCCATACGCCTATGGCACAAGTCGGTTGTAGTCGTTGGTGCGGGAATGTTGTACAAACAGTGCGCCAGTATGCGAAGTGGCCCGCCGGGAGGGACTGTTGACGACGAATGCAACACTTCCCCTGGTAGGAGCGCTGGTCCACTGGGATTTTCGTTGACCTCTAGATTGACTGCAGGTTTCTACACTATATGCCATAAATTAAAATACCAGCACTAGTGGAAGGCCTAACCTACCCATTATCTCCGTCAATTGAATAAACATTCCCATCAAAATGCGAGGAAAACAGCGGACGGATACTTACCTCTACTTGCTCAGATGAGGAGCAGCTGATGGTTGGCTGAACTCGAAGGAAAGGGCCACGCGCACAGACCCGTTGGTTTAACCCTAAACCCTAACGAGAGCCCCGTGTGCAAGGTTTTGTCAAAGAAAACCCAACAACCCATCCAAAACGCCTAATGGACTTTTCGTAGGCGCAGCTCTTGGAGGTTCGTGCGTGCTCTATGGCATGACGACCATGATCACCCCACCAGTGGCGAACTGGCAAACCATTTCTTCGACAACTCAAACACCACGAACGAACCGGTGTGTGCATACGATCGCGATCGTTTCAGTCAGGGGTCGCCAAATTTTCCGTGGCTAAAGGGGCAACAAAATGTGATCTAAACCTACCATGCTTGCCCGGGTTTCGGCACGCGGTCCTTAACCTAAAGAGCCCCGGGTCCCAGTGGTGACCAATGGAGGCCTTTTCAATGTCATGTGCAAACGAACGCTCACGCTGCTGGAAACGGAGGCATACGCTTTCAGGCATTGGTACGACGGCCAGTTTCTCCAACGCGGAGTTTCGTAAGCGGGCACCGCTTTGGCCCAAGGCAACAAGTGTTCATCCGTTTTGTTTTCGTGTTACCAACAGCAGACCTGCGGCACAAGCCGGTGGAAGGCTCTAGGCTCAAGGTTATTGGAAGTGGCGATTTTGCAATCGGCGAGAAAGTAGGCGGTCTGTACGGCGGTGGGCCACCAAATTCAACACCGTCCATGGCAAAAAGCCAACCAACACAGCAAGAGTTGTGAGAGAAACCTCGTACGAGGGAAGCACCGGGTGGCCGGGAAGCTCCGGGTGGCTGGGTGAATGTTTATGTCTAAACCCCCATCGGTGTGTTGTTCTGTTTACTTCCTTATCGTGACACTCCGCGTTTCACGGGCGTTGCAGAATCAAGTGGGCAGCGCAACAAGTAGCGCGGCTAGTCAAACGTGGTGCGAACGGGGTATCACTTAGGAACGCACTTCAATCAGCGAACACGTGAATCTTTCGTTGAGTCAATAGGGCGGATGCAAAATGAAAAGATACTGATCTTGCTCGTCTATACTGTAATGATAACGGAATGGCATTTAAATCGGAAACTAGATGTGTCAAAGTGACTGGATCTGAATATTTGGACAATAGTACAATTTACGTTTTTTGTTATATAACAAAGAATTTTTGTTGCAATTAAATACAGCAACCCTTACCAATAGTGAAGTAGTCTCGCACTAGCCGTTGCATGGATCGAGCGACAAATAAATGTAAACACATAATGTATTTAGTTTATACTGACAAACGCCTCTCCAATCTCTACGATCACAGCTGACAATAAACACAGTGAATTTTAATAACTACTATCTTCTTTATTGACACTACTTATCCAGGACTTGCCTACTTGCCTGGCCTTCGGCACATAGTTGTGTATACGTAAACTAATTTGTAATCCGGCAACAACCGAGCATTCCTCTAGAATAATGCTGCAGCATGGGATCCAGTTGGGATGTGATGCCATAAACCACCGAAGCGATCGCTCGGGTACCTTTTGTCGATCTCTACCATAGGACCGGAGTATGCTTAGGTTAATTCCCTCTAATGGCGAGAGCAATTTATGTTCTTACTACCGGTTGATGCAAACATTGTAAGAATCATCGAGATGTGGAAAAAAACACAGTGATTGTCGCTGGGGGCACCCCTATGCAATTATAGAGAGTAATGATCGTGCACTACACCTGTAACTACAATGGACCCGTGCAATTGTTTACCATCATTCTGTGGGAACTGGCACCATGAAAAAACACATGCCGCATGACACTCAAGTTTCAATGGTTTGCTTTTATCTGGAACCGGTTATCAGTGCGACCGCGACATGCTTCCTTCACGCTCAAAGATAACGTTAACGGCGCTGAGCATCAAAATATCAACTATTATCAAAGAGACGAATCGTTCCCCGTTGACCTAGTTGTGGAACAACATTTTAATCTATTTTCACCTTCCCTTTACCTTTGCAGCGTTCGCAGGGCAGTTCGGAAGTTTTATCAGCACACATCACCGCGATCGTTGGTTGTGCAACGGGCTGTGTACGGTTGTGATTGTCAAGGAGGGGAAACAATCCCAGCAGAGAGTGTCTCCACCATTCGACATAGTAGACCCTTACGGTTACGGATAACCCGGTGCCATGGCTGAAGCTCATTCAGCTGTCGCATTCTCGTTCTCGATCACTCACGAGGGATGGGACATCAACTACGACCGTGAGGTCCTGGACCTCGTCTGGCAGTCGGGTGTTAGATCATGGAAGAAACGATTGGCACGGTTCAGGGTAAGTGTGGTCTGGACGGGAGGTCTTTGGTTAGAATGCTTCCGTGTAGTGTATATGTTGATCTTGTTTTTTTCTTCTTCAGACTGGCGTTCGGAACGGTGTTTACCCTGCCCATCTTCAGAGCCTTTGGCTAGTGATAGCTGTAGCAATAGGATTACATTTTACTCATAGACACGTTCCATTTGATTTGGTGAACAAATGGCTATTAGTTTTACCTGGGTATGTTTCTACATTGGTCACCGGTTGATCAACACTTCATCTACTTCAACTAATCGTCTACTTTCTTTGGTTTTTAGGGATTCATTACAATGGCAACTAGCGGCCTGTTCTCTGGCCGGGCTGGTCGTTTGGCTCTCGATTTGCTACACGATGCGGTACTCGCTAAAACTGTTGCTTATGTATAAAGGATGGATGTACGAGAAACGCGCACCGGGCAGCAAAACGTCCCTTAATGTACGCACCTGTCTGCAATTGATCAAATGTCGTTGTTCTGACCATCCCTATCTTTTGCCTTCTCCGACAGACGCGGCTGTGGGCACTGTGTGTCAAAATACTTGCCACCTGGAACAAGCCAGGTTTGTACAGCTTCCAAGGATCGCTTCCTCGGCTGCCGCTACCGAGCGTGGAGGAAACGATGTCCCGCTATCTTCGCTCCGTTCGCCCCCTGCTAGACGATAGCAACTACAACCGTATGGAACGGCTGGCGAACGAGTTCCAGCAGGGCATCGCTACGAAACTGCAACGCTATCTGATCCTGAAGAGCTGGTGGTCGACGAACTACGTATCCGATTGGTGGGAGGAGTACGTGTACCTGCGCGGTCGCGGCGCACTGATGGTCAACAGTAACTTCTACGGTATCGACGCCATCTTCATGCACCCGACGAAGGTACAGAGCGCACGTGCCGCCAGTGTGGTGAATCTGTTGCTGCAGTTCCGTCGGACCGTCGAAAGGCAAGAACTCGAACCGGTGAGTGTGCAGTGGCGTGGCAGAACGGTGCGTTCGCGTCGCGGTCACCTTTAGTAGGCTGCTGTGTTGACACAATCTTACTTCATTACTCTGCAGATTCTAGTACAAGGCCTCGTTCCCCTGTGCTCGTGGCAGTACGAGCGTATCTTCAACACTGTTCGCGCGCCTGGCGTAGAAAGCGATAAGATCATCCATTACCAGGATTCGAACCACATTGTCGTGCTGTTCCGCGATTGCTACTACAAAGTCATCATCTACCACAACGGTCGGCTGCTGAGACCGTGCGAGCTACAAATCCAAATCGAGCACATCCTGCAACAGCGCGACGAGAAACCTCAATCGGGCGAAGAGTTGCTCGCCTCGCTGACCGCCGGAGATCGCACCAAGTGGGCCCAGATCCGGCAGACGGTATTTGCGAAGGGCGCCAACCGCACCTCGCTGCACACGGTCGAGAGTGCGGCGTTTGTGCTGTCCCTCGACGAGAAACCGTTTGAGTTCGACCTGGCCCATCCGGAAAAGTTGGACGAATTTGGGCGCTATCTGCTCCACGGAAACGGGCATGATCGCTGGTTCGATAAGAGCTTTACCGTCTGCGTTGGCAGCAATGGAAGGGTAAGAAAGTGTCAATCGAGCCGTGATTGACTCATCACAGCTGCTTACAGCGGCCTGTTATTTATTTCTGTCTTTTTACCCCCGCAGATTGGTTTTAATGCTGAGCACACATGGTAAGTTTGTACGCCGGAAGTTCATCTGAGCTCATCCATTTCCACAGACCGTGTCAAAAATGATCATATCGCGATCGGAGGATGGTGAACGTACCCCATTTTCTTGTTCCAAGATTGTTTCGTCGTCTATTTCGTATCACTGGAATGGAGCTGGATTGACAATTGTCGAGTATTCTGCCGTTATCCTGAAGCATTTGGTCTACATTTGTCTCACGTCACATGTATCTCACGTCCACATGTTTTTCTCTCTTTTATTTACGCATCTTTGTAAAAAAATCGAACTCGCCGTCGATTTCCATCGAAACAAAACGCCAACAACGCATCGACATGTTTCCGGGTTTCGAAACGAAAATCTATACACGCATCGCTCACTCATCGATTTATCCCAACCATACCGTACTGGACACCCGATTCTGATCATCAATACTCTGGGCGCCAAACACACAACATCGTCCGTCGCAACGATACGAAAAAAAACATCCTCATAAAACGCAGGGCGGATGCAGCCGTTATGTCGCACATTTGGGAAATGTTGATTATGGGCGAAACCGAGCAGCGGTAAAGAGAGTTTACGATTGATCTACCATATTATTTGCCCTTCTCATTGTTGCTTCTGTACATAATTCCGATGGTCTTGCTTAACTGGGCAGTGAGAAGGGTCAATGCAGCACACTCGCACGTCCCGCTCCGAATGAAGTTGGTGATTGCTACCCTTTTCTAGACATTGGCGATAACATTCGAAATTTCGCGGATCGTTTGTAAATAGATTCACATTACGCTTTAGTTGATGCTTTGAAGGTATTCTGGTATGCTTGGAGAGTGGAACTCAGTGCCGGAAGGCGAGCCCGGGAAGGACATCTTTCTTTATTCGTTTCGCTTTTCTGGACTTTTGCTCTTCGGTTGGCTTCTTACACACAAGGCCTGTTGGCTAACCTCAGGTGGTGGTTGTGTCGCATACGGTGAGAGAAAAGCCTGCCTATCGACGCCGATTCCATATCTTCGTTTCTTTCGTTTCTTTTCATTCTCCTCCTACGATCGACAGACATTTGACGACTTCATGCTAACGTTTCCGAACCGAAACACTCTACTACTACTTTCTACTTGACCTTTTGTTTTCCACCAGGGCTGATGCACCTGTTATGGCACATGTTTGGGAAAATATAGTCGCAGAAGAAGCATTCAATAAACGGTAATGGTTTCAGTTTAAGGAGTTTTCCGTTCACCCTAAAATTACTGACGACCAAAAAACGTCCCTTAGCGGCACTCGGCGTTGCATGTGTTTTACCAACCATTCGATACCCGATGAGGAATTCAACTAACACGACTAACACGTCACGTTTTGTGCACAATTGCTAAGTATTAGCTTCAATAATGAAAACTATGTATTTTCTTTGCCACTACTGCTCTCTAGTGTGGAGTAGTTTGCACTTTTCGTCAATTATTTACATAAAACAGCTGCTTTCTGATGAATTATTTGTTTATACTTGAAGAAGGTGGCATCGAAAAACTTTACCGGCTTTCTGGTTTTCGTTCAAGGAGATATACAGTTTTTTGCTTTATGCTTGAAATTTGAGCGCCTTTCGCTAAATTGGTTAACCATTTGCTTAGCAATATTTTGGATTTATCAGTAAATCTTTACCAATTACCTCAAATTTAAGTTTTCTACCTCTGAAATAATGAGTAACATAAAACGAATATACTAAAAAATTTAACATTAGCATCAAACTAATCGTAGCTTTAGCCTAACTACTTGCATTAATACCAGCTAATGTACACGCAAAACTAAAAATATGTCTCAAAATTTCTAATCTGCACGTTAGTTACGCTGCCTTGGTCGTAGATTTCTAGCAATAATTTGAAACCAGCATTAAATTAATATCTTTTCCATCTCTCCCATTGCAAAAATGTGCATTTGTTTCCAAATGTTTCCGTTTGCAAAAATGTGCAGATATGATGAAAATGGTAACCCCGTCGGAATTCCCGAGTTCGAACCACCAACCCCCAAGCGGCTGGTGTGGGACCTGAGCGATAAAGTAGCGCTGGACGCCATAGACGAGGCTCACCTTGCCGCCCAGAAGTTGTTGAATGTAAGACAAACGAATTCCAAGTTATTTGAACTAACACTGCAACTGAACTGAACTGAAACACTTTTTTTGTTCGCTATTTGTGCGGTACAGGATGTTGATTTGAGAATCCTTGTTCATGATGCTTACGGTAAGGGATTGATGAAAACTTGCCGCCTGTCTCCGGACGCTTTCATACAGATGGCCCTGCAGCTAGCATACTACAGGGATGCGGGCAAATTCTCGCTGACATACGAAGCCTCCATGACTCGTCTGTTCCGTGAAGGGCGTACGGAAACCGTCCGCCCTTCCACGATCGAATCGGCGGCCTGGGTCAAGGCAATGCTCAACGGCAGCGTTTCGGTAATAACCAACACAGTATAGCTACTTGTTGTACGTACTTGTTAATTCATTGTTGGTTTTTGTCCCGAAAGGTCGAAGAACGCGTTCGCCTGCTGAATGAGGCCTGCGAGCGGCACCAACTCGGCTATCAGGATGCCATGTGCGGCAAAGGAATCGACCGACACCTATTCTGTCTGTATGTCGTGTCCAAGTACCTGGAGATTGACTCGCCCTTCCTGCAGGAGGTCCTGAGCGAGCCCTGGAGACTGTCCACTAGTCAAACGCCGCACGGGCAGACATCCAAGATGGACCTGAAGAAGCATCCCAACTGTATCAGCGCCGGCGGTGGCTTCGGCCCTGTCGCCGACGATGGCTACGGCGTGTCGTACATTGTGGCCGGCGAAGATCTTATCTTTTTCCACATATCGTCCAAACGATCGTGCGGTACGACGGTAGGTAGCAACGGAACTGAACGGTAGCAACATTGGTCCGTCTGTGCATACATTAATCTACGCTTCCCTTTTCTTCCCGCTGCGTGCCCCACAGAGTTCAGAGCGGTTCGCTCAGGAGATTTGCCGAGCGTTGGCCGACATGAAGCACCTGTTCGAAGAGTATCGTAGCCTACAGAAGAAGGGTATCGCCAACGGTGCTAAATCCGACAAGCCACTGCCAAAGTAGTGCGTTTGATGGCCTCGGCACTATGCTTCCGAACATATCGTAGCAGAATCTTCGGCTCACTCTTGCACATCACGCATAACTTTGTACGCATTGTAACTCTACGGTTTCACAATCAAAAACTGGAACAACATTACCTGATCACCCATTCACTACCGACACTGTTCCGATGCGTTTTGCGCGACATTCTGTTAATTAGGGTGAATTTGTTATTAATGTTTGATAGGTGTTTAGATACTACGACCTAGCGCGAATCCGCCGGTCGCTGTCCATCCTGTATATGTAAAGACGATGCTGATATTAGTGTACCGAACACATACTGTGAGATAGTGTTGAGTGTAAAGGAGCATGTCAATGAAGCATCGTTCGGTCGCAGGGAAGCGTTTAGTGAATGTTCAAAGATAAATAATACACACACCACCCACATGGTCCACATCACCGACATCATAGACACGATTAGCAAGTCTTGTAGATTAACGGCAATCATCAATGAGATCCTAAAAGAACTGCGTAAAACGATGCAATCATCAATGCAAACGAAAGACATGGAAAATACTTCACAGAACATATACCGGCGGTCACTTGGTACCAAACATACAATGCCGATTACCTGTTTTGCTTATTATTTTATAATCCTAAATAGATGTTTGTTGTAGATAATTAGGACGGTAGGCACACGTGCGAGAAGGAGATAATATTGTTTACGTGCATAGAGTATAGCAAGGTACTGTGAGAAGAAAGGAAAAGCAAGAGGGCGTAGCTAGAGCAGGAAACTGAAGCTGGGCTCTTTTTAAACTGTTTTATAAGATTGAATAAAGTAATTTTTGGAAAACGAATACTACACTGGAACGATGTTTTATTTCACCTTGGAAAATTCATCAGTCACGGGTCTTTTCGGTCATCGAGGTATCCTCTGCAATCAGAGGTAGTACGAAAAAGCAGGGTTTCGCGTTCACACCAGATCAGACGTAGCATTTGGACTGTTTTTCATGTCATGTTCATATCAAGTGTTTGCTACAATGATACACAAATTGAGAACAATGCAATTCTGGATTTTTTTAAACATCGTACCTTTCAACACCTACTCCACTGTATCTCGAGTAAATAAAAATGCAGGAGTAATTTATGGAAACCGAAACCATAAATGTGTGGCCCAAAAAGATAATGTGCAATGTTTAACTTTCCGTTGCATCCCTTTCAGAACATCCGGGTTAATCGCTCGGCCCGTTTGCGTTACTAGGTAAGAGCGGCAATGTTTACCAAACTTTCCGTTGCCCCTGGCAACGATGGTAGCCACGTTCTAAAGAAAACTGTCAGCTGTACGATTTCGACCAATGTGTGCTTTGCATCAGTCTCGGTGGCCATAGTTTACCGAGAAGTCGCCCCGATAATAGAAAAGATAAAACCATGAGTGAGTTGAACTCGATGGAGGTTGATACGACCGAAACGATACAGGATATTGCAATAAAGCTGGTGAAGGAGCAGCTCAGCAATGAGAGCCGGCTCGCATCGGCCCCGGTAGAGCGAACAATCTTCGTCCTCGGGAGTAAAGGAGTCGTAAGTGCATATGATTGAACTGTGTGTGTGTTTGAAAACTATTAAAGTAAATGGTATTTCGGTCCTAGGGTAAATCCACCTTGATAAACAGGTTCCTCGATCGAGACGATGTACCGAGACCGACGCTCGCACTGGAGTACTCCTTCGGTCGCAGGACAGCATCGGGCCAAGGTGCACAGAAGAACATATGCAACGTCTGGGAGCTGGGAAGTTTGGCGAACTCTAGTCAGCTGATAGAAATGCCCATGCGCTCGCACGGGCTGGACACTTTCTCGAGCATCGTAATGCTGGACCTGTCGCAACCCGATCGACTGTGGACGGATCTGGAGAGCGTCCTGAACGGGCTCAAGCAGGCGATTGCGAAGCACGCCTCCCAGAGACAGATTGAAGACATGAACGTGCTGACCGTGCAGCGCGTCGGTACGGAGCACCCGGATCACGCCACCCTGGAGCTCTTCCCGTTCCCGATCGTCATCGTCGGCGGCAAGTACGACATTTACCAAAACCTGGACTCGGAAATACGAAAGCACGTCTGCCGATGCCTGCGTTCCATCGCCCACACCCTGGGGGCTGCGCTGGTGTTCTATTCCTCGAAGAATTCTTCCCTCTCGAAGCTCACGCGCGACACCATGAACCATTTGGGGTTCGGTAGTCCATCCAGTCCCTTCCGCACGCCAGCGTTCGACCACGGGGCGCCGCTGGTGGTCCCGTTCGGGGCCGACTCCTGGGAACGCATTGGAGTCACGCCGAGCAACTCGGAACGCATCGGGCTCAGCTTCAGCACGCAAGTACCCCAGCTTCCCATGACGAACGGAATCGTACCGGACGACCCGGCGAAGGATGCCGGCTTCAAGGAGCCGACGATCGACGAGCTACGCTCGCAGAAGGACGACGAGCTTATGTACGTGCTAAAGGACACGGAGATTCGGATGAAATTTGAAGTGGTCCAGTAGATGCTTGACAAACTGTAACAGTAACAGCATTGTTACGCAACAGGAGCCTCGTTCGGCTCCACAAGGTCGGCAACCTTTTCGCCGAACGTTATCGCAGCGCCAGGGCGGCATCTCCCAAGACTTTGTGCACTAAGATGTGTGTGGACGATGAGTGACCTATAATCCGGTGGAAGTGAACGTAGAATGTAAATAAAAACAGCTCCTTCGGTTCGCGGGCCGAAGTGCAGCCGTGCGGAACGAGCGATGGCGCATGTGCGACACGCACGCGATGTTAGGTTAAGAAGTGGAACGTGCGAAGACCTACTGGCATACTGGAATTTATTAAATTTGATTAACAGTCGTCGGATAACATGTCTATTATTCATTTGTTGTGTCTGTTTTCATTGTTTTCCTAACTTCAGTCGTGGCTGAGTATTTTTGTAGAAAACTAAATCCTTAATTTCATTCATGAAATTTTATTACAACATTTCAACAACTTTGTATTGTACCATTTGTGCACCACTGAAGAAAGCGGCGTTTTAAAATTCAGCAATTTTTTTCAATATGCAATAAGTTTTTTTGTTTCAAAATAAACAAAATTCAACATCTATTAGTCTTTGCTATATCACATCAGATTCTATATCAGGAAATATCACAAACTCGATCATGCCGGACGTACTTTGTTTCCAATATTGACCCCAGGGCATTTAAAATGAAGCGTCAAGTAGCTGTACACTAATCAAACAAAAGTGCTGAGAGCAGTATTCGGAACCATTGTGCGATGGATGCTCCATCGGCTGTACGAACGACAATGAGGAAAACTACGAGAGAACACGGTGCCGGAAAAGTCAAGAAAATGGGAGGGAGGGAGAGAATAAATGTGATAGACAGAGAATTGCTTGGAAAATTTTGCAACTTGCAGTATGTGTGTGTGCGTTCAAAGAGAGCAATGGAGAGAAAAAGAAAAGTGAAGAGAGACAGCTCTAGAGGCACAGACACAAAAGCCGAGGATAGCCGGCGCAGAGTTTTCGGTAAAGTTCCAATTGCCATAGTACTATTACTGCCTGAAAATTGCAATCAGCCGAGCAGCGATCATCACCACCCCATTCGCTGACCGCGTTTTCACTGTACCAGTGAAGCTGCACCAACGTATGCCCTCCGCGTGTGCCGCTTTCCAGCAGCCCGAACGGTGGAGCATCCATTTTTTGCCATCCTTCACAGCACCGAAACTCGTGGAAATGCTCTCGCGCTCGCTGTGCGCTCTCCGTGTGGCGCTTGAGTGTGTGTCTCCGCGAACGCGCACACCTGCTCCGGTGCGTATCGTGCTGCCGCGGGCCACGACGGTGTTGCGCTCATTCCGCAAGGCGTACTACGCTGGTTCGGCGGTCCATCTCGGCAGCGTCTCCAGCGTTTATTCGCCGCCTGTGCTCGGGGCTCCGTGGTGGTGCCAACGCGTTGCTCGTTGCGATTTTCCAGTAATAACAGATCGGTGTGGGGACGTGCCGTGCGTACGGCTTCTCGCTCGCGAATACGGGGAAACTGTGTCCCCGGGTGTGCTGTGTGTTCCGTTTTCCAACACTGCCGTAGCGTGCAAATCGGAAGCGGAACTAATGTTTGGTTGGGCCAGAAGAGGTGCGAAGGCGCAGAAAACACTCGTCCAGTTTTTCATCATCTAGTAGACCATCGGCCGACGTCTTTGTTAAGGATACGGCAAAGGACTCCGGTAGAAAAAGAATAAAAGGTGCAGCGTGGCAAGTAGTGCCCAACAGAACCAGCAAGCCGTATCGATTAGATTGTCGCTCTGGTTCGGAGTTAATGGGAGTTTCTCGTCACGTCAGACCCGAACCAAAAATCCTTCCGGCCCGCGGCGCGCGTGTGTGCACCCTATAGTTTCCATTCCGTGAATCATCGCGATTTCGTAAGCATCTTCGATATCACTTTTTCAGCCGATCCAAGTAGCGACGCCTCGAAGTATGAGCGCTCTGGAGCGTCAATTTTGTTCCGATTCAAGTTCGCCCGCTGGTGGTGCTGGGAAATCTTTTGCTCGCCCGAGTGGTGTGTGTGGTCGCGTGTAGACGTGTTGGGGGTCCAATTTGTGGAAAAAGAAAAACGAAAATCGAGCATCGTGAAAATAAGCAACAAATCCGCACAACACGGTCTTCGGGTGAAAATCACATCGCATCCGGGTGGGCACCAACGGAGAAGAAGAAAATGGATTAAAAAGTCCGGAAAAGAAAAACTCCCCGCGTGCAAGTGGTGTTATTAATGCGAACGGAGAGAAATTTTCAGCTTGTGCAGTGAGACACGGTTGGTGAAATCGCGTGAAAAGTGAAACGTTAGTGCTTCTCTTTTTTTTTTTTAATTCGTACATAATCCCGGTCTAAGATGCAGCGCTTCCCTGCGCCATAGTTTTTTGCCGCCAGTGCAAACGGAACGGCACGTGGGAAACGAAGTAAATGGCATGGGAAAAATCTGCCCGTTTCCGTATTGTGGTATATTTTCGAGCCACGATGCCTAGCGCTAGACGCGGCCTTCCAAGTAAGCGAAAAGCGGCGCCTCACGGAGTCAAATCGTTATAATCAGCTGTACCAATAGGCTGCACCAACCGTATCGCACCATTTCGAAAGCACTCGTCGGTCGATGCACCGTGCTTTGTTCAGCTGTTATCGGAGAATCGATTCGTCATACACGGATAACGGGCCACGGACGCTCATCCGTTATCTCCTAGCCGTACCGTGTGATATCGCTCATTTCTAGCGAACAGGTGAGTTTGATTCAAAGTGCAGCCTTCCAGCTACTCAAACACTCGTGAAAGGATACACCAAAATTCGCATACAGTTTCGTTATCCGTGCCTGATGCTACCGATGAGATAGACGCAGGTTTTACAGCGATTTATGAACGGCTCGATAGAAAAGAATTGGCACGTAACTTTACTTCCGTGGAACCGAATCACCTCCCCCACCCCCGTTCCAATATTAGGCTGCGGTCTCGACGCCAACGCCTGTTTTTCGCTCGGACTGTTATGTAACTGTCCGCTCGAAGGCGGCACTCGCTATTCCGGTAGCAGTGTTCCAGCTCCGGTGATTGATCCTATGTAAAAATAATGATGCTCGAAAAAAGTATTCAAAGTATTACGATCTGCCCAACAAATATCGTTTTTTTAGTTTAGTTTTTTTTTTAAAGATTTTAATGATCTACATGTTTTTAGGCATCAATAGAAGGGTAGTACATGTTTTTCGAAGTATTGGGACATTAAAACAAGTATCTTCATTCATTCTGATGCCCAAAGCCGCCAGTTGTAACCAACAGCCTTCGCAATGTACGCAAGCTTTGCCTATGATCCCTTTTAAGGCATGAGCAAGCGATCGTTGTTCTTACTGGAGTCATCCAAAGTTTGGAGTTGCAGTGCCGGGCGAATTGTGTAATCACGTTGACCTCGTTTCGGTTGACAACCATTACAGGCATCGCTGGGTGTGGGTGCTCTGCACTGCACTCGTCTGCATTTCCATCATCTCCACCGTCGTCGTGAGGTGCCGTTTTTGGTTCCATGCCAGTGCATCGTACTTGGTGTCGCTTTCTGTCGATGCATTTAGCGAGCTAACCCTTTGGGCGTCGCTGTATAAAAATGCCCGCCGAAGTAAAGCTGTCGGCCTAACGATAAAATGTGTGGTATTGTACAATCGATTTGTTGTGCTTTCTTGATTATATTTTAGAATGCTTTTTTCAAACTGTTCTTCAGTTCAAACATTAACATTATTCAAAGTTCAAATTATTCAAATTATTAGTAGACATTATAAGAAGGTTGCAGGTTCAACAGTTTCTTAACGATATTGCTGTCTATCTATAAACGCACATGGCTGTGTCGTTAACCTATCGGATACATCCTTTTCCCTGAAATCGACGTGTGCTAAAAGTGTCGAAAAATAAGAAGCTGTAACGAGTTTACTGTGCCATTCACCATGCCATCTTGAGGGTTAACTGGAGGAAACAACTCCTGCAATGTCAAATGCAAGACGATCTCTTTGAATGGAGACCTCGACATAAAATCGTCGCACCCTTTTTTCGTTACAAATTTCCTCCACAGGTTTCCGCCATATGTAGGAGCCGTTTGGCAATAGTTGCTCTCCTACACAGTGGCAATGACGGCCTGTTTCGTGTTTCCACTTCCTTGCGAAAGATCCAGCAAAGAAGGAGGAAATTTAAAATTGCAGCACACACCATTGGAACACTATATGCGTGCAGTATCGGATGGTTCAGCAACCGTTTACGATCGCCCCACTGTGCTCGAAAGTGCGTGACCAGGCTAGCGCGTTTCGATAAAGAAACCAC
>JAOEFI010000004.1:26179351-26195544 GCA_034621735.1 Anopheles plumbeus
CCGGCGTTGGACTGGTGAGGCGTGACATCCCTCGCCAATGGAATGCTCGCGAGAACCTGTTATTCGCGTATTTTAATTACCATAAAAGCGACTCCAAGCGGCGACCGCAACACATCGTGTCATCTGTCATCCAGGTCTCTACCGTTGCACTGCACTGTAACTGCAACCGGGGACTATGCACTGCTTCCATAAATCTTCTGCCCCGGCACGCGGCGGTCTCCAGAATTTCGCACAGGAATGCATTTCGCTGGGAAGACGCTGATGCACTGCATTCTTACTTTTATTGCTTTCGCCCGCTCATCGATGGAGACGCCTGGCCGCCCGTAGCTATCGACGAGCCGGCTAGTGTGCGATGGGTCGTTTCGGTGTTTTGCGCTCGTAACACGCAATTGAACACTCGAGGGGAGAAATCACACAAAAAGGAACCTGCGGCGCTGCCAAGATTAATGAGGAGTCACTTAAGACGTGAGTAGAACCTTTTGTTAATTAGTGGCCCGACTAGTCGTTTCGTGCGACCCCTTCCCAAGGGGAACAACGCGCGGCAAGGATGTGTGTATTTTGATCGTGTAAAAAAGCTGATGGCAGATTTACTGCGTGTTGCATCATGAGTATCATACTCGTACTACTGTTTCCACGGCCGTAGCGACGCTAAAGCTTTGTGTTCGCCTGGAGTGCATTTGTTTGCCGAGTTGATTCGTTTCCTTGACTTCTTGCGCGGTTCACTGATGCCACGAGCGTTCAGTAACCCGATGGCATCGTCGGGGGTAACTGATATGTGACATATACACTATAAACCAAAAAAAAAAAAGACGAGGAGGGAAGTGCACGAGTGCATTTTCGATTTCAACGGATGGTAATAAATTGGGGGCCATAAATTGCAACGCGATGTCTTGCTTCTTTGATGGCGCGAGGTGGATAAACAAGGGAGAACAGGATCATCATCCTATATTTACTTCCTCATTGAAGAGTGCGTCTAGGTAAGGGTTAAGATCGTGAAATCGTCCACTACACCCTCGGGTCGCTTTCCTCGATCGCACCCGCCATTGTGTGCACGCGGTGAAAACTACGCCCCGAGTAAAGGAAATCTATTAAATCTAATCCGCCGTTCAAGGTTTTAGGAAATGGTGACAATTTTTCAGCGGAATTGTAGCGTACAGGACTTCGCTTGATTCTACTGCCAGGCAGCGTGGTTTTGTGTATATAAATAGCATTCTTGAAGATTTCGCCCCCCACTGAGTTGTCTTAGCACTGGATGATCGATGCTTTAAACGAAATCGAGAGGCACTCGAGAGACGAAGAAGACGTAATTTCAGCTGCGACTGCAAACATTATTCAAAAGGGACGGATTAAAAAAAAGCAACCCTCGATGATGCGGCAAAACGATCGCATACATCAGCAGTTGCAGCAAATCGGTTCAAGATCATCTGTGATGCATCACAGCAAGTGGCCGCTGAACGCGAACCGCATTCGCACTGGGGATGGGGGATGTTTGGGATCACGGTGCTGTATGTAGCGAGCGGTTTCGCTTTCAGTCTCAGCACAAAACGCACTCTACACGCGAACAAAAGCCCCCTGCCGGGACGGGCGTGTATGTGTATGCGGAGAAGGGATAGAAGAATCTAAGAGAGTGGTTCGGAAGGCGCGTGCCATGTCGCGTCTTTTGTTGCCGGCGGACATCGCCGTTGTCGCGGCAATCCGCGACCCGACAGACAGTGTCAACACGGAAGAATATTCGCGAGAAAATTCCACCGACTGGATCGTGTGGACGTCTTTCTTCGCCGCTGCGTCTCAGAGTGGCCGAGTTGCCGACCTTTACCAGATGGGAAGAGAAATCGACCACATCGTTCACGATCGCCCGGGATCCACCTTCTTTCTTCCGCGGCGGTAGTCAAACCTTGGCAGAGTGTCGAGGCGTTGTCTTTTTCCCATCTGCTTGCTTTTCCACCGTTCCTCGTACCGTACTGACACTGACACTTTTTCGTACGCGGCTGAGGCCGAACCGGGGGCGATTAACCGACGACGCTTGTGTACAAACAATGCCCAACGCAGCGGGTCTTATGATATTGCAATAACAATAAACAGATGAAGCCATCACCACCGGCTGGTGTTCGTCGGGGTTTTGAAATGAGATGGGTCGTCTCCCTGGCCGACAGACAGCGATCGCTCATTCGCAGCATGATATCGAAATAAAACACGGTGTTTATTCAACAACGCATGCTTCCTTTCCACCTTTTTGCAGGGATGCAACTCAACAGATGGGTCGAATGATATCGATTGAGACGATTGACGGATATGTGCATGCATAGTACTGATAGCTGTTTCCGTGGCGCGTTTCTTCTGTGGGTGTTTGATGAATTTTATGTTTATTATTCGGTAATTTATTTGAAGTTCTTTAGAAAGGCGCAATATAAATGCATGGGCCATCACAGAAAACTAACCCATGAGCCATATCTGGATTAAATCGTATTTCTCAGCGTCTTTTACCTTTGCAGATAAAGTCAGACGTCAACTGCCATAGAAACACACGGCAGTGTGATGCACATGCCAGTGGGTTCTCTGGAACTGAAGTTGGCAAAGTGCAGAACAAACAGAACCGTAGCTATCGCTTCTGCCGCATGCCAGCATTAGGAGGCTTATTGGGGAGTAATATATAGTGAGGAGTTCCCCGAAGAACCTTCAGGGGAATCCTCGGCGAGTGAGCAAACGTTGGGAACCGGACGATGTGTGTTTGCGGTTCCACGATAACAACCGGTCGCACTATAAGAAAGTCTTTCTCTCGACCGGAGGCACCTTCAGTTGTTGTGTGTTCGTTGCTGCAAAAGAAATGGCTCCACTGTTGAAAGTTTCCTTCGTCATACTGCTGATCGCAGTGGGCGGCTGCCGAAGTGATCCATTTTTCGGGAACAATTACGTGCTGCCGCAGGGTGCGCGTCTTGCGAACGCGGCCAACGCGGTCGTGCGCAACCTAGACACAGCCCAAACGCAGATCCGAGCCTACCTGATAAACCCGACGGCATCGTACTTTCTGCTCGCTGGCGCGGCGGCACTCCGGGAGTACGTTGGCAACACAACGGCGCTACTCGGCCAGCTCTTCCGGGAGGTGGGACAGGTGGCCATCGATCGCAGCACGGCCCCGGCAATGGTCTTTACGCGCCTCACCTTGGCGCTCCAAGGCACGGAGCAGTGGCACCGAAATCTATCCGATCCCCTTGCGGCGCTGGGGCGGGCGCTCAACTATGACCAGAACAGCGGCACGGCCGATTACATGCGGCAGTGGAGGGAACTGATGGCGCAAAATGTCAACGAGTCGGCAGCGGTGCTAGGTCGGTTGCGTGTTACAATCCTGGCGATCGCTGGCGAGCCGCTGAACACGCAACAGTTCCTGCAGGCGGTCTCGGCGGATGGAAACCTGCAGCAGTTGCTGGACGTGGTGGAGGCCGCCGTCCGCATTTCGGCCGACTATGCGACGAGTGTGACGAAACTTGTTGCCGCCGTTCGCGTCGCCAATGACTTCCAATCGCGAGCGTATTCCCTTCTGCGCTCTAACCAGGCGTCCATCAACACCAACGTCGATCGCTACAGTGCTGCATCGAACGGATCCTTCAACCGTTTTCTGACCGCGGCCGATTCGCTCTTCAACCACCTCAAAGACACAAACCAGAGCTTCGTTTTCCGGTGGCCACTACTGTTCAGTTCCGCCGTGCAAGACCAGCTGAACCTGCTGAACCAATCGATCGACCATCTGACCTGGAACGTTTTCAAGCGGACGGCAAACGTCGCCCAGAACCTCGCCCAGACGCAAGTCCTCTTCAAAGAGGGCAACAATCCGCTAAGCTACTTGCGCGAGGAAGCCGATCTGCTCACGCGTACGCTGCTCGACGTATTGAACGTGGAAAACTTTTGCGCCACGGGATTCGTCCCAACGTTCAATGCGCTGCCGCCGCGGGTGACGTCCCTGGTGGCCAGCTGTCTGACCGAGCAGACCAACCTCGAGAGCCAGGGATCGTCACAGCTCGTTTCGATCGCCAACAACTTCCTTCGGCCATACGTTAGCGCCGTGTACGGCCGGCTCAACATTTGCTTCCAGCAGCCGTTCGACAAAATGACCGAATGTTTGGATCTCGTAAGTAGATTGCACAGTTCACTGCGAACACTTTGAGCGAGCAAACATTGAAACGAACCATGTCAATTTCTTACAGATCGTCGCCACGATCGACTTTAGAGGAAAGTTTTTCCTGCTCGATCTCGCGAGCCAGTTGTTCTTCGAGCAGGTGCAGGAGGAGTTGTCATCGTGCAACGATCGGGTGCTGGAGTTCGTCCGCAACGCCGGCCTTCGCGAGTCGTGTGGAATACAAAACTCCGCTGCCGATGTCCCGGTATAAAAAAAAACAATCCAAAAGCACTTAGTTGTTGGCGTCAACATATGTTTATTGCCGCATCGTTGCACTACTTTGACCAACGATTGCGATAGCGCGTCCGTTTTTTGCTGTAGATGCACATCTCCTGGATGTTGTGGTAGTTCAAGAAGTACCCGTTCTGTCCCACACAGTTGTTGAAGGTGTTCTGTATCTCGCCGTCAACGAGCGATTCGACCAGTTTGGCAGCATTATATACTCGCCCATTAGCCCAGTTATTCTCGTACCCGTTCTAGAAAAGGGAAAATAAACGAATCTTGAGCAACAACAAAAAGGTGCACATGCACATAACGCATACCAGCTCTAGACAATAGTTGAGTTTCCTCGGGGCGTATCGGAAGCAAATATCGTACGCTCCGTACGACGCGTTTATCGCTCCGACGAGGTAAGTGTCGAGCACCTGCGAGATGAGGCCAAACGTTCTCTCCTCGGACGCACTCTGATCTGCGAGGCACCCGTTCACGTGGGCGAGCGTAAAGTTCGGGAAGGCCAGTATCTTTTCGATGTACGACTCTGTGCAGTCGTTCACTAGCATCGGATCGGAGGCCACCTGAACGGCCACCTGCGTCATGTAGCCGATGGGGGCTGCGATGGAGCCGCGCTGCTTCCACTGCTCGATGTCGCGGTGCTTGTAGAGCTTCAGGTTCTCGAAGTTGATCCGTATCTTCTGGATAGTGTTCTCGAACGCTTTCTTCAGCGCGATGAAGTAGCTCGTGGTGGACTTCGGAAGAGTGGCGATTTTTTCCTTCAACCGTCGGTACATCTCCTCTTCGAAGCCGCGCAGCTCGTCTAGCGCCGTGACGGAGTCGCCAAGTTGCGTGAGCGATGTGTTCAGGTACGCATCGATCGACTCGTTGAAGCCCTGCTGCGCAGCCTGCGCCCGCGCGGTGGTTTCCACCGTCCACGCTTCGCCCTTCTCGATCACGTCCGCCAGACGGAGTACGTTTTCCTGTAGCTTATCGGTTGCGGCCGACACGTCGTCCACCGCCTGGCCAACATCGCGCTGGGCGAACAGCGCCTCCGAGAGACTGATGGAGGCTATCCGAAGGTCACTGTTGATCGACCGCATCAGGTTGTGGTTGTACATACTGTAGTCGAGATTTTGAAGCATGGAAATGCTGTTCACAGAATCGTATCCGTTCAGGTAGCGAATGGCTTCGATGAGGGCATGCTGTACGGGCTCCAGCTCCCTGCTGGTAAAGTCTTTGAAGGTTGCCTCCATCCGACTCGTCAGGTTGCCGACGTACTCCCGCAATCCTACGGTGGCCAGCTGTAGATAGTCCATCGTCGGCATGTCCGACTTGAAGCGCTCCATGGCGGCCTGCGCCGTTGCCATATTTTCGACGATTCCCATCGTCGCGTTCGTCACTTCCTCGTCGTCCGCCAGCGGATTGGAGCTGTCAGCACCGGAAACACCCGATAAATTGTCGACACCTAGCACCAGCACTACCAACGTTACAACTAGCGACAGCCCCCGTAGGGCGACAGTGACCGAGTTCCGGTGCATCTTTCTCAGTTGTTTTTTTTTTTGTTCCCGTACGTGACGTACGACTCGGGAGCGCCCAGAAGGTGGGTTGCTGTTTGGATGAGCTCCGGTTTCAAACTGAACGAAGATCCGGCAGGGCTTGACCATACGGCCTGCACTGACTGGCCCCGTCAATATCATCATTACGCCCGCGAGCGAAATAAATGCGCTCGCGTAACAGTGCACAATGGGAAAACGGGGCGTGCGGTGGGCTGCGGCGAGATGCAAACACCATTATAATCAGTAGCAATAATAACGATCCGCTGCCACACACTGAGAGAACTAGACAATTCCTAATCATCGCATCAACACTTGACCTGGGCAGGGCACACCGGGCGCACACCGAAGGGAGGATGGGCGGAAAAATGACTGTATAACAAAACAGGCGCACCATCCCACCCCCGGGTCACGTTGTTTGGGGTTGCAAGTTCTCGTCAGGTGGTGGCTGATTTAACTTCTAGTACACAACAAACGCGTTTAGATGATTTTGATACCCATTTAAATCTCAAAGATATATTTTAAAATGCAAACCACTCGAAAACATTCTGACAGCTTCAGATATACGCCAGCCGATTTCGCACTGGCCGATGATGCGAGAAACGCCGCCAATGCAATGGAAGGGAGGGAATCGCCTTCGGGAATCGCGTGCAAAGAGCGCCCGAATACAATAGTTAATCATTGAGTGGTAAAATATACCCCCCTGGCTCGGCGTGCCGTTCGAGTTGCATCCAGTGCATGTGCATACAGCAGGGGGGTGCCTTGGTCGATGGCGAGGAAGACCAAGAGGGGTTGAAGATGTATGTTTGGATGCAGACAAAGGGCAGGCCAGTCCGTTCAAGGTTAGTTGGGCATTATGTAAATCGAGTAGCGAACAGAGTCAGAACGCACATAGGGAAAACTAGGCGTTAATTGGTAAAGGCTGCTGCCCGACTGTTGGCGCGTCGTCTGTGCACAACCTTTTCGCTGAAGATAATATGACGACGACAAATTCCTGCGCGCTACGGAGTGTGATTTTTGTTTGATAAACTTACATTGCTCATTGGTATTCGGCAAACGGTGTCTGCTGACATTCGGTTTACTATGGGAAGTACCGTTCATAAAAATGAGAGGGGCAGTACATTCGTCAGAAGGTTATAGAACATAAATCAGAACTACTATCAAAATTACATTCCGAGATTTTAATGCATGTATTCGCGTACTGAGAAAGTAAAATGGAATGTGATGCTGTGAGGTGAACAAGGTGTAACGTTTGTACAGCATCGGCCGGAATCAAATTATCCATCATCATCATGACTCATGCATGCTGGTTTTCCCAACTCTGATAATCTAATGAGAACTTCAAGTAAACCGGAATCATGTAATTAGTGAACCGTGGTTCAGGATTATTCTGATATACCTGTGCCCTTTCGCCGTTTAAAAGTGGCAAAAATCCAAAGCCGACAATACAAACACCAACTGATAACAACGACAGTTTAATTTGTCGTTTGTCTCGGTGTAGCGGATTGCGGTGGTTTTGGGCGAACGTGAATCTAGGGTTAGACATAAATCGTATCTGATTGACCGTCTATTTCAAACTAGATTCCGCAACTTACAGCTAACGGGCTACGGTCACGTCGAGGTTGATCTTACCCATTGATAACCGTTCCAAGAAGCCGGACAATCAGGCAATACATTGAGAAACGAAGATGAACGAAATGTAAAGACACTGTAACCCAAATCATAATAAAGCAAGCGGTCCATACCTGCACCGTTGACATAATCTTCCATGCTGGTGTGTTGTGGAGTAGCTTGATCACTTCCAGCAGACTTTAGTCAACTGCAACACTCGGGATGAAAGATGACGGTGTCCGTGAAGCGGTACTAGCACTTGGTAATGCCGATGCTATGCACGAGAATGCACCGGACCGCAACACAAGCACTCTAACAATAGACACAACACAAACACACGCGGCCGTAGCAGAAGGTACTTGGGAGCTATAGGAATAGCGTGTTCTAAAGTCACAAATGACCGATTGGCGCGGTTTTTATGTGCGCGAACGGTTTATCAGCTGCTCGTTGAGAACAAGCCCTTCTTTCACTGTTTCAGTTTATTTTTCGCAATTCATTTCCTCCCTGGGAAACGCATCGCTACTAATCATAGTGGTTCCACGTGGGCGATGGACATACGATCATAGGCATAGAACCTGGGAAAGAGAAAAACACGAAGAACGGCAGGATAGATATGCGGGCGATATTCGAAGTGATCGAACGGAGAATGTTTTCAAAACTATCAGGTGTGAAAGAAATCAAAACAATCAATGGTGAATGTTGGCCGAAGGCCCTAGCACATGCGAACGAAATACGCGTCTCAAAATATATAAAAGCTCCAACGTACGTTTTCAGGCTCGAAGCAGAAGCGTGAAACAAAAACAAACCAAACACATGGGAGAAGTGAAGCAGAAACGAAAGCAATAAACACCGTCGGAAAACACGACACGCGCAACGCACGCAACCGGGAACGCAACTCTCGCAGCGCGCGCAAAAGGGCCGCGCACGGCTTCCCAGCTCGAACAGTGTGTGCGCGCGCGCGTGTTGGTAGGTCGGTTGATTTGTTGGAGGTGGAGGGAGCGTGATTCCGTGGCTTCTCGACGGCTGCGGAGGCGCTCGCCTACGACGAAACAGCGGAAACAGGTTTAGCGTTCCACCGTGCACGGGCGCGTGATTTCTTGGCGCATGTGTTTTTATTGTTCTTCGCGTATCAACAGAATGACCACAACGCAACTGAAAAGCGATGCCGGCGTCTTTAAAAGTGTATGGGAAATAAAAAACACAAAAAAACTTTCATGCCAGAAAGGAAAAACCAGTTACTGCGGAAAAAGAAGTGATTTGGCTACTTCTTGAAAGCGATGCTGTGGAGGAATACCATTGAGACGTGCGAGTTTTTGTTTAAGAAGAAATTGTTCCACAATTTGTTTCAAGTATGTTTGCACTGGTCAAAAAAACCACTCTATTATTCTGATTCTATGTGGGTATTTTGAACACTTTCGGCAGTTTCGGGCACTAGAAAGATACACAGTAGCCCATAGTTCCACACCACTCAACACTGTTGAATAACTCACTAGGGAAATTATCACTTTTGAGGTATCCTAAGGTTGATCAAACGAAAATGTCTACACTCCGGCGACTTTAGCGACGTTTCACAGATAACTTGTCGACAGCGACACTGAGCTGAGCTCGGACAATTTAAGTGGATCTCGATCGGAACGTGGGATAGGGATGAAAACTGAACCGTTTCGAAGCCGGATGGAAAGCGATCTGGCGCGAAGCAATCTGCCGGACGTAGATGCTAGCGTTTGGGGTTCAGCCCGGCGCCTTCGACGTTGCCGTTGTCGTTGTGCTACTGCGCTGGAAGAAACAGGGGAACGCAAAACATACCCCGCCCCGTCCCTCCCCGCGGTGCTGTCGGCGATCAGCAGTCGGTGGGATAGATGTGTGCCGCGTTCCGGTTCGTATGGCGACGCGAGATTAAAACCGCACTTGTCGATCGCGACAGCGGGTGCGCGCGTGGAAAAGAGAGAAAGAGCTGTTCGCGGACCGATCGCGATCCCGTTTTGTTCGCAGCCACCAACACGTCTATGTGAGCTCAATCGAAAGCGATTCGGCTATGTGTGCGTGGGCATCGATCCGCGGTGGTCAAGCACAAAGTGGACAAACCGTACCAACACAGCTACCGAACATAGCCACAACCACTTGTCTCTGGCGCGATCGCGATCGTTCGCACGGTGTAACGCCGCAGCTCTTACGATGGGAGTGACAGAATTTTTCCCTCTGAGCCAAATGACCGCTCCCCAGCGATGGACACTGGACAAATATTTCGCACCTCGAGAGGCCGTGGGCTGGTACTGGCCGTGTGTCACGAACACTAGACTAGCGAATGGGAGGAAGATCGCATTGATTTGACCCGTTGCCACTAAGAAGAACGCGGCACCAACTAGATGCCACTTACGTCGCTCTAATCGTGCCCCCCTCCACGTTCGACTATCCTACCCACCAGCACTCCACGTCAGTCTCGTGAATGGGAAAATCCTTACGTTTGGGTTTTACCAGGCACACGACAACGACGTCCCCGACGATGGGAGGGGAATGATTAAAAATAAATGAAATCATGTGCGCGACAGGAAGACGGGAAACCGATCCTCGTGCGCAAGTTCTCTGGTTGTGAACTTATGCTGTACCGGTTCTAATAGCGTGGGACTACTATTCGCTTCTGGGCGCAAATGAAGGAGTGCGCGGCTGACTCAAGTCGTTAGTAACTAATTGCTGCTCGGACTGAGAACAGGTCTTTGGAAGTTGGTACGGGACTGGGTTGGTAGGGCATGAATAGAGTGGAAACCGGTTTGGCCAGGGAAGGTGTGCTGGGTATTTCCCGGTACATACCCGCCGCCGATAAGGATTAATGGATGATTTCAGGATGAGACTTAGGGAAAGTTTGACTTTGGTGGAAAATTGTGGCGGTACCGATGGGAAGGAGATGTGTTGATGCGATTAGATTGTGTCTGGTTTTACCGCTTTTTATGTATGTTCCGCACACACCCCGTATGCTATGATGTAACAAAGCTCGTTTAGAATTAAGCGGACAGCAATAAATTTAGTTCCTCTCGAATGTCGGAAGCATTCAAGCTTTCTATGAACCAATACTATCGATATGCGTTCGCAGGTCTGACCTTCCGTTTTTCGGAATTAGGTCCACGAAACGACAACATCTTCAAGGTTCGCCTATTGAGGCTACGAAATTATTACGAAATGCAATCCAGCAGCAACCGGGTATGCGGTTTAGTGGTTGTTGTTGCATTACGGCGTTGGGGCTTTGGGTGCGAACGTCACACTTCCCCGTGCACACTCCTATACACGCACAAGACGCAAACTGCCGACTGTGATGCACGAAATTATATGCATTGAGGGAATAGTGAACCAATGAAGAAGTGGCAAACTTTGATGGGTGGCAACCGATGGAGTGGGGGTGTTCGGGAGTCGATGATTCATCGTACAGACACAGTCGTGCGATCGAAGGCGATGTACCGAAGGTCCGGGATTTATTGCGACACTTCATAACAAGATCAAGTGTCGATCGGTGCTCGTGGTGATAAATAAGCTTTTTCTTTGGCTCAAAGCGGTTGAAAGCGAACGGTGGTTGAAATAACACTACATTAGTGCTGGGACAAATTCACATTCACAAGGTTAAATCAATGTGTTCATGCAAAATAAGTTCAATAGAAAAGCAAAAATATTTAGCACTATATGCTGTAAAATCAGGTTGAAGGAGGAACTGAATACCAAGCTAATCTACTTACCTCACAAAACACAAGCAATCAAATATTCTGTACAGCTTTTGTTGCAGCTTTGACTGGCCGCTGCAACCCTCGCTTCACACTTGATAATGATTCGCAATATTAGTTCAAGGTTCACCGAATGCACATCACTTTTTTATGTGGACCGCCACTAAACACATCAATAAAATGTTCAAAATTCCGCGAGCGCCTCGAAGAAGGCTGAACAACGGAAACGACGGACGTCACTTAATTTCGGTAATCGAAAACACGCTACCTACACGGAAGGGGGAAGAAGTGTTGATAAAGAACGTTCATTCAATGTTACTGCCTCAACGCGCGTCTTTTATCGCCACGATAACCGGCTCGAGAAGAGCTTCTTTGCACGAATGCGAAAGATAAGATACTTCTCCAAGACTCCGAGCAGCGCGTGTTGAGCAGGTGCAGGAAACGACCGCTACTAAGCAACCGAAACAGTCGTCGCAAGTACGGCAAAGTTTGTTGATTGTTTTCTTTGCTCACGCGGGAAAGTACGGGAGCTATTCCCACCAAAAAATGAATAGTGCACGGCTAGTGGAAGATGCACCATTATAGAAGACTGACTAACAAACTTGACCACTTCAACACTGTTTAAAACAAAGCCTAACGACTTGTTTTAGAATCGTCGTGAGAGCGGATTAGAGATTGTAAAAAACCCAATCCTATAATCGCTAGCGATTGTTTTGACAGATGACGTTTCGTTGCTTGGAAGAGCAGAGGCGACCATGAAATCTTACCCCTTTTACAATGACGTCGTTCACATTCACCGTGAAATAGACGCCAGTAGCAAGTTCGATTCCAAATTGATATTATATCAAAACGTAATGTTTTGCAAATTTGTTCACAATCACAGCTTTTCTTTCACACAAAATGAGAACACTTTTCCGAATTGTAAACTTTGTCTACACTCGAAGAAACCACTCTTTCCCGTCTGACTAACTGATAAACTGTGAGACAACTATTTGGATGGGATCCTCTTCGATAGACGGTTGAAAAGCTTCTGACCGCTCGTGCCGGTTGGAAAAGTGTCGATACCAGGAGCGCCACTTCTTTCGGTAGAGAAAACCGGCCGGTCGGAAAAGCGAGTGGAAAACCGATACTCACACCAGCACGCGAAAGGAAACAGCGCCGTAGGGTTCGCACCCGAAGTGAACGGAAATCAGCAGTTTACAGCCGTCGGTTTGTCCGCGCGCGCGTTTACCCGTCAAAGTCGCAAATCACACTCCTGTTCCCTTAGCGACGAAGACCGTAACACACTGACGTGCGCTGCTCCATCAGCACGATGGTGCTAACACAGTTTGCAAATACTACCACCCTAACACGGCCGCGTGCGAGCGAGCGAACACTTCCTCCTCCGCGGGATGCTGATGGCGGAGCTGTGTATCGTCGTGTACGATAGCTCCACTTAGTGCGTAGTAATACTTTCGCACACGTCCCCATCGTTTCGGCGTACGTGTGCGTATGATTACTCTCGGCTTAAGCCACATGGCCCATGTTGAATATCATAGTTTCGGAGCCGACAGAAGCATTCTCTACTCTTCACTCTGCAACGATCAGCAGAGCTGTCTCCGCAACGAGCGTGCGCGAGACACAAAAGGGTTGGCACCGGCTGAATAGAAGCGCCCCGCGGGGGACGTGCTAACTTTTGTATGTGATGATAGTGTAAAGACGCGGGCGCGATGGCAATATCGTCTAGCAATGTTATGAACTGTTGGGCGATTTTGCAATCGCGCCTTAACTTTGGACCAACACTGACGCAAACCCATGATCTCATATGTTTCTATTCATGGTGTGATTTACTCGATTGAAACGATTATTATTTCTTGGGATGGCTTTATGGTAGTGTATATAAAACAGGGCTTTCTTCCAATCAGTGCATGCATAGCCGAGCCATCCGACGAGACATGTGGGCTCATCTACATGTTTATAATGCGTCTGCTACTTAGATTCCCACTAGGATGGCATGACAGTTCAATCGTAGCCTGTTCGTTCTCTATGTTATCTGCTGTGTTGTTTGACGGGGATCGTTGCGGAAAATTCGGTGCAGCTTAGCCTATCCATGACTTTAACTTCGGTAATTGTGACCTCGTGGAACGAAATTTTGAACAGAAACTGATTAGAAATTATTCTTATTATTAGCTGAGAAAAATTATGTAAACCGCCCAGTAAATTGACGATTAAATGGTTGTACATCCCCCACAGCATGTTATTTGATTATATTGATGCATTGTTACAATTTTTTTTTGTCCATAATTTAATCAGAAAAAGATCAATTTCAACTCCACACATCATTATTATTATGCCAATTTCTGGTAAACGATTGACACTTGCTCTTAATCTACACCGTAGCTAAGGTCTGTCTGTGATGAAGGGTAATTCGATCCATTGAGCATCATTAAGGCGAAACTATATCCTGCACCGAGTGAGTCACAAATTGATGTTCGCGATAGAGGACATTATAATGAGTTGAATCACCCTAAATGATGGCTGGTCATCTATGTATCTCGCCACATTGACGATAACGGTAAAATGTTGTCCAATGTTAAAATATCGTAAGTTAATGGGAAAGAATTTGCTCACTGCAGAATGTCTTAACTTACAATGTGTATTGGTAACATTACATGGCGTGAACCCGATAAATCCTAAAGGTCCTTTATTAGTCATACATTTACGTTGGTAAGCCAACCCCGGTTGCTTGGCGTCAGCCTGTGTAGTGACTCCTGAAAGACGCGACACGATGACTCCAACAGAGGAGTCGCCCGACCTGAAATACCGCCAAATGTGTGGAGTGGCTTGGAGCCGCCAAATGCGTGGAAATTGAACAAGATACCCTACAATTACGATACTCTCCGCTTGCGTACAGGTGCTTTACAATTCTGATAGGGTTTGTGTGAGAATTTATGTTGCGCCGGAATCCTTACTCCCACTGCTATTCTACCATTTTCTTACTGTACATAGATTATGCTACCCCTGGCGAGAATGACTCATCACGAAGCTTTAACGTGAGGACTCGTAGGCTGTGGTATTCTGCCGGCGTCCTTTCGGAATGCTCGCCTTTAAGAAATGTAAGCTGACCAAAGGTTTGACATCATTCTAGGCCGCGATTGGCTACCGAGCGAGGCAGCATGTTCGACGTCCATTTTTTTGAAACCCAAAAATGCGCATGCCTGTGCACCAACACATTGCGTTCATTCATGATTTTCCCAAACTTCGATGAAAACTGTGGTTTGGTGTGCGTGGCGAAGAACGTTTGGATTTCGTTCGGTTAGGAAATATAGGACAAACGTGTCGGCTGGTATGCGTCGACCTGTACATGCAGGAAAAGCGTGCCGGATCCTTCTAGCGATTCCAGGAACTCGGCTCTGACTAACCGCCTCTCTTTGCTTCGCAATGGAGCGGGAAAGCAGTGTATTTTAGCAGGATATTGCTGATTCACGCTGAACGGCGAGCTTTTCCGAAAGGCTGAAAGTGAGAATTTTCCTACGCCCTTTCCGGGCCTGGCGGAGGCTCGAATGTCACCGGTAATTAGGACCATTTTTCAATCGATTTCTTGTCAACATTTGTTCATTTGCATTGCGGACACACGGTTTGGTTCTTAGTGCTACCGAGTTTTGGCTCCAAACATGGTCTATGCCTCATACAAACTACAAGAAACTCCGGGGGAAGAGTTGTCTTTGAGAGCTTCCACAACGAGTTTTCTGAGAAACGAGATCTTATGCTTCGATGCATTTTCCAGACGAAGGTCAGTGGTACGGCGTTTTGTTGCCGGGTATGCGATTCGAGAAGGACCCGAACGTGCATTTTTTATTGATTTTACATAGAACTGACATGAACCGTTCCCCTGCTTTTTCAGCGGTGACATTGAACTTGGACCGGTGGGATTGGGATTTTCCCGATTCAGATTTGGCAGGAAAGAGTACAACATGAAGGATAATGCGTTCGTAGAAATTGTTGATGTTTCGGTTTTTGAATGCGATTCATGCTGTTTGGAATTGCATCAAGAATCCTGGGCTAACACCATTGTAATTCAAGACGGTTCAAACAATTTACTTATCCTACGAATATGTTCATCGAACAATAAATTTCATTGACTACGCATTTACGAGTATATATGCTATATGATATGTAAAAGTGTTGTCTTTTCAATTAATTGATTCGAAATGCATACAGTCCGAAAAATTCGCTTCTTTTCGTTAAAATGTATAGTGTGTAAACTCTTTTTTCGATATTTTTTAATCCGAATACGATTATCTTAATATCCGATTATCCGAATGGCGTTGGATCTCAATCAATTCGTATAATTGGCGTCCTACTGTATGCATTTAATACAAATAGGCTTCAAATAGATGGAGTATGTTACCTCTTGATATGTCTTGAATTTCGAGGCATACACACAACATTTCGACTGGAATATGTCTTTACTTCATGAAGAGAATATCTTTAACAAATCCCGCTTCACCTTACATGCAATGGATTCGCATTGCATGCAAGATCTAGTTTGAGTAGTACATCAACTGACACACAGAGAGCTCTGTTGTGGAGCACATTTCCACGACACATGTGAAACGGTTTCTCGGTGTATGAAAAACAATCTCGAGATTTCAAATATTTAATATACAGATTGACGGAACAATGGAGGTTAATAACGTTCACAATTGAATACAAACAATGTTCGTCATGTCATCGATAAAAGAAATTCCGTTCCCATATCGTTGGTTCTCTAATCCGTTCGATTATGCACTATTATTTATTTCACTCCATTACTTGAAACAACTTTATTATTACATTATTTGTTGCTCCTAGATTACTTCTAAGAAATTGCTTTAATCTACGACGTTTTTATTTTTATTGCTTCCCGAGACAAAATCTCGTATTCAATTCGAATTTTTCCGTAATTCTGAACAAACT
>JAOEFI010000004.1:26198643-26239134 GCA_034621735.1 Anopheles plumbeus
ACTCCATTACTTGAAACAACTTTATTATTACATTATTTGTTGCTCCTAGATTACTTCTAAGAAATTGCTTTAATCTAACTTCGCCGTTCCACCGGTTTTTGCTTACATTGGATTATATTCCCATTTAAATTTTTCACCCATTTCCCCCGACGTTTTTATTTTTATTGCTTCCCGAGACAAAATCTCGTATTCAATTCGAATTTTTCCGTAATTCTGAACAAACTCCTGCCGCACTACCATTTTTTTGGATCATGCAGTAGTTTGGTTACAAAAAAACGCTGGCTTTCAATCGAGATTCTCAATTACCACCATATTCGCGTTTGTATTGTATTTTGATTTTGTAAAATTTGTCTGCCATGTTCTACATTTTAACGTAAAGATTTCTCGAAAACTGCCCGCCGATACGTTTGCTTTCCTTTTATTACTCTAATAGGCCCTACAGTTTACTTGTGTTTGCGTGCGTATTCATGTACTTTGTTTATAGATTGTAAGTATTTAACGTCTAAATTTTCAACTCGAATCAAAGGCTTTGGAATTTTTGCTACCAAAAATATCGTGGCTTTGCAGTAGTTCACTTGCAGCCGGATATTGATTTGTAAAGCAAGCAAAACAAATGTTTCTTCAGGGGAACTTAAGAGCATGTGGTTTTAATTAAAACATAAAAGGGTGCCATTATAATATTTAGGACAAGGGCACCATTAGCTGCTATTGTTATCGTAACGATAAACACAACCTATTAGCGTTACCTGAGCCTGATAATATGTGGCGGACTGAGAAATTACTTCTGGTCATTTAAGTAATTCGAGATTATTTCAAGCATATTGATTCGAATCTATTCAACACGAATTATTAACATTAACGTTTATGCGTAACATAATTGTACTCAACTCTCGTAAGATTGAACAGACACTAAAGAACGTTTTATACTCGTTCTTGAAACAGCGGGGCTTAATGCAGGTATTTTTATTCCCAAACATTAGAGTTTGCTTTTTTTTTAGTGGTATAAGAAGTGGGGACTTGGTTTGGTATTATATGTTCTTGTTGAGTATCACAGAATCAGCACAATCGCTTGTATTCGGTTTTTAGTTTCAAAGATCGACTCTGAGTAAAATTTGCAATGTATTTTTGCGTTATATAGTATAGGAAAATACGTTTTGGATGTTGGTCGTGGTGTCTTTTGTTCAGAGAGAAACTTTCCGATCATAGATGTAGGAAGGGATTGATTTCGAAATATGAGCCTATAAATGAATCATGGAATGACGAATCGACGACGCGCTGTGTGACGATGGCATCTTCTGCAGCCCCGTCGTGTTTCAGCCTCATTTTTACTACTTTTGCTTGCTAACACTACTCTCGGAGTCGACTAGGCAGCATAAGCATCGAACGGACACGCATTGTGCAGCGTTTGCAAGGCCCTAATGGAAGCGCATACATTGTGTGTGCCTTGCTAGAACTTTTGGTTGCTGTTGAATCGAATGCTAGACGGAGTTTAAATTATTTTACTTCACCAATCTATATTCAGCCCGACGTGAGGGCGAGAATAACAGTAAGCATGAGCCCGCAATAGGACTGTCTTATCGTTTCTCTTGCTTTGGGGAAGGATTTGGCACAGAATGTGGAACTGTTCGGATAGGCCGTCGTAGGAGGGGAAATACTTTCACGGAGAAACGACCTGAAGAACTGCAAAATTCATTGTATGAGGAATGTTGTATTACAAACCGTCGGAGTATTTGGCACCCAAGAGAAAGCACTAACAATGGTACCATTTCGAATGTTCTCGTAGTTAAACAATTGAGTTCATGGGGATGGGAATCGTTTCCAAATCAGGGTGCGGGTTGTAGCGCAGAAATCATCGCTCATTCACCATTTTACACCATACCGAAGCCCTCTGTTCCCTCGCTGATGGCAAACATGAGCGCCTTCTCGAACTGCTCGTAGCTTTCATAGTCCGGCAGGCATAGTTGGTTGAAGCTGAAAAAAGTCAGATGCACCGATGAGTTAACTCAATTGTCCGAAAACCTGATAACCGCTTGTTCCTACCAAGTATGTGCCGTTGGAAGGTTACCAAATGTTGGGGCTGCAGTTATTTGAAACCTCGGATTCAACTCCTGGATAATTCAGAGCGTGAAGGAAAATAAACCGTTAAAATAACTCCGGATTGATATTCCCTCAGCCGATAGACTCACCTGAAAGCCTCCTGGCGGCAGCTGCGAGCAGCCGGTGGTAAATTGAAGCAGACGCGCCATTTCGGTTTGCGAAAAGTTTCCAACGGCAGCCCAGAACCAGCCGAGTACGCGGCGGAACTCGGCGGACCCACCGTTGATGATGTGGTTGGCTCGGAAGTCTGCGATGGAGTACTCTCCAGTTCCGCAAAGGAGTAGCTGAAAGCGGAAGGGTTCATGGAAAATTAAAATCTATGTATGTTTGATTAGTTTGCGGCGACTTACCTCCAACTCATTTTCATCAAAAATACTCAACAGGTTGTCGGGTATGATGCCATTCAGGCCTTTAAGGAAGCTGTCGATCTCTTCGCGCACGTTATTGCACAAACGCTGCTGCGCCAGGGCGTCGAGGTACTGGTTCTTGGTGGCGTTGGTCACGCGCACCTTGGCCCCGTTCGGGATGAGCTCGACGGTCTTCTGCAGCTGGCCGCTTTGGTCGTACATTTCCTCGACGAAGTACAGCTCCAGGTTGTCGCTGGCATCCAGGTCGGTCTCGAGAATGTATTTGATCTTCGACAAGTACAGGTCGGGATCGTCCTGTTCGAAGTACTTGTAGTGCACCCGCAGGCCGATCAGCTGCGCCAGAAAGGAGCGAGAGAAGCGAGCACGCACCAGCTGCCGGTAGGTGCCACCGAGGGCAGACTCATACAGGCACTTGCCCACGACCTTCCCTGCGAACTCGAAATGCTTCAGCTTCAGATGGGCCGGACGATTCGGGTTCGGATGCACGAGGGCCTGACGCTTGTCATGGAATGTACAGAAGAGACCGCCACGGGGGTCAAATAGGGAACTGCACACCAACTCGAACCATTCGCGCCTCAGCCCTCCCCAATCAATTCCTAGTTGGAAAAAACATCATCGTTTAAAAGGACCGTTAGTAGGAAAGAGTTTTAAGCAAACAAATCCTCACCTTGTTCACCCTGGAATGTGACCTCAAAGTTGCCGCACCAATCTGACACTGAGAAGTTCTTCGTCGCTTTCATGCTAGACTCCAGGATTTTCTCACGTTGCACTTTCAGCGAGAGCTTCTCATGGTAGTAGTTGGAATGGAATTTGCGGACCTGAAACAAGGACAATGAATCGTACAAAACAGAAAGAGAAAGAGAGAAACAAACTGGCATAAGCACGCTTGGCCTGCTTGAGTGGTTTAGCGTACAAGTCGCACTTCGTGGTAGAAGAAATCTTGCTTATCCTTAAAGGTTTCCGAGCCCCCGATGTTCTTCAGCAGAAAGTGGGTGAAGGTGGCGGCAATGACGTTCCGCTCCTTGGATGCCAGTTCGATTTTCGGCTGGCAACCGTCGTCGATGATGAAGATCGCGCCATGACTGTTGTTCATCTGTATGGTGGATGGTGGCAGGAAGTGAAACTGGAACAAAAAAAAAGTAAAGATGAAGGTTTCATTACATGCAGTTCACCCCAACCATCCCGTTCTTCAACTCACTTTAGTGGATGGACACAGACGAAAGGTAGCGATGCGCTTGGGAATGATCTTGAGGATCATCTCCTTGATCGTGACCTGCTTGGGCCCGACGTAGCAGAGAACTTTTCGGGGTTTGGTCCAACGCTGCTGGCCGTAGATGCTGAAAAGCTTCGCCTCGTAGCAAATGTTGTGCTTGCGCGAAGCAATGTTCTTGTGCACCAGCGTCGTATCGCTGCTGCTTAGGACGATGATGTCAAAGTCCCCGTTCGGGATGGGATTACTGTCGTAGCTAACCACGGCTCGCAGGCACACCGGTTCCGGGAACAGTGCCGTAAGGCTGATGCGCGAGTTCACCTTGTCGTAGGAGAACGAGATCGCACTGGCGAACTTATCACAATGGTGACCGTGGAGATCGAAGATGTCGATGCTGTAACCCTTGATCGGGTCGCAGTCCGTCTCGAACTGGCAGGTGTTGCCATGCTCGTCGCGGGGCTCGATGTGCAAGGAGGTCGGCGCACCGGCACAGCAAACCACCGTGCTCGCAGGACGGATGAGGCGCGATCGACGGGCGTCCATCGGTCCCGGGACAAACGTCTTCAGGAACGGACTACCCGCGATGTGGCTCGAGCCGATCAGCACCGAGATTTTGTACTGGCCGGCGGTGCGCACGGTGAACTTGACCTTCGCTATGTTGGCGTTGTTCGGATCAGTCGGCGAGCCGAGCTCGCTGATCGTGACAATCTTGCGCGTGCCCTCGGTGACCTCGACGAAGAACTGATCCGTATCACAGATGGGATAGGCCTGGCCGTTGCGCTGGTGGAAGCGCACCGTGAAGCACATCGTGCCACCGACCCGGGCCGGATCCGTCCAGTCCCAGTGGACCTTGCAGTTGGCCGGCAGCAGGTACTTCCCGGTCACGTACTGCAGCAGCGAGTGGCGAGCTTCCGGTGCCAGCGACGGCTGCGTCATGGCAGCCAGGGTCACAAGGCCGGCCACGGAGACCGACACCACAAGCATGCCGCCCCAAGTCCACGCGTCCTGGTGCTGGCTGGACTTCACAACCGTGGACCACAGGTCGGCTTTTAAGGCTTCCAGGTTGGGCTTGGAGGTTGGCAGTTTCTGTCGCGCGCTGGACCACACGGGCCAGTCCTTGCCCAGGATTTGGCTCGCCCGTGAGTCCTCCAGCCAGTACACATCTTCAAGCGTTGTTACCTCAATCGCCACCAACCTAGGAGAGATAGACACAGAGCAAAATATTGAGGCACTCCTTTAGCGATCCGTTGACGAACAACGCCCGGCCCAGCTAGTGTTATACCTCGAATAATGGTGCTGCAATCGATGCTCCTTAAGCCACTCGCGAAGTATTAGTTTCTGTTGTAGATTCAAGGCAGCTCGCTGGAGGCGCTGTTCATCTCCCGGCGGTAGCTCCGGCAGACGCTCCGGATCCCCGCAGCTCGAGAGCGTAGAGATACCTGGGAAGAGAAAAGAAAAACCAAACAAGCATCGCGTTACTGGTGGAAGTATTTTCGGTTTCAAGAGGGGAGTAGCCGACATGGGCGGTTGGCGAATTTTAATCAACATCTAACACAGTTTTAAAGGCCACCGCTGTTCGTCGGTGAAATGTGAGCTCCAGTCCGCAGCCATTGCTAGCAACATTGCAGTTGGAATCTGCCCTGGGAGTGCGTGTGCCTCCGCACCTGGACATGGCGCTGGTTGTTGTATCGATAAAATTCTCCCCGGCCAGCCCCATCGCGCCGGAAGTCCGTTTCGTGAAAGGTCCGAGGGCATGATATACTTTGCGGTGGTAATGAAACACGCCCAGCAGCACAAGTCGCAACGAACGGGTGTGTGTGTGTGTGTACGACTGCACGAACTGCACACTATTCGTGGTGCATTGCGCGATTCCCAGTGGAACGATGCACATGAGCGTGTTTTATGTGTTTTACGAAATTTAATTTACGCAAATGAAGTCGTTTGCTGCTCGGTTGGGAAGGATGCAGGGGGCATGCAGCATGCGCTGGTCCTCGTGGCCCCGCACCTTCCGCCATGCAATGGAGAATAGTAATGCAACGGCGGCCCGTATGCCGCTCGAGTGTAGGAGGATGCAATTAAGTTTTATTTTTATTGCCGCACACATTATACTGCAGGCAACGGGGTGCGCGGAGCACAAACAGATAGTAGTTGACTGCTTGTATGCTCGGGTATTTGACCATTCGGTTCCGGTGCTCAAAAATTGAGCCACCGATTATATCCAGGGGTTTCCCGACGGCGGGAAGAGATAGGGGATATATGTACATGCACGTTTCGAATTCACGAATGTTTGAATATTAATTGACATAGTGCACTATCACGATTTTGCAAGGGCGCCATAATGTTGCTCCCTCGTGGTTGCAAAAAGTTACCCAAAAAAAACAAAAATGGAAGTAATGGAACTAGAGATGGCATTGTATTGCCGAAGCGTGCATCAAACACCTTGCAATGGAACTTAGTTGCCGAAACGAGAATGATACGGACAGGGAATGTTTGATGGACTACTCATACTACTACTCTTTTAAACCACATTGTGTGGAGTCCCATACCAAGGTCGAGCGCAGAAGTGTGAGGAAGCGAAACAACTCTCAAAGGATGCCCTTTTCTGCGACGTCCACCGTCAAATGTCGATAAAGGCTCAATCGCTTTCTTTTGCTTCCGTTTTCGCTGCTATCGGAAGCGCGCTCTTGAATACCATCGGTTCTATATATTCGTTCGTCGCTCGCTTGAATCAGGGAGGCGGCCTGCTTCCGGAGCCCTCGAACCGCTGTTTATGACCCACCTCCGATCGATTTGTTCGGCATGAAGTGGTCGATTCTTCTCGAATGCGGTTTCGATTTTCCGCCGATTCCCTGTTCCGCCGAGCGGCTTCGGGGAGGAACGGTTTTGTTAATGGTTCGCCGTAGGGAGTACTTAGGCAAAGGTTATCATTTATGCTGAGGACACCCATGGGCGCTCGCGGGAAATTGGAGCCGATCAAGATTCGGCCGGCAGCAATGGAAGAGTCGAACGAGGAGGGTGGTCCCTTTATTTACCCATCATAATGTTTGCTGACGACGAGGACAAAAGCAGCGAGCAGAAAACGTGCCTTCAATGAAACGAAGATATGTTCCGCCAGCACAGGCATGTTGGTGTGTTTTCTACAGGCAAGCATTCCCAACGACATAACGTACTCGTGGAAACAGCGAAAGTATAAGTTTAGGGTAGTATAAGTATAAGCCCCCAATTAAAATGTTCAAGGTTATTTCAAGGATACTTTAATTAAGTATGTTTTGATTAGCAATTTTTCTTTAGGGCTGATGAAGATTGTGACCAAATAAACCGAAAAGATTGATAAGTAATCGAAGCTTGTTGTTGTCAGGAATGTTGTTCCTCACTTTTATTATTAATCTAAAATAAGGAAGGGATCTTAAATTTGGTAGAAAAATGTTTCATTGCAGCTGGTTGCCGTATGATGAAATTGCCTGTCCGGAGGGTCTTGGAAGGTTAACGGAAACGACAAAGTTTAATTAAACGTGTACGTGTTTTCCAGAAAAACTTTTTTGACGATGCAACATTAATGAGCTCCGATGTTTTCCGCCCTTCGGCGTTTACAGCGTTCAAATAAAGGAGATAATGGAAACCAGAAGAAAGGCTTTTGCGAATGCCGTGTTGTTCAGGTGATCTACCGACGGAACGGAATCGTCGTGAAAAACCAGTGGATGGATTTTTGAAAAGGAACCTAACTGGCCTTCAGCCTTCGAACGTCGAACGAGCAAGAAGGTCACCGGTAGAAAGAAGGTCCTCTGGAAGATGAGGAACGTAGCATTCGTATTACTCAAGACATGCAATGGCCAAGGCTTGATTGCGTGCCGATAAAAGTAGTTTATAAGAAATCGTTTACAGCATAACTCACGCCCTGGAGTGTACGTGTTGAATTGCGAAAGGAAACGATCGTAATGTCAGGCGAAGAGTTGAGTACTGGCAGGGCCGGTAGGACTAAACCCAACATAACCTTACGCCTTATTGTTGTGTAACATGGAACGGTTGTTGTGTCAGCTATTCAAAGAGAAAAGAATTTGAAATTGTCACCGAAAGGACATTCAAACCTTCAATTTTATCGGTGCCCTTGTGCCACTTCATTCGAGTAGCATTGTCAAGGTAAAGTTTAATCGTATATCCTAAGGCACGTTATCTTTGGCGTCGTGCGTGCGTCGAATCTGCCAAAAAAGAAAGTTGGAGCCCAGCCAGTGTGTTAATGTAATGAATTGTCTGCCAAGTCAGGGCTTCGTGGATTGCTGCCCCCTAGGAAGGGCAAAGCCAAGCCTTCTCTCTGCGGGACGGGCGATACCCACGGTACGCCGGCTAATCCCTCGATCGAAGCCACCGCCGGAAGTACACACCTGTATGCACATTTGTCACGCAACAACCCGGCCGAGATGGTACCCGGCGTTGGCAGTGTAACGGCCATCGATTTACGACCCCCGGGGAAGAGCCGGTAGGAAGAAGGAAAACCGATGATCTAAGGACCCGGGTTTTGCAGTAACACCCAACAAGTGTCCAGTAAAGCGCACCATTCTCCACGACGACGAATCGATAGATTTGTGCCCGAGTGAGACACACTGGCGTGGAGATGGAGCGAAGGTTTGGGATGGAATCGCTTAAAATTTCACCTCGCACAAAATAATCCCATAAAAACTTGCCGTCTATTATTAGTGCGAGAGAACATCGTAGCGTCGAGGGTTGTAAAAGTAGGGCAGTGCAGGGTGGAAAGTTCTTCCAATCGCCGTTGCATGTCGAGAATGGACTGAAATAACTCATTGTGCGGATCAAAATAACTTCGTTTCCAAGGAAAAAGTCAAGCTGCTGTACAGAACGAAGCAAGTGCAGATACCGATCTAGGTATTGTAGTTCGCAGGGTAGGGTTTTCCACGAGAAAACTTGCGATATGGCTAGCATTAGTTTAGTACACCGTGCGCCGTCCGTTTCTTCAGTAACTGTATTCGAAGGGGCGAAGAAGAAGCAGGATGGTGCTAGGCGGGTGGCAGCTTGGTATGAGTTTCCCTCCAACCATCGTGCAGTAACGAAAACATTGCTTTCAAAATTGAAAACCACACCGATGGAGCGTTTGGAGGTCGCAAGAGGTGAACGATTATTTTGAACCGCGACCAGCGTGAACGAAGCTAACGGTCGATTCCAATGCAACTCAGATTGTTGCCCCTCCGTGCATGTCAAGGATGAGGCAAACTGGAAGGAAACGAAGCGGCGGAAAGGGGAGAGAACAAAAGAAAGGGAGGGAGAGTGACGCGATGCAATGGCTCAACGAAATGAAGGTGTTTAATTCGCTTCAGCTGGAAACCATAGGAATTTCCCTGGGCAGGGGCTTTGGCATGATTAATTGCAATCGGAGGTCCTCCCCATCTTTTCCGTAGCTGGAAAGCCCTACAAAGGATTCTGATTGATAGGGTATTTGCACGGATGGATCAGTGAAGAACAGTGCAACGTTGGTATTCATTTTTTCCTAAATGAAAAATCGACAAGTTTTCTCACTTGTTTTCTCTATTCAATTATAATCAAACCCTATTCGCAGGAAAAATACTCTTCTAAGTGAAACTGATTATCGTAGCGAGAGAAAAGGGTGTGATGTAACTGCTAGGTTGCTGCACAACCAACGGTACTTTACTGGCGATCGGTAAATTTTCCGATTCTTCACCCCCAACCCCTCCTCACACACTCAAAAAAACCCTCCTTATCAATTGCAAAATCTTATATTATATTTTGGCAGGCGTTTCAGGAAATGGTAAAACCGTTTATGCTGCCCCAGCAGCCTTACTACCACCGACCGAGTAGACCAATTCCACAAGGAAACCCTACAATCCCGCCGGTTGATCGACAGTGTCGATTGGGTGTTGAGCAAGCGCTTTTTGATGTTCCTTCGAACAACCAGCTGGCTTCGGTGGTTTTTTGGCTTGGTGTCAAAATGTTTATGAAACATTCACCGACCATTCGAACACGTCGCTCCCATCGACCTGGTTCGGATTGCGCCCGGCCACAACGTCCGGCCCCGACTCTCGACTCCACTGGGCCTATGCTGAGCCAAGGGCTGCAGCAGCGTTTTGGCTACGGAGTCTCAACACCTCGTGAGCAATGTTTAGCGAGAAAAGTCACTCTCCAGGCGTGTGCACGGTCGGCTGAATATTTAACAATTTTGCTGTCGATGCTTTCTCCACAACGCACGGGTGTCCTACGCCAATTTCCCCCTCTTATCCCCCCCCCCCCCCCGTTTCATTGCACTAATCTCACCCATTGCAGTGGTCTTAGGGGGTTTTTTTTGGTTGACTGCCAATCGAAGGGCATGCCAAATCGAAGACTTTTGCCGCACCGCGATCGAAAGCTGGACCGGGCGATCCGACGCTGCTGCATTTGCTTGTTTCGCAGAACGTGCAATGAAGCTAACGCGCTTGTTTTCGCTTATGCGGATGTGGTTGGAGTGTGGGAGTTGGATTTATTTTTCTCTCTCGCGGACAAACCGACCCCAGATGGCGGTAACGAAAAGCTACGAACGAAATTGTGCAGGTTGGACTTCTCGATGCAACTAATAAACAACAAACCTAGGATCTGGAAACCTAGGCTGAAGGGACGAACCAAAGGAGAAAACTGTCTGCACGTTGATACGTTTGAAGATTTAACTCAAAACAAATAATTGAAGAATTACAAAACCGCAAGCAAAAGTAACGAGCGGGATCACGCTGTGTCTCTGAGAAGGTACGCGGTGTTGATAACAGTCCCTCCATGTGGATTCAAATATAGCATTGCTAATATTGACAAGAAGCAACCGTTATCAAGCAGAACAGCGACACACTGGGGAAGTGCTAACGATTCTTTCCTGCACGAAAATAGATTCGTTTTGCGGCAGAAATGGAAAGAAGCCAAGGTTTGAATGAAGTGCTTCCTCGGCATGCGAAGTTTGTTTGTAACTGGGCGACTTTGCATAACATGATTAAAGGCCATTAAGGGTTTTAATACAAGTTCTGCACTATATATGACAATCGATACTTAATTTAAAGGCCTGTCAAAATTTGCATTAATTTGTCGTCCTGAATGTTTCCATTCGCCAGAAACAGGTCCATCCCTTCCCATGTCGGCACCAGATTACAGAACCTACGTGTATTCTTCCAATCCTGGCAGATCGGTGCGTAAAGTCAGCCTCGTGAATATGTATGCACCCTTTTTCCCCGTGGGTCGAAAGTGGCCCTTCGTGGTTTGCGTTGTACGCCAGTCGAGAACGCTACGTTTTTTTTTTCGGCACCCTTTTCTCATCTTCTGCCGCCTAAAGTCACAGAGCTAATAACGTATCTTATCTAATGCATATAAATCGAATAGTTTGGGTGTTTTCTTGTTACATCGCGGGCCCCCATATTTGGAGCGGACGAACCCTAACCTTTCGGCGATCACATCGAATGCCCTTCGGGCGGGAATGCCACAGTTCCTTTTTACGGTCGCAAAACGCTCGACGAAATGAGTGACGAAAAAGCTCGTAAAATATTCGACGCCATCGTGGCTAGACGGGAGGCTCTAACTTCCAAAAGCGCTCGACGTTACGCAGGAAGGGCACAAATTCCACAGCTTTCGCAGAACGCAGTTACGCTAGAGAAAATATGATTTTATAAAATTTAAGTAGATTACTAACGAACGGGTGACAATTTTTTGTAAAAGAAATGTCGCAACGACTGGAGACGGCGTATCGATGCGCTACCGGGACGGAACAAACTGAAGGACACGATAAATTCAGAACCAAACATTCCGAACGTAATCAAACACTAGTCCTAAACATCAAAGTTTGTTTCCCTTTGATGACGACTCATCGACTGTGTTTCGAGTGGGTTGGTGAGTGGGGCAGAGCACAACAGAACTATCTTAACCTCTCCGAACACATAAGACAGGCGAAACGACATTAGCGTCAGTGGCAGAACAGCACGGGGCAGCTTCTGCTAGTCGAGCGAAGTTGATAAATCAATGATTGTGGCAGATTGTTTGATGTGCACTCACAGCCATCGGGTGGGCGTTTGATCGTTTTCCACATTCTTCGTTCGGTTCTATTCCTACACACGAGCCTTCCGGTGAAAATTCCTTCAACTAGAGGTGCTTTGTCTCCCGTCAGAAAAGCGATCAAAATTAATTAGGAATTGATGGAGAACTATTCTGCTCTGGGAAAAAAATGCTTTAATCCTAGCTGCATGACAGGCGGCAATATCCTTTCACGATTTCGGTATTTAGGCGTTATGACATTCAGAATGATAAATATGCTGCACTTTTTTTGCCATTTCCAACATTCTCAGCCCTCTTGCTGGCGTGTACCTACGCAGGAGGTGATTGTACATTTCCACCAATTAGAGTAATTTGAATAATTCACTTCCTGCATTATTTCTTCCTCGTCATGTCAGCCGTACATTAGTCTCTTGCTCCATTTCGTTCCTGGGGGGTATTTATACGATATCAGGCGCCGGTGGCCTCGACCCTTTCCAAGTCGCCTTTCCGTCAAACGGATGCAAATCATTAAACTTTTGCCTCAACCACGGCGACGACAATGGCCACGAAGGCAGCCCGCAGTCAGGCGCGAAGAACCGAAAGCTCGGCGCTCGCTGGCAATACCTTGCGTGCGGTGTTAATGTTTCTTCTGCTACCCCAGACACCGCCGGGCCCAAACCGGGAGGTATCGGGTTTTTTCCGCTATTGTTGCCCAGAAGTGGGACTTGTTGAACCATTGAGCTTCCCTTTGATTTTTCGAGCGCACTTCTTTAATTTGGCTGGCGTGAAAATAAACAAAGCTAATTTCATCAACACACCTTTTCGCACCACTTTTGTGCCATTGTTTTCGACCACTTTCGCGGGAATTTTCTTCAACTCCCGCGCCCATAATGTGATCGTCCACTGGGGGTGGCAAAGAGGGTAGCTAGTAGTGTTTGTTTATTCATCAGCGCCTCACCTTCCCAGGACGCGGCAGCACCGATGGAGACGCCTGGTGAGTGATGAAAATTTTGCCATTCCCATTCTTTCGCCACCTTACGGTGGGGTTTTGAGACCGAGGGGCAGACAAACGGCGGCGGGGTTTGTACCCATCAGCGTCGTTATTAATACGGTGGGAATCATAAATATGTGGGTGGGAATCTGCTCGCCAGATTCAATATGTGTAAGGAGCTCATGCAAATCACGGCATGAGTTGTCCTTGCAGGATTGTCCATAAAAGTGTGTATTACTGCAACGTCATCAGCATGACGGAGGAAAAACGAAAGTTCAAAGTACATTACGAAACAGAAACTTATTACAGCCATAATGAAATTCGTTGATAGTACTCTGTTCCAGCTGTTCTTATATAATAAGCAGTGTGCAGGTCCAGTGCAGTACAGTAAGTTTACTCTGCATGCAATGGCGGTCCGTTCGTCCACGGCGGTGAATAATTAATAGACACAAGGTTGACCGATATCCATTACAAGCTTCTGGTAGTTCCTTGAGGCGAGGACAAAACGAACCCGGGATGTGCATGCGTGTGGTTAGCGACCCCGTGCCCTTTACACACCACGCTGTAATGTTGTGGCTTATGACGGCTTTAGGGCTCTAGCGCAAGGCGTTTTTTTTATCGCGACACAACCCACAAACTTCCTGGGAAGGGATAACAAATTGAATACAGCAAAACCCGGATGAAACGGCGACGCATAAAACGGTGGTAAAGAAAAAGAACGGAAAGCGTAGTAAAAAACTTGTCGCTTGGAAAAAAGGAAGGCACCGAACTGAATCATTCCGTGAGCATAATCCATTTACGAGACGCGGTGGGCGCAATGATAATAGGTCGGCCGAAAATGCGCCACAAAGTCTGGGCAAGGTAATGGAGCTCAAATGTGCCCTCCATTGGACCCCGACTGGTCTGGCGCTAGAATGCTGAAGGTCATCTTGCGATAATCATTGGCAAGCATTCGAAAGCCGGAAGCGAAAGAGGAAGGGCTGTGTCAGAGAAAGGGCGAAATCTTCCGGATGTTTTCCGCCGTACATTTTGGCCTGATATTTGATTGCATAACTTTGAAATGGATTTGTTGATAGTGAAACTTCCGCAGCTGGAAAAAAGCATCATTTGGCTGCCGAGAGAGAAAACATTTGGCTGCCCTTTTTCCGTCCTCCGGTAGGTTGCGCCAACCGATCAGGTACAACGCATTGCAGCGGGCGCAATATCGATCTTCGGGCGGAAAACACGGTAGGAAGCGAAATACGAAATCATTTTTCTGCCAAAGAAAATCGTTCCTCCTACCAGATTAAATGTATTTGCATTCTCTCGCACACGTTATCCGAGCGTACCGTCCCTGGCAGAAGGACCAAGTGTGGCTGTTTATGCTAAATTTATGTCCTCAATTTGTTTATGCTCCATTTCTTTTGTCGGAAATGCTTTGACTGGCGAGATTTTTCGGCCGCTTTGACACAGAAGCGGGGGGTTATTCGGAAAGGCTTTTACGGGACCTTGCTTGGCACAGTCAGCACCTATTCGAAGGTCAAAGATATGATTATCCTAAATCCTGCCATTCCGAGCGGTCAATGCTGAAGCGCCGAGCCTGGTCTGATGGAGGGCCATATCAAAACGATTTTGTTTTTGGTCAGTGCACGATTGCTTGATTGGGGTGATTTATAGGAAATGATATCGTTGTGGCGCGGGTAGAGACCTCGCGTGTATTTGTTTGTTTCGATAATGTGACATACTTGCATGAAGTACGATGAAAATGAAATATAATTCTGATCCCACCAGTGCCCTGCCCTGTTACACGTCCCGACGACACGAAGGACAGCTGACCTGCTGCTGTGTAAACCAGAACCTTTTTATAAGCCAAACAAAGTGGAATTAAAAATGTATACCTGCACAAGGAGGATACAGTTATGACAGGAGTGGGGATGCTCCATTTGCAGCCCCCGGCAACCATCGCCCATTTTAACCACCCTTTTTCTTCCTGGGACAAGCTGGTGGACTTTTTTCCAATTATCCTTGCATGTCGACGTGGAGTTTATCTAGTGGTGTGCCGCTTCTCGTCCGCAGTGGATAGTGACTTTCCGAGCGACCGGAGCAAAAAAGGGCAACCGGCTCCACCAGTGTCAACCGGCGACTCCGTTAGCTGCGGCGAGTGTTCCCACAATTGCCGGCGATGAAAAGGTGTCAGACCGAAAACAAAACGCCACATGAACGTTTGGGGAAGAGTCTGCCCGCAGCAGGACAAGGAAATATGTAAAACAGGACAGCTGGAGCGGTATAGTTGGCTGCAAAATGGCTGACGTAATACGGGACGGCAGTGAGTCGCTGTAGTAGACTCGAATCCAAACACTGGGTGGGTAACAGATTAGCACAATTTGTTGAGCATTCGTCCCGGGGTTTCCGGGATGTAACGAGAACGCCGGCCCGTGGCACCAGATGCCATCAACGAGTTTCCGGGTTTTCAATTAATCCACGTCTTGTAGCGGAGTAAGTGATAATAAATCAACGTGAAAAAAATAATCCCACCAGAGTCATTTACGTGCAGCAGAATGAAAAGGGTTTATTTCATGTCACAGTTAGGACAAAAAAAAACGAAGATATTAAAAAAAATAGCAATAAATTTCCGTTGTTTTTGGTAAACAAACAATTCATTTCAGCGTAGTATTCCAAGAATGTGTACATCACATTTGATGGCTTGCCGTTGAGAGTTGTTTACAAAATTGATCGAATGTTTATTTTTGAAATGTTGATTCGAGTAAATCATGTTGATCGAATCAGAGTGACTCATAATCCAACAATGCTTATTCCACATGTACCGCAGCGGTGGATATTTGCAGAACGTTTGTTATACATTCTACGCAGGTTGGGGACTTTCTTTGAACTAAATTGAACATCATGCAGGAATGTTATTTCTTCTAAAGGGGGGTTGAAAAAGGGTTCGATTAGTTTCACTTACGATACCTACCAGACGAAGCTGACACCGAATGGCGCATATTGGTGAAGGCAATCGAGTTGATTTCTGATTCCGGTGCCCACATTGTGCGGGTGTTTTTTTTTTTGCTGTGTTGGCGTTTCCTAACAATTAATTCACGCTTTATCTTTACTGGCAAATGCACTCGTCGCGACACACGTCGAGCACTGGTGAGGAACCCAAGCGCGGCGGTTGTTGTATAGACACACTTTTTGTTTTGCTAACGCGTATATTTGCCTTCTCTACGTAGAAATATGGCGGACAGTTTTTAAGTTTCTCGATCCGCCCCCCTACTGCCGTCTACTGCTCCGGCAACAATGCACTGTTTGTTAAAGCTTTCGATTGCTGGACCATCGGGTGCGGGCGGGTGCGGGACTGGCGGTGGCGCTGTACCCGTTGGCGCCTTGACATTGTCCAATAACTCTCCGGGGGTACGGCAACAACCTAGCACCAATCGGTACCGATCGTTTGCCCGTTGGCCGCTGGCGTTGCGCTGTTCAGCCGACGCAGGCAGCCAAGATGCCGTGAAGATGCCTCGCAGACGCACCCGGGGAAACCTCTTGTGTTTTGGTCGCCTATCACTGTGGGCCGGGCGGCGAAGGGGGGTGTTGGTTTTGGATTTACTTCGTTAGATGTTATCGCACCTACGGATGCACTGTTTGCCTTTCCTGCCTTTCCTGTTGCACCGTTGCAGGGCTGAAGGGTTCGGATTGAACACTGTTATTTCGTGGCGGCGCTTGGTGTGTGTTTACGTACAATTGACGGTTACTTTCTTGCTAGAGTACGGCTGCAATAATTAGATTGGGGAATTGAAATTCTTCATCCGTCTCCACGAACTGCGGCACGATGCGTCGGTGTACTGCTGCTTCGAATGCGATGTGGCGCGATGCAAATGGCATTATTGTGCTCTCTGTATGCAGCTGCCCGTTCGGAGCGGTAGTAACCTGCATCCCTTATCGCATGGCGTCATGCGGGACTCGCTCGTTGGGTGCCAGGTCCCTGAGCGAACTATCAAGTCGTTCTCGTTTGGGTTTTGTCTCTAATGTGCAGTGGTTTTGGTTGCGAAAGGTATGATTCATTTCGTGAAAGCAATTAACAAACGTTTGTCGTTTTCGGACGCATTTCGCTATCCCGCAACAACTGGTATGAAGGCCAGCTCAGGAGAATTAAATGGCTTGGCTATTGTGCAAACGTTGGCAATGGGTCAAAAAACGTTAACCACAAGGGATCGGAAGAGCACACGGGGGACTGAAAACACGTGTTGAAATGAGTTTCCAGCTCAGGTGATTGGTTTATGATTTCCATAAGCCTGCCCAACGATCTTTCACAAACAAATTACAAAAACGTGTCGGCGGCAAAGCCGTTTGCAGCAAATCTCATTACTTTCACTCCAGAAAACATTTCATTCAAGGTTATGAAAATTCGCGCGCTTTGCCCGTGGTTAAATATTCATGAAAACTGCGATAAGACTGTGTGTACGGAACCGGGCGGCTCCATTGTTGCCGGCAGTCACCCAAGTCGGCTCTATCAAATGAGATGGAAGCGTCGTCGCAGCGTAAGTAGCGCAATAAATGGGATGGAACGAAATCGCGTTCATTAGCAACACAGGATACTGTTGACAAAGACATTTGGGAAGTGGAAAACTTCTCGGCGAATGCTAGATGGTCGAACGCTAAGTGACCAACTGTCACCAACTGCCACGCCGCGTTGGGGTTGATGTAGTAGACGAAGAAATAGTTCGGCCTTCTATCACGTCAGCGCGATCTCTTCCGGAGACGTTCTGCCCCGAGGCAGGGGAAGCTCGGTAATCAATTATCATTTGTAGATGATGATCAATGCAAATCAGTCATGATAGCTGACAGAGGATGTCGTTACCGTTGAGTGGCGAGCAGTTTTCGCCTCGCCTCGAAGATGGCGCAATCGAGAAAATCACGTTTGTTTTCCGAAGGTAATCAACCCACTTCTTGCGCAGTTTTTTTTTCTCAAGACCCGTTTGAGTCGCGTCGTCATTAGAATCCTCCTCATCGCCGAACGCATTAGCATGAAGCCAGTTGGCGCCTTTTTGGTTTTAGAGAGCGAGGCGATTTTTCTACGCTGCTATCCTCTGCCCGTCGGAAAATTACCGTTTGGTGTTTCTTTTTACCTTGGAAAATGTCACCTCCTGTGGGTGAAAGATTGCCGGGGGGCTGTTTTTCTTTGCTACGGATAATGGTAGCATCGGTTGAGGTGTTCATCGAAACGGTGGAATGGACGGGCCGGGTTTGACGGACAACTCAGGGTGCCCGAGCAACAAACAGAGGCATAAACGTCTCTCCAATCCAGTGGAGCTGGCAAGAAAAATAATACATTTTGCCGCTGGCCGTCCCGAACACCGAGACGCGGGACTGTTTCGCGAAGACTTTCGACACACTGGGAAATGTAACGTCCAGCTAACGCGTGAGTCAGTCTTCTGTTCGCGTGGAATTCTTTTTACTCTTTTAAAGCAAAAGATCATCGCTTTCCTTTACTCTCTAGCAGCTAATACCACCTAGCAGGTTTGCTGTTCCTTTGTATTGCAAACAAACAAACAAATAACATAGATGAACCTTTTTTCAACCGTTTCCTTCCCCACGCAGTTGTTTATTGATCCGTGGGAAGTTGTGATCGCTTTTTTCGACACGCTTTCCCCCTGAGCGTAGACGAGTGGGGAACGAACATTTCATAATCATTGCAACATCACAGAGCAGCCGCCTTTCACGATGCCAAACGTCGTTACATTGTTGCCCTAGCGCCCTCCGGCCGAACATTTCCCGACAGTCGCACGCATACATGCAGATGAGTGTTCGAACGCACCGCACAAAACGCATCTCTGGCATCGATCCCTCGCTGCGTAGCGTTATTCAGTTTTGGGGGGTTTCTTTTGTGTGCGAGGATTTTCCCTCAAGTGGGAAAAACTGGCAGAAAATAAATCTCGGCATCCACTGGATGTGTGTGCAGACGGCCACCGCAGCCGAGCGCCGCGTTGTCCATTTCGTCACATTGCACGTGTCTTTGTTGGCGTTAGTGTGCGTGCCTATGTGTGCTATATTTATGTGTATGTGTGTGTGCGGGGGTGTATGTGTGCCTTTGTATGTGCCGTGACGATACACATGCGTTCGCCGTCGTTGTCGTTCGCTCTCTCGCTCACCCCTCTGCACGGACACAGCTCACACTGCAGTGGCGTGTGGCGCGCGTTGAATGAAATTTTCTCCTAAATTCGGGTAATACAATCGAGTTTTCCTCGCATTTCATCTCGCGAGCGGTGTGGATGCTGCCGTCGGGTGTTTTGGAAGGAGGCAGGAGACCGAGCGGCTGGCACGGCGTTTTCCACGATCTTTCGTCGGTTCTGTCGCTGCTCTCGGGTTGTGTTGGTGGTAGTGGCGGTCGGTAAACAGGTCGCAGCTTTTCAAACAAATCGAGAAATGAGAAACATTTCGTTTGAAATGAGATTAAAAAAAAAGAGGCACAAGTTTCTTTCTGGTCGTTCGCTTGGTTCGCGTTCCCCTTTTTTTATCACAGGGCCGTTGAGGGGGTTTTGTGTTGACCTTTCGGTGCTGTTTCTCTTATCAACAAAACGAACTCCTCCGCTCATGAAAAGATGACGAGAGAAGGTGTCGAAAAAACATCGCGGCTTTGTTCTTCATTTTCATTGAAGAGTTAAGGAATGCTTTCGGTAGTCTGACGGTTCATATTGTATCATCACTGCGGTTCGTCCGTACAAAGGGTCACTAGGGAAGGTTCCGCACACACACTTCACTCTGTCACTGTTTCCGGATCCTCATTTCTCCCCCGCGGAGGGGAAACACATCACGCATTTCGCTGCCGCACTTACACTAAACTGGTAGCGAAACGAACTTTGTTTCCCTATTTCTAGGTTCATTCACTTTCCATCCTTTCGGGGTCACACGATACGGTTCCCGTGTATAAACTCGCGAATGGGGACTTGCTTGTGGTAGCGGGTGCTACCATAAAGGCACAATAGGCTGTGACTAGGGCCGAGCGACGGGAACGTACTTGAGGATAGGGGGCTTGGGAAGTGGAACACAGTGTTAAAAGGACTAAACGGATAACGGCTTGAGCGGTGACTGCATCGATGGGATCGGGAGCACACCCAGTCGAACGGCTGGCATCCTTTTGATCTCCACACTCGCACGACGGGACACCTGGCGAGCGAGCCAGAAGAGAGGAAGCAGCACACCCTGGGCGGGCACCCTTGCAGTCACACTCACGCTCGCTTCGTTGGAGGAGGAATTATGGTGGAAAAACGCGAGAAAATTGAACACCGAGATGAATAGGTAATCTTCCGCGACGTGGAACGGAACGTGGAACTTTGGAGTTGAGGCAGCCCCCGAGGGCTGGCTGGAGGGTGTGATTAAACTGGGAATGTTGGTGTAGGGGAGAGAACAAAAAGTTGGACCGAGTGGAAGTAGACTAGCGAAGGATTGTTTGGATCTTGCGGAGGATGCTCCGTATCGGACGAACGACTTACAACGACTGGCCGAGAGAGGCCAGCCTCTGCGTTCTTTTGCCGTGACGGCTGCGACCAAATCGTCGCCGATCTCGCAGCGGTATCTTTCGTGTTTTGTACTACAAAGCGCACTAAGAGAGTGAGTGATATTTGCAGTGAGAATATAAGCTTGTGGGTTATTCTCTCCCGCGTTTCGCAGTTGCTCGACACTGCGAATGCCGGAAACATGTGGGAATTCGGGACACTCACGCTGTGGGTTAGCTGCATAGTTGGGGTGGAATTGCAATTCAGTATTGTTGTACTATTTTTTGGTTTTCATAAAATGTTCTAATTGAGGAGGAATGTTAGGTTACAAACTAAAATACTATTTTGAGAAAACAGGCTGACGAACCAAACGAATATCAACGTTTGTTCGTCTTTTGATGGTGCACCGAAAACACTTCGAATAAGCAGTTCTATATCTAGAGATTTGTATCTTTCGGACTATGCTTCCCAACAACATTTTCCACAAGAATCACAGCCATGCATAGATAGAGAGATAGATAAGCCAACTAAAGGTATCCGGTGCTGTACTTTGTCGCACGACTCCGATACGTCCATTGTGGATCTACATACATAATGTGGATGATATTTTGAGATAAGTACAAGTCAACCGGAGGGGAATATCACAGGCCGGTGGTATTGAAACTGCCCAACAACAAGCGCAAGGTGTTTTGATTCGTCCAAGATTAGAGCAACCACGCTGGATGACCCATAAATCAAGCATTCACCTTCGTGGCGTTCGTTGGCATTTTGCATTCGGGAAAAGCGGGTGCCGCTTTCCTGGAAACGGTAGTGCTGCGGCTGTTGCGACCATGTTCGCGGGTTAACATTCCCTCGGCAACGTTGTCGTCGGACGGACAACACGCCAGGAAGAGGGATTTTTCGTAAACAAAACTATGTCACCCTTCAGATCCTGGCATGCGCACTACAGCCCGCGATTCTGTCGACATTTTATACCGTACCTGTTGGATGGTACGGTGTGTCGAAAATCGGACATCGAAACGAACACTCGAATGCGAAACAGAGAAAGTCATGTTGGAGCTTCAGTGGCCATTTGGAGAGAGTCGACAGCGTCGATTTCCGACAGTCAGAATTGATGGGGACAGTTATCGCCCTGGGAGTTTTAACGTAATTGAATGAAGAATGTGGTTTTCCGACTTCTGTCTGCTCGGCACGGCTGTCGCTAGAACTTTGGTACGAACAAATGGATTTGGCTCACGCAAAACTCACCTCTGTCACGGAAGAGTTGTTTGTATTTTCCCAGCTGATTGTAATCGAGCCAATCATCGACGATGGAAGCGCGCCGTTGATGGGACGCTCCGGCGGACGGCGGCTCCAGGCGCCCGGCGCCGGGGTAGAGTGCGAATATTTCGTAATCCGCGGCATCCGCGTTGAACCAACCGTTCCAAACACACAACACTAGCTTCGACAGGGAGACGGTAAACGTCAAACTAAGCACTACTGCTACGAGAATTTTGACACAGCGCACTAGCATACTTTTACTGCTGCACAAGCTCCTGCTTCCGTGCAACTCCAGCAACCACTTCACTTGATTACCACATCGATATTGCCCAACGAAGAATTCGCCAGTTTCGCCAGTCCTCGGAGGCACACACACACACATCGGGCGGGGGAAGTATTCCTGCTACATCCTGCTGCCGTCGCTTTCGAACCGATGGCGAACGAAGCAAAATAATCTTTGCTCAGCGCCCAGAATTTAGCTCCGTAACAATCGCGAACAACTGCTGGCCGACTCGAGTGGCGAATTCGCCTTTTTCCTTCGCAACCGCTTCGATCCACCGCGCCACACCACTTTTCCTGTATCTAGCGTTTTACGAGAGCCAGGATGTTAGGCAACCCGAGCCGTCGCTGTTCTGAGAGCTGTCATCAAATCGTAGTAAACTCGCGAGAATTAGAATGACAGTCGTCGGTGGTCGGAACGAAGAAGGAGAAACGAGGACGGAATAGGAGAAGAAAGAGAGGGAAAGAGATGGAGTTGGTTTGGGTCGGCGATTGGGGTGGGTCGGGTGTCTTGGATGTTCTAGGAAGCAATATGTGCTCGATGTCGATTATGTCGAGCAGTTTGAAAACAACAAGCGACTGTATGTTTTTGACTTTGCTTTGGGATTTTGCTACGGATCTTTTAACAACTCCGCCCTCTTCCGAAATTCTAATAGTTTTTGTAATGATTAACTACAGAAAAACGGCAGAAAAAAGAAAAAAGAACTACCCCAGAAGTGAGCCGTGACAACAACCCGAAGCAACTAGCGCTATTTAGGTGCAGTGGTGTATCGCTGAAGCTCATCAAGTTGAATCGCGAGTATCGGTTGAAAGTAATTTGTCGTTTATTTCAGTATCGAATGAATTTGCTTGTATGTCCGTTCCAGTTTCAGTTGTGCAGCGGTGTCCGAATTATGCAGTATAGGCTCGTACCATTCCGAATCGTCCAGGGCGTTTTACAGATAGGCGTACGGGGAGTATGCCGAGTAGGTGGCTGCAGCTGGAGCGTAGGCAGAGTAGGCGCCCGGGACGTAGGCTCCCGAGCTGTAGACTGTGGCCGCTGCGGGCGCCGGATATGCGTTGTAGCCGCTGTAGGCCGTCGGCGTGTAGAAGAACTGCGGCTTCGGGGCCGCCAGCGCGGCGGCGATGAGGGCCAGAACAACAATGACCTGTGGTGGCAGAAAGCGTTAAGTGTCTTCGCTGGAGAAGCCTCCTCCACTATCTCCATACTTACGTATTTGAACATTTTGAACGAGTTTTGGAATGCTAAGCTGAAGCTTGCTGTTGGAAGTGCTGATGCGTTTGCTTGGAGGTGCTTGTTTAACTGATGCCTTGTGATGCATCTCACCGCCTTTTTATATGCGATCCGGTGTCTTGGGCTTGTTCTCCGGTTCTGAGAGTTAGCTTCCACCGTTACGGCGAGGGCAAAAAGACAACACACAAATAAGTATCCTGGTCTTTTGCGCGTAAGTTTGACATGGACGTGTCAGCGTTTCGGAACCAGTTTGTCGGCCAGATGATCTTTCGGGCCTATCCGTGCATGCGTACAATTGCTGGGGGCACGGTATATTCCGGGCTTGGTTTGGGCCATTTCGCGGGCGAACGGTTCGCTGGACAATGAGGTTGGGAGAACTGTGGCAGTATTAAGTTCTGCCAAGAACTCGATTATTAAGACCGTGGCATAACGTGTAATGGACCATCATGTTTCCAGACCGTGTAGGCTGGCAAAGAATAAAAGATCAACGCTCTCGGGTGGAGCAGAAAATAAATTTTAAAGTTCAAGGGCACGCTTCCTTTTTCTTCGGCCGCCCTATCTTACGATGGAACATACTGAGTGCTGTCCTGAAGGAGCGATCAGCGGATGGGAGTTTCGTTCAATCCCTAAGTCACGACATGTATAGAACGAAACATACTTTTGAGCAAGTCCTTCCGAAATTTGTAGTCAGGAATCATTGGTTCCAGGGGCTGCAAAATTTTGAGTCGATTTTTATAACTCTGTATAAAGAACTCTATATGAACATTTTATTATAATAATTGCCGTGTTACATTATAAATTATTGCATACAATGAACCCTATTACAATAGCATAGGACTGTAGCTGCAGCGTAATCTTGTTAGCAAAAAATATAACAAGAAGTGCAAGCATTCACTGATCAATCGAAATACATGAACAAAGAAAAATATATAAGATAATAAATAGATGGCTGAAACTGTAGATCATAATCATTTCAGTTCTGTTGTAAACAAACTGCCAGTTGACAGTTCCATGCGGTCCTCACTTTTTACACTTCTTTAATAGATAAATATAAATACCAATTGAGTGCTAGGATTTACTGCAAGGAAGCGTATTCTGCAATCCGAGCCGGCTTGTTTGTGAACGACAGCATTATTTGGAATCGATTATATTTATTGCGCAAGAAACCACTCTTTAAGTTGTTCCGATTTTATTACAAGAGAAGGCTCATCGATACATTGGAAGCAAGAGTGTAAAGAACACTTACTCTGTTTTTTCCTTGTTGTTCTGGTGGGACTGGTTTAGCTCATGTGTGTTCTATCTTTAGGAGGGTCGAGTTGCCGGAACAAGTTCTAAGGCTGCCACTATCGGTTCCAGGCTGGCTGGCTTTGGTGTCGGTTCCTATATAAGCTTGGACGCCGCACATCCTCCGGCATCAGTTTTTGTGAGTCCATCAGCAGTGAAACAACACCAACCAAAACCCTTCCCAACATGTTCAAATACGTGAGTAATAGGGCTCAGGTTACGTTGGCAAGCGTTTCGGAATAATTTGCTCTTTTGCGCCGTTCAGGTCGCCGTTCTGCTGGCCCTCATCGCCGCCGTCTTCGCTGCCCCGCAGCCGCAGTTCTTGTACGCCCCGACAGCCTACAGCGGCTACAACGGATATGCTGCGCCTGCAGCGGCCACGGTCTACAGCTCGGGAGCCTACATTCCCAGCGCCTACTCCACGTCGTACGCCGGCCCAGCGCTCTACAGTGGCTCCTACCCGGCCGCTTACGTGTACTAGACCACACCAACCCTGGCATGTTCTCTTGGACTGATTTCACCCAACGATCGTGAGCTGCGTCTCTCTGCACATCGCAGAGAGATGCCCTTATGTTATGCGCAAAAACCATATTAAACAATCTAAACCAATTTACTCTTGAACAATAAATGAACTAGTTTTCGGAGACATTAAATATTCCGCGCCGCTCTGAGGTTGAGGTACTTTTTGGGACACCCACGAAACCGGATACGTGTTCTGCGGTGCACTTGCGTATTGGTGTCGCGTACGCCTGGAATGGGTTCCGTATTCAGATCGTACGTTTTACGCCACCGGAAAGTAACGTTGCCGATCGATTTCGGTGAATGGGTTTCTGCAAGCGTACGTGCGTTCAAGTGCAAGGTCACACGGGCGCGAAAATGACAAGACAAAACAAAAACCGATCAGCCGCTATCGAAGGCTACTCGCGTATGTTGCGTACCATTGCGCGTCGTGGATTATTGTTTCGGATCCCTCTGGTCGTTCCATCGGCTTCGGTTCATAACCAGTAAGCTGGTGGCGACCGATTACATAAGTAGGACTGAAAGGAGTAGATCCAACTGTCGGTGTCAACTCGGGTAGTACGGTTTTTATTATTTCGTTCAGTTTACTTACTTTTTACTTTCCTTGATTTTATGCTAGTATTTATACCGATTCCCACCTTGATCGTGGGTGATTGAATTACGACGCTACGTTGCGGTACATTATTATGCACGCGTCCGAAATAAACTCTCCTCAAACGACACTGTTTGCCGAATCGTCTCCAGCTTCTTCGCGCGCAACGTTCTCTGCGTTTGGTTTGGTTTAATTTTAGTCCTGTTATCTTGTTTCCATTTTTACAAATTCTAAGTTAATCGATAAGTCTTGGTTTTGTTTAGTTTCTTTCCCTCCCGTTTTCTACCTGTAAACATATTTGTTTTTTAAAAGGGTGCCCTAATACGCTTAGTTACAGGAAGTAGTTGGTGACCCATGTTCGTTTGTGGGCCTTCTTCTCACCTCATCTCTCGCTATCTTTTTTCGGTATCTCTCTGCAATGTACGCGGATTCATATGGATAGTTTCATTTTCCTAGAGCTGGGGATGGGAATGAGGGCGTACCTTGTTTATGTTTTTGATTTGTTTATTATAGAGGCGAAAAATGGCGAATATTTATTTCAGATTCTTCCCGGTTTTCCGGAATCAGATTTACTATCAATCATTCAAGCAGCGCCTGATTACGGTAAATTGTTTTGCGATGATGTAATTCATACTCCGATCGCATTCCTTGATTGGTTCAATAATTTGTTGCATTTGGATGTGCCTTTATGCTGGCGTGCGTGTATCGTGTCGGTCCGGTAGGCCGATGCGATCGTTCCTGTCCATGATAATAATTTTAATTACTAGCAATTAACTGACACCCTGGGCCAATCGGTCGACCTAGGGGAGGTTTGTGTTTGCTTCTTTCATTCAATTTCGGTGTCCACTTCGACAGCTGATAACCACCAACAACAACACCTAGCCATGTGTCTCGCTCCCTTGCTTCGGTGGAGGATGAATAATTAAATTAACCCATTCGCCTGCCCTGGCATGCCCTTCTCGCTGCCCATTTTTCTGCTCTGGCCGGCCTTTTTTCCTCCACATTAATGGTGCAGATCAATTACCGTTGATTTTATCAACATTTTTATTACCAGGCAATTATCGTATTGTGATACCGCTTCTGCCTTTACCTTGGAAAAATAAACCCAACATAATTTTCACTAGTTTGACAGTAATTATCGAGTCCGTTTCTGATTAATCCGGTATTGTTTAAGCCAATCGTAGCGCACCTGTAGCATACATTCGGTGAAGTGTGTCTCTATTCGTATGCCTGGTTCACAACACAACTCCAACGGTATTCCTAAGTGCAAACTCGATAATGTGACGAATGCATAATTCAACATCGATTTTGACCAGCTTGTTCTTCGCTTCGTTTAATTGCTTCGTTATTTGCTTCGTTTGCATTCTATTTTGCATTCGTTTCTTAGCACCAGAGATAACGACATGGGAATGATGATTCTAATTGAAGTTCGCGTTCATTGTTTCTTCCCCATTACTCTATGAGAACGATAAGATACGACACGACTACTGTGTAGGATGAAAACGATCACACGATAATTAGGAAGCATGTTCTTGTAAAAGTGAGTGTTTGGTTTGCAAAAAGGTGATGGCATAATTCGTACTCCTGACAGATGGCTATGGTAAATGGAAGATAAGTGAAGTGGTACGCTAACGCAGCACTCGTACGACATAACGGACTTATTTTATAACGTTTCAATATGGCACTAATTATTCACAGCATAGAGTGTTGAAATTTTACTGGAGAAATTCGTCCTTAAATTCCGTCCGCCGATATGCTCGATGCTGGGGCGAGCTTTGTCCAACGTTGCATGACACTTATGCGAAAATATAATTACGCGAGTACAACACAAAAAGTTCGCTACGGTTGTCGATAAAAAGGGCGCGATGAATAAATCATTTTAAATTGTGATGGTGCGGGGAGGCGAAGGGGGAGGGGGGGGGGGGAGAAGGAGAAAAATCCAGAGCCGACACCGGATCTGTTCAGTTTTTCCTACGCCGTGGCGCTGCACTTTCGATTAAATGATGAAAAAGCGTTTTAAAAAACGGGTGAAAAAGATGCGAGCCGAAGCCGGGGTGGAAAAGGTGGTGGGTGGAAAAGGAAGGGGGAAAGTTAAGCAAAATGATAAATAAATTAATAGCCCCTCCGCTGTTCCTGAGTGTTCCGCTCCCGTCCGTTTTATCGGTGCCGCATGTTATCATTCGAAAAACAACACCATCCCAATTCTCGCAAGTGCAATCAAAAATGGGAACGCGAACGGAACAGAAAAGAAACCGAACGGAAGAAGACACAAAACCCCGAAATAACAAACCGATGCCAAAAGCGGAAACGGAAATTCATATGTGAACCGATGGATAAACAAATTCCGTTCTGGTTCGGTGGTGTGTTGGCTGGTGTTTTTCATTCTACCGTGGTTTGTGGCCTCCGGTATCCTTAAGACCTGCTCCCCGTTGTTGGTCAGATCGGTTGGCTCTACTAGCTGTTCGGTGGCTTTTTCGATTTTGAATCGTTTTTTTTCCTTCAATCTTGGTGGTTGGCATGGAGTGATTTGTTTTTATTTTATTTCGTAAAATTCAATTTCCAGTCCCCTTTTTTTCAGGCTCTCCCGGGCTTTTGCGTAGCGACTGATGAATGTCATTGACATAAACCTAACATGCCAATTCCGGTTGGTCCAGCCGGTTGGTTTGGGTGCTCCGAGCGAACCGTTGGTGTACCGTTCAATTTAAATTTCGTCCACCGGATGTGCCACGTCCCTCCAGTCCTCCCGGTCCAGGATACATCTTCTGGAGCGGAAAAGATAATTTATTATAGCCGCGATCATGGGCATGACGCGAAAATACGCCCCATCAAGCTGCGGGCAGCTTCGTTGCATTTCCTCTAGTGGAAGGGATATGAAAACTGCTCGACGACATCGGCGCGATGATCGTACGCGATGATGTTTAAAATCATAAACAAAAGTTATTCCACTGTTCCACAAGAGCTGGCTCATCTTGGCCAACCACCTTGGTAAGCGGATCCGCCGTCGTGGAAGCGTACGTCGAACGACGAGACGGCGAAGTCTCCCAAAACTTTGCTTTTTATGACCTGCTGACTAGCTTTCACTGAACGATGGAGGAATTTAAATTTTAACTACGAAATGTTCAAGCTCACCGCCGGGACTATGGCGGGGGAGAAGGTAGAGCGGAAGTCGTTGTTTAAACAATAACTTTTTCCCATCACGCGCTTATCACGCTGCATTCGATTATGTGCACGCGGTGCATGCGATCCGTGCCAGGCCGAGAATGGGGGGTTGTTTTTCGGGTTGGATCAATTTATTATTTCTCTCCCGCGCAAATTTTGTCCCGCACCCGGGTGCGGTGGGAGGAGTGCACGGGCACGGGCAAACAAGGAATGTGTAATCAAGGAAATAATTTTTTTTCAAATAAATTGTAGGCATATTAAATCAGGGAAATAATATTATTATTTCACGAAAAGTATGAATGCAATGCCACAAACAGTTCAGTACTGGATTGAACAAATGAACTTATTCGATCTCGCTCCATCAGACACTTGAGATCCGGTTCCGTTAATTTACATCCACCCTTTTTCCTTCATTATTTGTTTACTATAGAGAACAGCGACATCCTTCATGGGGTGATGTTTTATTTTTGAAAACTGTTTCCTGGAGAACAAACGGTTCCACAACATGGTTGACAACATGTTTTCGATGAACGAGCATCTAGTGTACGAGCTCTCACGGGGGGACGAAATTAATCCGTACGCTAATGCCGGAATGCGGACCCCTAGACTATGTTTTCTACTTCCCTGCAGCTAGCAAGTTGTTATTTATGATGGAGTGTCTCTCCGTTTGATGGAACGTAGAGTCTAAGCCAAAGGGAAATTGATGCAAATCGAGTGGAATTTCCTCCGGTGTCGCTTCAAAAAGATCCTGTGCTCACTGGATTTCTGTCACAGCGGGATGTACTTTCTTGGCACCGCTGGACCGGACGTCGGCACCAATTTTGTGTCATCCCCTATTTTGCCGGTTGAAGTTTTAAATTTATTCATCTTAAAAAGACGGATGGATTTGTTCAGGGGACGAGGAAGGCAGTGCCGAAAACACGACAAAACACAGAAAATGTGTCAACGATGTGAAAACGTCCTTCAAAAGGAAAAAAAGTAAGTGAAAAAGGTCACGAACGGGATGGGAAAACACGACCAAAGAGGAAGGTGGTCACAATCCACACCTGGCGGAAAGAATTGAAACCTTTTTATCTATTTAATTGCGTCTGCAAAGTGGTGTGCACTCTGCGGCCCGGTGCACCGAGATGCGCCAACACAGATTGCAGCCCGCTCTGTTCTGCTGCACCGGAACTGCATCGTCACCGGCAGACGAGCGCTCTTCATTGATGTTAGTGGATTAGAGTCCTTCCTAACGATCGAAAATGGGGATCAAGGGAAACCGGAAACTTAGTCGAAAGCTAAACCGATTGTGGGAAAATTTCTCTCGCGTTCTCCTGCGACACGCGGGTGGGGAAAGGGGCGTGGGATTAGGGTAGCCTTTTTCCTTCCACGACACAGTTTATCTTCAGTTTGCCTTCGGCTTTGCCCGACGCCACGCGCCAGAATCTGCGCAATCCCGTACCTAACGAGCTCATCCCCCTTGGTCAGGGGTTGAGAATCTAATAAAAATAATCTCAACGGGCAACCTTTTTGCCGTCGACGGGATGGAGGGGAGCGGACGTCCTAGGGGGGCGCGATGATTTCAGAAATGATAATTGAGTTGAGCTCAAATTCCACGCCGGGTTAAAGTTGGACATCGGAGACTCTTTCTCGCCAGGAAGGAGACAAAATATACTTGACAATGCTCGAAAGTTTTTAATATCAATGAAGTGTCTTTTCGCACATTACGCTTAGTCTTTGGATTTGGCGGTGGAGAGCTCATGACCAAGGAGCATATAGCTAAGTTTCATTTATGCAACCGTGTGGTTGGCAATCGTAGCGCGACTCTTCACCCAACAATGTTAGAAGTTTCTGAACCAACAGATATAAACTCAACATGCTATGATTATCTAAATACCCTCGGGTGTTATTATAAAACCTCTCTCGCCTGTATCGCTGTCTATGTACCGAGCGAAAATCATATCATAATAGAATCTCTCCTACTAATATTAGTTGCAGTTCGTTTTATCCTTTTGGTTGCCTTCGCCTAATGTACACGACACAACAGAGGGAAAATTGCCTTCAATATATCTAATCTACTAGGGGATAGGATTCCTTGGCCCTTAGGATGTGTGAGAGTAGGTTGAAATGTGGATGTGTGAATGGTTTCTCTGTTCGTGTGTAAACAGTCCATGTATTCACTGGTTACGATGCTGGTGTTGGTGTATATTTTCCATGACGATCGTGGGTGTGTGGAGCGGGCTTTTCCTTCTTTTTGCATGCACAAGCTCTCTTCATCTTCCCGCCATATGTGACACTTTCAACTTTTACCATCACTCTCCGGCGTCAGGTTGATACCCCGATCGATCATTTCTTTTGACGACTTCTTTAATGTACTAGTTTTTTGCCTCCTTGCGGTGTTTGGACTTTGAATGATGTCAACATCATTCGGTCGACAAAATTCTCTCAGTGAAGGATTTTGGCCAATTTGCAGGAGAACCCGAGTCGTATGTTTCGAAGCTCCGCTTGGGGATGGGAATGTGAAAGGGAACTGAAGGACTTAGAATGTGGCCTTTGGCCTGTCCGCAAATCGATGGTGCGTGACGGATACAGCCGTCGGGAGCGCCACGGCAAGAAACCAGAGGAATTTGAAGCAAACGTCGGTGGGCTTGGCCGCAGCCAGCAGACCACAGGAACCGCTGGTGCCGTGCGGTTGCAGCGGGTGGGTCGAGAACTCCTTCACTTCGGTCCAATCGCTCAGCCCGGCGGCGTTCCGGGCGGCCACCCGGATGAGGTACTTGGTGTCCGGTATCAGCTGCACCAGCAGGTAGGTGGCCCCGTCGGCCACGTCGAAGTCACGCCGGCTCGCCTGGTCCCAGGAGCGGGTCTTCAAGTACTCGTCCGTCGGCAGCAGCTCGAACCGGTACCCGATGACGGTGGTCGGATCCGGCGGGATGTCGTGGGACTTGGTCGCTCCCACGTCGATGTCGAGCGTGTCCGAGTTGACGCCGCGCAGCTGGAACTGAAAGGAACAGAAAACGCCGCATCCCGGGAAAGAAGGAAAAGAGGACGTTCAGTATATGGTCCACGATTTCGAATGCATCGACGCGTTGTCCGAGCACCGTCCGCCGGGAGTCGGGGCCGGGATTCCCTGGGCGGGACAATCGATGGCTCGAAGCACTCACCAGACTCGGTGGGTCCGGCTTGGAGCCCTCCTTCAGGTGGATCTCCTGCGACACCGACCCCAGCTCGTTCTTCGCCTCGCACTTGTACTTCCCGAACAGGCTGCTCGTTTTTATCAGGATCTGATCGGAACGTAAAGGGACGTAAAGAGGAAAATGTGCAAACTTGGAAAAAGGTGGCCACCGCCATTCGACAGCCGGAAGGTGCGTCCCACATTACCTGCAGCATCGACACATGCCAGCCACTGTGGATGATGTGGGCCTTGGAGGTGAGCTTTTTGTTGTTGGCCGACCAGCTGAAGTTGGCCGGCGGTTCGGCGGTGGCCTCGCACGTGAGGTTCACCATCCCACCGACGTACGCGTAAGCATCGGAAACGGTCGTTTTCCACGGCGGAAGATACGGTTTGTCTGCGGCAGCCGGAAGAGGAAGGGAGACGGTATATTTTCCAATCGATAGTACGGCACTCGCCATTGGACCAGTTTGGGAAAACGGTGGCCAAATACGTACGTTTGATGTTGAGTCGGATCGTCTTCTCCTCGAAGCTGCTGCCGGTGGCCGAGATTTGGAACGCTTTGCACGTATACTCGCCGCTGTCGTTCTGCACGACCTTTTTGATGGACATTCCATCCGCCAGCTTGCTGTACCGCCCGTTATTGGTGACTGTGGTGTGGGCGAAAGGTGTCAACGACAATGTGCAAAAGAGATAAAATTTAAATAAAGACCCTTTGCGCCGGATTTCGGCGTTTCGCTGGACCCCGATCGCTCGGTTCGGATTGAACAACAATCAAATAGTTGTTAGCATTTAAATTACATGCAAATGCGTCATCGAAGCTGACGCCTTAGCAATCGATAACAAGACGGGACAATGCTGTATATCGGAGCTGAATAATTCTCTCCGTTGTTTCATGGAAATGAATGGAGGAAGGAGGAGCAGATGGAGGCGCCTGGTATGCTGTGCGTCGAAGCCGGAAAACGTCGGCGTGGAAAACACAACACGACAACAACAAATATCGACAACATTGTTAACCAGTTTCTCGCTTTCGTCTCGCATGGGCAGTTATTTTTGAGGAATGGGGTTACAATTTTCTTCACACCTCGGAAAACGAAAGCTATATTACTAATGACTTTTTGGGGTGAGCGATTTGGGGGAAACTTCGGCAAAGGTTCCTCCGAGTCATACGAATCGCTGCCTGAAGATGCTTTGCTTGTGGAGAAGGAACAAAAGGAACTCGAAGCGGATGCAACGATCGTAACCGTTTGAATGACTTTTTGTTTTGATATTTAATGTGCAAAACCCTCCTCAATGTTGTTCTTTCATGATCCCAGCTAAAGCTGATCCCTAAACCATTTGAGCGTGAAAGTTTTTCTTCCGGTTCTAACTGTAGTTTCTTACGCCATGAGTTTCCCAAACGAGGAGGGCTTTGCTTTCGAACCGCGTTTGTTTGTATGCTTTATTTATCACAGCGCTTCAATGAAAATGAGAGATACAAAAACGGCCGGAGAATGGAAGAAGGAACCACCACTCGGGCGAAGTTTTGTCAGTTTCGCTTCCTTTGCCGGGTCCCGCCATGTAACAATTAATTTGAGCCACAACTTCTGACGCCACCACCGACCGAACTAAAGGGCTGAGTTGAGCGCGGCCATGCTTGCCACGAGCCACTCTTGATGCGATTTATGTGGTTTATCGTTTCCCTCCTGGTTGGTACTGCCGAGCAAACTGGACTGCCGCGGGCGACGGAGAACCGTCCGAGCTACCGGAATAGTTTCCCGGAATAGGTTAGTTGCGGGCTGGTAAAAGTTGGTTGCCACTTTCGAAAGATGTTGCGGTTTGCTTCGAAGACTGTTCCGTCTCGCAGAGAAGGAAATTTCACAATGTTTTTACGTGTACTGGAATAATGCAGATGCAGAAGTTACGAGTACTTTCATGCTCGATTCATCATCAGGTAAGAGTATCTAAAAGAACAAGTATTACTTTGGTTTTGTTTAATTGGTTTGCATTCAATTTCGTAAGGATATTCGCTATGGAGACTAAAGCTTTAAGGTAAGAACATTCTGGAACATATTGCTCTGTTTGTAAATCGAGTATTGCACCTACTCAAGCTCTTAATGATGGATGTTTTAGTATTTTAGTACCGACGTAAAAGTGCAACTCGATCTGAATAAGAATTTTCTATCGTTATTCTTAAATTATACTGCATAAAGTCGTCCGAAAATGTGATGCTCCACCCTGGCCATTGTAGTCTTGGGTCGCAACGCATGGCTGTCGTGAAGTGTTCCACTTTTTTGCTCGATTCTAAAGCACTCAGTTTCAATTGCCAGGGTAGAATGGGCAGGTATAAAACCTTTTTATGAATCATTTGCCGTTGTGAAATCCGTTCATTCGGTGTCGAACGAATAGCGCTGATGATGCTTTTACGATGAACCAAACATAAAACCACATTCGCACAAACGATGGCACATATTCACTCAGAGGGAGCAACAAGAAAAAATGAAAAAAAAGGAAAGAAAAACACACCCCGCACGACAACTATGATCATCACCATCACCGGAGTGAAAAGCTTTTAAACCGTTGCCATCAACGGGAATTCTGTGCAATCCAGCAAGCGATGGCCGGAGTACGATGAGGCGGTCATATGGAGCTGTGCGACATCGTTGTACATCGTTCATATTGTTCCATCAACGAAACAATGCATGTTCCCCTGCCATAATCATGGCGTTCTCCGCGCACTCGCCCCCTTGGAGAACTCTCCTCATCCGCACCCCGCCAGAACACCATCCTAAATGGATCTGTCTGTCATTTTCTCATTCTGTTCCCAATAGGGCTGACCGATGAAGCGCACCGAAGGGCTTCCGGGTCGGGAAAGGGGGGGGGAGGGGGGTGGGTTATGGTGTGGTGTTGTAAGTTCCTGATGTGGAAGATGGTTCCGAGAGAACGCGGCGGCAACGGATAGACATAAATTCTACCACACGCTGCACGTCATTGCACCTCGGCAGGCGATCAGGTGAGGCGAAGCTTTTAGCGGAACCCAACGAGGGGTGAGAGAATAAAAAAAGGAAACCGTGAAGAAAAACCAGCGGAAACGCTCCGAAGGATACCGTTGCCGTGGTGGCGTGCTTATGACCATCTTCGCTTTCGAGTCATCCTGGCAGGGGCAGAACGGGGTAACTTACAGAACAGCGGCTGGCCATTGAAGTACCAGGATACGGACGGTTCCGGATGTCCTTTCACCTCGCAGCGGATGGTGGCGTCCTTATCTTCCACTGCCGTTTGCACCGTGCTGGTGTCCCGGAAGGAGATAGGTTCTGTGGAGTAGAAACGTGCCGGGGGCGGGGCATGCGGGTTAAAGGTTGTTCGAGGGGTGGATGAAAAAAGGAAAGCAGGACACCGTTACACGTTGCTGGCCTTCGGGCGTCGGGTCATTTTTCTCACCGTACCATAAACGATCATTCGAAAGGATTTTCTCAGCGGCGCTGCGACCGCCGTTCCCGTCGTCGCCTCCTTGTCCACCTCGCAGGTCCAGTTGCCCTGGTCGGAGCGGGCGATCGCCTCGAATATCAGCGACAGCGAGCTGCCCTTCTCCTCGATGTGCACCCGGCCCTTGGTTTCGCTAATGACGACATTTTTCGGATTTCGCCACTTGAGCAGCACCTCCGGGTCCGCGTAGCTGCAGCTGACCATGCGCGACTGGTTCACGAAGTGGGCCATCTCCTCCTCCGGGGTGAGCGTCAAGGTGTCCACCGGGGCCGGTACCCTTCTGGGCTGGTTCCCGTTAATGGAGGTCGCTGAAATTAGTGGGAGAAAGTACAAAAAAGGAGAGCGATAAATGAAGGAAATACATTATACACACCATACAAAAATGGATGCCACCACGGCCAGCAGGCGGGTGAGATGGGACATTTATTTGGAGCCGTTCGACGTAGTCGGACGAGGTGCAGTACGCTCGTGTGCCGGCGCTATGCTCCGCAAAAACTCTCGTGAATCATCTTCGTTAGCTTCGGTTCATATTGTGTCGATTAATTGTGTCAATTACGTGAGCGGTTTCCAGTGGGTGCGGCGCTGACGCGGCCGACAGCTATGAAGTGACCGCAGACCCCGGCGAAGGAGATTCATTCAATGGCGTGGTTTTGCGTGGGTTTGCGTTTCTGTGAAATTTTCCGTTTTCATCCGCCCGTTCTAATTCGCTTCCTCAACTAAATCAACTGACCTTTGGTCAGCAAATTGCTTCGCCCAGTGGGAGACACGAATTAAGGTGACCTTATGGGGGAACTGACATGCACGCACGCACGCACGGACGGACGGACGCGTACTGAAAACCACTAGTTTTCCGTGCCTGGGCGCGCGCGTATTGCGTGCAGTTAGGTTGTGGATGCTGCCGGTAAAATTCCATTATTTTGTTTCGGCAAATATTTAGCACGCGGAAAATAAATATCCATTTGATACGCAAATACCACAGGATAATAATCAACAATCAAACGTTCGCCCGATGGAAAACGAAATCGGGCTGCGACAATCAACGAGGAAGCTGGAGGAAGCGTACGCGGGCCGCGTCAAGCCATCGGTATTTGAGGGCATTGCAGTGGCCATATTTCCATAGAGAATACCAGCGATGCGCGCGACGTTAAATTGGGAGGGCGGAGCGATGATAAGAGAGGGGAGATGATAAGCGTATATGAAAATACGCATTTGAGTGAGTTAGAGGGTGGAAGCGATGGCAGACAAATGTGATTGTAAATCGCATTGACCTGCGGGAACGATTCGATCATGATAATGCAATTTTAGGTTATTCCGAGGCACCTTTGAATTTGCATTGAAATGCATTCAGTAGAACCACAATCAACGTTTGTTGGCGTAGTAGTAACGGGTTGATCAGTTATCAGGAATGGTCGTCCAAAGGAACGGTTAGTTCTTCTTTAAGTTCTAAATTAGAATTTAGTTTAACCACACAATATTCTACCGACAAGGATAGCATAAAAAAAAGTGAGCTACTTTCTTTTCTTCTCTATGCTGTTGAAAGAAACATCCCCCGTTTCATTCGGCTATCTGATCAAAACTAATTTATGGGTAGTTGCAAAACATATTGTAATTAATTGTGGAGCAAGTTCGAAGCGCGGTGAAAGTGCAACATTATGTGGCGTAATGGATGGGGTGTTGTGGAGTAGCGAACACTGTAATAGTATATCTCCGGCGGGCCCCTCTCTCGTCCCGATAACGTTGGTACGAACATGATAGGAGCAGAAGATCTATAAATTACACTCAACCACAGTTTGTCTGCCGGCATGCCGATGCGGGAGCTGGGGAATCTGGCCAGGAGGGAAGAGCTTTCATTCTGGGCGAAACGAACGCCATTTCAATTCCTTAAGAAGCAAGGATTTATTTGTGGTACTCGCACGATGCAGACGATTGCACTACGGTGTGGCCTGTGTCTTTGTGGGGCGAGCGAATGACGGAAGCGTTGCTCCGAAGCATAGCAACTACATGCATCGTGTTGGTCCCTCCGGTTGGCCGTTGTGAAGCATAATATCGTAATTGTAAGGCCGGCCAACAACGGCTTCGCGGTTGTGTATGGTTCTGTGCCTTTTGTTGCGCCATCTTGGAGTGAAATTAATATTCTCGAACTCATTGTAAATCCTTTCTTCTTCTTCAGGGCTGCAAAGGGAGCTTCCCGATTTCCCGTTCGATTCACGTTATGCTTTCGTATGCTTCGGCTGGTGGAGGTGGCACGAATCAAAGGTACCACAGCTGGCACCGTCGTCCAGAAGGCGAACCTCTGGATGGCCCCAATCAATCAAGGCACGGAGACGCGTGGACGACGGCTGCACTAAATGTGTGCATGTGTTAATGTGTGCGTGTGTGTGTGTGTGTGTGAGCTCGAGTGTGAAAGGTTATGCTGACGAAGCAGAAAAACGAAGCTGTTCAAGGAGAGCCACTCCAGCAACCCTCGCATCTTAAATCGGCCATCACCCGCATAAGTTTCGCCTCCATTTATCACCCATTCTTTGTCAGTTTTCTGATAGATTCGTGGGGTCACGATTATTAGAAAATGGCCGTCCAAGGTGCGGCTACAATAGAGGGACAGAGGAAAAGAGACACATATAGAGAGAGAAGGAGGGAGAGAGAAAGAGAGAAAGAGAGAAAGCAGTAGGAGCAACGTGAGGGGCTTCTTCGGCGGAATTGTCACCAGGAAATCACACAAGATGAAGCACTCGATATGTACACTTGCGAGGTGTGAATAAAACTGCTTATTCGCTCCTTTTGCCAAATCGGGAGAAATAGTCCCACAGGCCGCCGTCACACGGAGGAATCAGTAGAAGCAGAGCCAAGGGCCGTGGCATCTAGTTACGAAACCCTGGAATGAAGATTGACTTGTTATCACCCGCCGCCTGCCGCCGCAGCAGTTTGCGGTTAGCGTCGCCGAAGATGCGGCGGAATGGGGGAAAATTCAATTTTCGGATTCGCCCTCGGTAGTTTGCCTACACGGCGGGGTGTGTGTGTGTGTCTGCGTGCTCCTTGTGGCGGCTGCAACTCGACACAAGTGACAGCTTGCTTTGATTAGCGAAGGATGTAATCAAAGTTGCCCTCCGCACATCCAGCAGCCGAGTGGCCGGCGAGAGGATTGCAGCAGCCAGCAGCAGAAGCCGTGCCGACAGCTGGCTGGTGGAGCTTCTTTTGATGTTGTGTCAGGTGAGTCATGCGTTTGGCACGAATCCCTCTCTATCTCTCACGGACCTGCAGGACAGGTTGGCGCACCTAGGGTGAGCGCCCTGTGGGGGCAGGGAAGTAAACGCGGACGGAACGGGGAAGCGAGCCGGAGTCAGCAACATACCAGGGTTGCGCTTCCCGAAGGTAATTACCGCAGCAATCGTGTTTATCCATGCATCGCCCCATCGTCCCACGGGACGTTCTGATCGATTGGATGTTCCCGCCGGGTTCGTCGGGTTCGGTTCGAACGGTTCGCTGCACTTTGTGACAATAATAATCATTCCATCCGATGAACTCCACTTCAGGGGGAAACTAGACTAGGCAATCGCCGGCGCGCAAGGATTCAACCCTAAGTGAGGCGAAGGTATCGGATTGACGCATTCGAACCACTCGATAGCATGAAATTCGAAACTGGATAAAGCGATGAACAAAGCCCCATGTATCAACATGTTTCGCCATGGTGCCGCGGCGCTGGGTGAGAACAAGGTGCAAGTTTTTGTTATAGTTTTGCATATTTGTTCTAGTGGTTAGTGCATTGCAGTGCAGGCTAAAGACTGCTGTGCTAGAATGCTGGCGAACGTGGGGTTCGCTGAGTTGCGAGTTTCCGAGCCGACATGCGGGCGGAACTCGAAGCAGTCGGAACATTTCACAACTTTTCGAAACTATCGTCTTCTCCGTGTAATGGGACTAAAGATTGAAGATGCAACGTGAAGAAGTTGTCCGAAGATTCATTTTCCTGCACATTCTACGTGACGAAAGCTGACTCGCAGAAAAACCATCATCATAAATGGCCACTGAAATGCAAAATGCGAAGCGCCTTTTTCCCTTTTTTCTTTGCCGTTCGCACATATTGCAAAACTTTTAACTAGAATATTCTTTTCAAGTTGTACATTCCATGTTTTTGATTGCGACATGTGCTGGGCACTAGTTTCCGTCGAAAGTCTCCATGATGGTGTGTGTGTGCAGTGTTATCGATTCGAGCATGGAAATCTTCAAGAAAATCTTCTTTTATTTCGAAATGAAAAACTAAAGGCCATGTCTGTTTATCAAACGGACGATCAAAAGCAGCACAAATAGTTAGGAGACTACATTTCCACCCTGCAAAGGACCGCACAGCAGGAGAAAAATGAGCAAGTTTGAAAAGCTTCTCTTTCTGCCGCTGCCCCGAGCCAATTTCGCCCTCCCCAGAACTCCACTCCCCAAAGCCCTCGAACGCGGGTCCTGGAACTGATGTGTTGGCTGGGTACGAAAGTTCGACCGAAACTGGCGACCGTTTTCCGTTCACTGGGCCATGGTTTTGGCAGTTTTGCGAGAAAAACCTCTCCACTATTTATCACCGATGGGATGACCGGCTCTACTTTTTTCCTGGCCTCGTTCGTTCTTGGAATGGACTGCCGCTTTTTTTTTCGCCCGATGTTTGCGCCAGGCAAAGTTTTCTGCGCTCGTTCCATTATGGTCAGTTTCGCGCCTCCGTACGAATATCGAACCGGTGTCCGAAGATTACGCTTTGCGTTCCATCTGGCCTCGGAATGGCTTCGTAGAAGCGTGTGGCAGCAAAAACTATTCTTTCCGGATCGTCCCTCTCCCGGAGAAGGGGGAAGTTTTTGATTAATTTCGATTTCCTCTCCAACGGGGCGATAGTTTTAAATATTCAACTGTCCTCCCCATGTCGGTTCTCGAGCCATAGATCAAAGCCAAAGGGAACGGAAAATGGAGCGGATGAAAAGTTGTATAATTACAAAACAAAACCGATCCTTTTGATCCGATGCTAAGTGTTGGGATGTGTGAGTCTCGGTGTTGGTTTCCGGCATTTGGGAAGGGGGTGTGCGACCGGTCGTATTTTCTCCAACCCCATTTCCACCAGGCAAACCGAATAAATGTGACCGAATTTGTGAACAGTGCTGCCATGTTTACAGTGTGGGTTTTTAAAAGCAGACCAGGGCGGATAGTTTTATCGCCCACTTCCCCTTCGCCTGGTCGGCCGGTTCGGACCACAATCCGGAAGTTTCGGCCAAAGTCCTGAACGGGACTGGCGATGAATAAATAATCGGTTAGTTGTAGCCTCTCAGCCAGGATCTTCGAGGGCACGTTCGTCGTGGGGTCCTAGGGTCAGTACCAACTGGCTTGGGCCGGCTCGTTGAGGTAGGTTCGGGCCGTCGGGAGCCACCAGCAGTGTTTCAG
>JAOEFI010000004.1:26239234-26282911 GCA_034621735.1 Anopheles plumbeus
GTACAGTTTGAGTTTCTAGCTGAAAGGGTAATTGGGATTGATAGCAGTGAGATAAATGTTCCTCTAATGGATACGCTGTATGATAGTCTCGGGGCTTCGGTGGATGGCCGGGGATGGAAAAAAGCCCGCTTTGCTTGCTTAAGCCGATGTTTTGCCTCTGCCCTTGGTGTGCCAGTCGGTGTTGCAGCGATCGTGTGCACATTAATTTCCGGATTTAAGAAACGAGCGATGGGGAGGAAGATGAAAAAACGCTCCTCCCGGGCAGCCTCTTCTTCTCGGTTGCCGCGTGCATCGGCGAAGGGCGGAGGAAATTTATGTCGAATCGCCTCGGAGCTTGTAGAACAAGAGCTTTGGTTAAAAATTCATTCCCGAATCATGAATTTCGCAAACGCTGTGGGGCATGAATGAACAATGAGTAGACTGGTTTTCATGACTGTAAATCACGAGATAAAAACCCGGCCAAAGAGATAAAGCGACCAGCATGCAAATGCCTTTTGCAAAACAATCCATCACCCTCGCGCGTCGTTTAGTATCGGATATAGGTATAGTGGGAGAGATGGGGTTTCTCTTCAAAAATCACCGCAAAACGAACGCCAAAGGTAAATACTACACTATTGCTGGAAGGATTTCAGCCATTCGTTAGAAAAATGGATGACATTTGTGGGATGGCTGGCTCTCACGTACACAATCAAGAAACAGACCGTTATCAATCATTTTAGCTTGGTTTGGGAAGGTAGGAACATGTTTCTCGAAAAAAGGCACCCACGACATACGTTATCATCCCGAACGTAATCGGTTTGAAAAGTCTGAGTTATTTGGGGTTGTTAATCAATTTCCGCTTTCGTTTTTTTTTCATTCCATCGCGTTCTGCGAGCAAATGCAAATGAAGTGAGACCAATCACCATATAAACGAATGAAAATCACACCATCTTAACACAGTCATGTTTAAAGAATCGTTTTGGAACATTTATGTCTGAAATTTGCTGGGTTTATTGTAAAACAATTTAAAGTAACCTTTAGGCATTTGTCCAAAACTGAACATTGGGCATGTCGGTAGTGCACCAACATCATCAAGATGTCTCCCCAGTAATGGATGATTTTTTTTCTCGAGCTTGTATATTTTCAATGTCTTTTGGTTGTTATTGGCCCCACAAACGATGGGCGGAGATCTGCAGCCATGAATGGTGATAAATTGCGACGCAAATCGAGTTAAGAAAAATGATGGTGACTAAAGTGCAAAAGTGTGTCGCATCCTATAAAGAACCATTTCCGCCCGTTCGCTAGGAAGGTGCAGGACTGCCGTCGTCTTTGTCAGCTAACGCATGGAGTACGGATTCCCAGTGTCATCGCAGACCCTCGACTGCACCCAGGCGCGAGACGCTGCACCAGGAATAGCACATACATTCCATTTGCGTGCGGGGCACAATCGTCAATCGCGGATTGGGAGCTCCTACTGGTGACGATGGTGTCAGTTTCGCGACAACGCTGTCTCGCATCCGTGCCCCGAACAAAGCGGCAATCGAAGGGAGGACTACTTCGCCAGCGAGCGTGGCCGTGACCGAAAACCGTCGGATCCGCTCATTTTCCCGCTGCCGTCCCGGGGCATCCCGGGACATTTCTGTGACAGTTGGTGGGCTTTGAAACAAAGAACAGAGGAGAACAGAAAACGAAATCGCGGAAAAACTGCACTCTTTTTCCAGTCCTCCGCCAGCCAGATTAGCGCAAACGCAACCAGCAGCGCCTTGAGATACGACCACTAGCCGCTGTGTGTTGCATGTGGTTGCCCCTGCATCGTGTCCTTGAGACTCGAGGCGTGCGTGTTCTGGAGAATTGGGATTGGAAAACAAACTACGTCTGATCCGTAGCCGTAGCGTACGGCCGTGCGACCTGCACTGAGGTGCTTCATGTCAAACGAATGATATATTTCCGGACGAGAACAAATCCAATTAGCGGCAGGCTTTCGGGATGACTCCGGCTTCCTTGCGACTCGTAACGGCACTGTTACGCGTGGCGTTGGATCGCCAACGGGTTCCGCGGTTCGAACTTACCAGCAACAAGAAGCAGAAAATTGAATCCAAAGTGCATCCGCGCCATCGTAATCCTGGGAGTAAACATCGTCACTTAGTACGATGTTCTCGGCAGACAGAGAGGGAGCGAGTACGGGCGAGGAGACAGGCAGTGTGATCGATGCAAGCTCCAATCCCACCAATGGTCGAGGAATCCTTCACACTAATTGTTTCAACCGTAGTTTCGGGGAACGAGTGTCGGGGGATGCACTAGCCTCGTCTTGCTAATTTTTAAAGATCTTGCACTTGCTCTTTGCTATTACGCTGGCACATTACAGTTGAGCTTATAACTATTCAACACACTTGCTTACACCCGCACGGCTCAGTGTAACGCATTTCACGTTTCTCCGTTTGCCTTCACAAGCGCTGACTCGCGGGAACGGAAACAACTCTTTAATTGGATTATATTCGATTATCGAGGTGCGTCTCCTGCCGGGAAAGAACACTCCAGCACGAAAACGAGCCCGTAACACTGCGCTCGAAAGGGGCAGATGGATTGGTTGAACAATTTGGCACAATCGGCGACTCCAGGGTCCACTTGCCGGGGCACATGCACCGAAACACGCGCGGGCTGCTACTCACCCGGTACGGTCGCTCAAGACGCCCCAAGATGCACCGCTGAACCCTTAATTAGTGAACGACCCGCAGTGGCAACACACTAACTTTGGGCTGACCAGCTAACTAACTAATCGACTAGCTAACTAAGCAGCCGGCCGGCCGAACACTTGTCGAAATAAATTGAATTATCGTGCGGCCAGTCGCCAGTGCACGGAGATCCGAGGGACGCGAGTGGGCACTTTTGCTCACCATCAATCTTCAATTCATGTCGCTGTATTCTCGCCTCACTTAGGCCGATATGATCACGTTTGCTCGGCTAAATTATTCGATCAATCAATGCACACACACACACACACATACACGCACGACCACGCAGGCACACAGGTTCGCCCTTCCGCAACACGAATGGCAGACACGCACGGGCACGAGATGCAGTTTTCCCTTCGACCGCTGGAGCTGCAACGGGAGTCGGCTGCTGGGCGGATCGACTCTGTCCGGTTTCAAACGGTCCACTTTCTATCGACGTCGACGGGTGGTGAACTCCCGCGCTTCCGCTTTGCCAATTGAACCGAACGAGACTCCGAACGAGACTGATGAGCAGGGTCGCCGTGGCGTACTGCTTGCTGCGGGTTCTGCCGTTCTCACCGTGAAGGAGGAGTTCATTGGATGGGATCTCGCGCTTCGTAGGGCGACTCGTGAGATGAACAAAAACAACCGCGCTGCCTCACAGGGTCGGTTCAGTGAAGAGCTCGTCGTGTGCGTTCATCGTGCACGTGAGAGAAAGTGGGTGCTGATCTAGGCTGAATGTATAAGGCCCACAGGGAACGTAGCAGGGGCATTTACTTTATTACGTGTTTTCTACGAAGATGACCTTTCTGTTTTGTAATGCTCAACTTCTACGCCCGACACCGCGCCTGCCTGTTCGGCTTCCCATAACCTACCTGCAATTTTGATAAGCTCCTGAACATCCCGAGATTCTAACGCAATCAGTGTTACCGCAATTGTCTTCGGTATTCTCGCGAGCCAAAGTTTTCGTACAAGTTTCGCCGAGTTGGCCGCTACTTGCACCATGTGTCGACAGAAGTCAGAAGGACTCCTGTCTCCCATCTGCACATGATACAAGAGCCGCTCTAGCAATTGGGCCTTTAGTGTGCGGTAGTGGTGTCGTCACAACATCCATTACCTATTTTAACACGTCTCCGTTAATACCGCACTCGGGGGAAAAAAATGGCACTACCGCACAAACATGGCGATTTATTAAATCCACGTCCTTATCCGTTTACTGGGTTAACCACCAGTTGTAACGTCCCACGGTGGAGAGGACACAGTGGAGTGCGTCTGCAGCGTACCGACCGACGGCTGACCCAATCGGTGCCGGTATCGCCACAAATGCAAACACCCTGAGTTTGGATGCCACGTCGTGTTTCGCAACGATTCACGCACTCTGGGGTAGATATCGGTAAATTACATAATTTTCATCCGAATCGCCTCACGCACGGCGTGAGAAAACACTTAAAACGGGCGTTGAATAACAATAATCAACACCACACACGAGGTGGTGGAAACGCTCATCGAAACGATATGCTCCGCTCGAGCGGCGGATTCCATTTGCATTTATTTTTCTTTCATCGACTGCGGACGAGAAAAGTTGTGCATTTCCAATACGATCGTTTCGAGATGCAAATGCTCGGCTGGCGGTTGGCAATTAAAATCATAGAAAGACGCAATCCGGCTGCTTTCTTGGGCTTCCGATTGCTGCCTGGCTGAAGCCGTGCAAATGGGCGAGAGCGAGTGTTTAAGATTGAATTTCCATCATTTTAATTGTGCTGGAAACGGAATTGCAAATGCACGCCGGAAGCCCGTGTGGCTAAGGGCACCAAGGGAAGACCGCGTACGGCCCCGGTCCGGCTAATGCACTGTTCGACCAAGGCTGGTCAAACTTGTTCGAGGTGCTCGTGGATGGAAGACGGTGCGGCGTTGATGGGAGCAATTAAAATCTTCCTTACCGCCGATCGATCGATTCGCTTTCCCGCCCGCACTGGCACTGGCGGGCAGTCCTCGTAGTTGGTCCTAGCAACTTCCAGCCGACGACAGGCGCCAACTTTCGCCCGGCGATCAGCCGAATGAACAACTTTCCCCAGCCGGCCGAGCGTTGCGGCGGCGACACCGAGATGGTTCATCCTCCCACGCGCCAACTTGCGCGACTGCTCGTTCGAACGCGGACCGGCGATGGCGAAATGGCGCCACCGTGGCGGCCACCGTGTCCTTTGGGGACCGGAGCGGGCATGGAGTCGGGCAAGTTGTGAGTAACTTACTGACAGGTGCCATTTTTTCCTCCAACAGCTTTCGTGTTCGGTGGGTGTTCTACAACCGCCCGGACGTTTCAAGGATGTAGGTTTCTTCCACCCCGATGCTGCTCAACTGCTAGTGAAATACGGACGCGTGTGGATGTCACAAGTGCGTCATCTGTGGCCCTCTCGTCACCCCGAGAGTTTTTCCTTTTCCGGCGGATAACGATGATGGACGTTAATCGTGCACAAAGTTGTAATATTTCCACCGATCTGTTTGTCCCGTGTTTGGTCTTCGCTTCACGGGAACTGAAAGCCAGCAGTAGCCCTGGCTTCCGCGAAGTGGAATGTTGTTGTACAGTTGTGGGGGCTTTCGCCCTGTTGTTGACACATTCACTTTTCTCCCCGGGGGCGATGGGCCTGGCTAGCGGGTCGAATGCGGCGTTTTAATGAATCTCTTCACCTTGGGTTTGTGTGGCGATAGCATTAAAGATGAGAGTATGCAAACAGTTCTCAAATTAGAGCGAATGGATAGATAATGCGGCTAGCATTCCGCTGCGACGGCGTGTATCGACAGGTTGGCCAAGAAAAACGGAGAAAAGTGTTTTCCGCAGATAGCAGCGGCAAACAAATGTAGCACACGCGAAGCATGCCCATTCGCACACGTCTTTGCAAGGGATGACAACTGTACAACAGTGTGTGCCCGGGAACACTCGACGCGCTTGAAAGCGGGTGAGAGAGACGACGGGGAGCAATTAGTGTGCCTTTGAAAGATCCGGCTCGCCGCCAATGCTACCCCCCCAAAAAGGAGGGATGCGCTTTGTTCGAGCGACAAGTGGGATGGCGCATTTCCGCTGGCGATGCGCGGTTTCAGTTTTCCCAGTCGAAACCGAACTGAACCGACGCTGCAGCGATGTTGCTGTCGCTCACATGTTCCTGGAAGGGAAATCCTTTCACATGACAGGACAACTGTTTCTCGGGGGGTGAAGATGTTTTTAACTAGAGCGAGTTCACTTATCATCGTCTCCACAGATACATCAACGAGAACGGTGCCGGGCTGCCGGTCGTCCTTCCGCCCTTCCGTGCCTCCAGACGCCCCGCGGGCGGCTTTTGTCCGTCGTCGCCGTGTTGCTTCCTGCCGCGGCAGGACATGCAAAAGCGTTAGACTCGAAAATAGGACGCGAGTGCGACTAACAGAAAGATTACGGACGCGTGTTGAAAGGAACGATCCTTGGCTCACTCGGCGGCCGGGTAGTTTTCATTCAGATAACTGTAAATTATTAAGCATCGCTTACGATCGCTGGCGGGCGACGGGGGTGGATATTGTTTCCTTCCACCCAGAGTGGGTTTGAGGTGGGGCATGTTTCGAGGGGCCACCCAGCATCCATAAGTTTACTTACAAACCGCCGCCCAGCCCTGGGCTGTTCGTGTTCGCGTTTGTGCGGTCTGAAACAAAAGATAACGGAAGTCACGTAACGCAAATGAAACCGAACTGAGGAGGGTTTCCTTTGGGAATGTGTGATCCATTTCTTTCGCCAAAGTGTTTTGCTGTGCCCTTTGTGTGGGAAAACAGTGCTGCTGGTTGCCGGTACAATTCACGGTGTGTATTTTGGTTTTTATTTTCATAGTGCACAATAAAATATGTGCAAGCACTTTGCCAGAACGAACATGTCCTTCTGCGAATCGACTTCAAAGTGTTCCGTTTATTTTACACACCGAAAACCAAGAAGCCGACATCCAATGCGTTTGCTAACCCGATTTGGGTTCCGTAGCGGAACGCAGCAAATAGAAGCCCGCTTTCTCGCAAAAATGGTTCAAGTTTTCAAGTGTGCGCGTGTGCATGTGTGTGTGCTTGTAATAGTGGTGAGTGTTTCTTCTCTACAATTTCTTCTGCCTCCGCACTGGAAACGAACGGGAACACGTTCAAAAGCGACTGCTTCTGCGTCGCTGCACTCGATGGAAAGCGATGAGCCGAGCGCGGCGCGGGAAGCGCGGAGGAAACCCATTTTCCCGAAAATTGGATAATAAATTGAACGACACAAATCAAATTTAGATACACCGAACATTTGAACAGGAAAAGCGACCAAATTCCAGCGACGACGTCGACGATGGTGATGTCGCACTGGCAGCTAAAAACGGCGCAAAAGGACGGAAAAAGATAGGAATTCTTGATATGTGTTGGTCGCATCCGCCATCCTCGGTTGCAAAGAAAACAAACGAGCAACGCCTGATGAAATGGACCACCGTCAAGCGTAGGGAATAGTGATCAATATTTTTAAAAAATCAATTTTACACAAATCTTCCACCATTTTCCACCACCCCTTGCCGAGGTCGGTAGGGGAAAACCAATCCTGTGGCGTACCCAATCGAACCTAAAGTCAACTGTGTGGAAGAAGCGGAGGAGGCAACCGCGGTTCGGAATGTTGATACCATGGAAACAGATGGTTGCCACCCTAAAAATCAACTGAGGAGGGCGGATTCTATCGGTCCGTTGAAAAATCCGAAAACAGGTGGTTGAGTATCAGCAGCACCTGCGGAAAACACTAAGGAGCTTCCCCGTTGGGCTATTTTTCATTAATAATAGTGAATTTTCAACTAGGGATTTTCCCAGCTGCTTAGAATGGGTTGAATCGGAACTGAAGACGCATCGTGGAAGAACTTTTGTTCAGCACAGCACGAAAACGATTCGGAAACTTAGTGATCAATGCACGGATCGAAGTCTATGAACTTTTGTTTCGTTGATATATGAAGGACTGGGGGTGAGGCTTCCGCTGTACCACATGTATTATATGTTGAAAGATTAAGTATGCGGAAGGAGTTCAAAGTGCCTCTGGGTCATCGACCGTCGCATCTGTTAATGTTTTTCGTTGTTTTCCGGGTTTTCCAAACAATGGCTTTGAGACCTCTCAAACCCCAGCGCCGCCCACGGGGGTCAGATTGTGGACGAAAGAGAGGAAAACTTTTAGCCGTGCAGTTCCGAAACAGCACGTGGGAGTAGCGGTTAGTTGAACTGTTATTTATTATCATTTTACAGACGAATTGATTGTTTGTGTTCCCAAGCTTCCCTTGGGACTTTAGGGGTAGAAAGTGGAGCTTCCGGAAAAGCCCTTCCAGGGCAGAGCAGCTTTTTTTCGTACGGAAAGAAGGACACAATTCTTTCGAGAATGTGTTTCGCCAAACAAGGGAAACCGAAGCAGCCAGCAGAAGCAGACACCACCGCAAGGAAATAGAAACATTCTCCGGGAAAGTTTACGTGCCAAAGTTTTAATCTGATCGAAAGTTTTCTGGCAGAATGTTCATTTTAGCTCTCATCCATGTCCGGCCAGGAGACAGTTCCTTATTAAGCTCACCCAGTTTCCATACTCCCGTGGGGGGAAAGGGGGGGGGGGGCTTGGTGGGAATGTTAGTGGTGCATGAAAATGTGCTGCTTGGTTTTCTTTTGACCACGGCACTATAGGCGCGGCGTATCAGTCGATAATTTAGAACAGCAACATTGGTCCGCAAGTCATAGTGTATGCACTTCTGTATGCCCGAGTCCGACCATTAGCGTTAAGGATAATAATGTAAACGGAAGGAAGCTGAGATGTAAATTTGAGTAATAATGAACGCATTGGAATGGAAATTCGAATAACCAAAAGGATTTGCAATCCAGGATAACACGAATTACGACCATTAGTCGCCCTCTCTATTCATGCTCTCATGGTCTCGGATGAATACCACGATGGGCACTATGTTCCGCATACTTATATATATTGACTTCGACCCTTAGGGGCATGGAAAATTGTTTGCAGAGCGTTCCATTCGGGAATGGTAAAAGCATTTGTTCGCGTGGAAACTGGCCTTCTAGTTATCCTTCAAAAAGGGTTTTCAGTGCATCTTCATTTTTTTCGTTTGTCTTTACACCGAAGAACAATCGGGAAAACTGAAGAGATAAAAGTATGAAGGCTGTTCAAATCACAATAGCCGTAGGTCGGTTTGAAATAGGAATGGGTTTTCAATTGAAATGCATACTGATGTTTAACAGGGAATCTGACTATTTCTATTGTCGTCCAATTCTCGATAACTTTTCTGCACTACGTTAAACAATAGAACGACGTGTAAATTTTGCTAATTAAGGTTTGGTTTGTGGGTTCAATTGTTCATCGCTACAACGTCTTTGTCCTAGCGGTCCTAATAAAGCCACTGGAAAATAAAAAACCGTATCGAACAGGACGACTTATCGATTGGGCATTTTCCGGAGCGTAAGCTATGTGCCACTTTTTGGACAAAGCTGTTATAATAGATCGACCGACATTTGGAGCTTTTCCTGGTGTAGCCTGTAACGGCAGGAAAAAAAATCTTTTCCGCTACATTCCTGATTGCACTTCGCGGAACGAGCTTCCGGCTGTTTGAGTTTTCTATTCCACAGTTTCCACCTTGCTGCGTGCTGCCAATATTATCGTCTCACACACCCTGCCGTTTCAGTGAGGGTCGAAACAGCTGTCATGGTTTACGGTTTTTTGGTGGTCGATGTTGGAGCTTCATTTGTTTTTCTTTTCGCTTCATGAAAAAATGGCCGACCGACGGCGGATCTTTCCGTCTGACCTGGTGACGAGATGGTCAGGCACTTTTTGTGTCCACTCTGCGCCTAGTAAAAAGCCCTGAAAACATTCCCAATGAAGCGATACTGCACCGGGGCCGGCAAACGTGTGTGCGCAACACGACTGACGATGTGATGATGTGACAAATGGATTCATCAACGCTGCGGGACGTAACCCGGTTCCGGTTCGGACGGGCAAAAAGAGTCCTTCCGGCCACTAGGTGCTGCTGCTGCTGCTCTCGAGAACGCGGACGGCACTCGGCAGGGGATTCGCTATGATCAATTCATGAGAATTGTTGCAATATGGGAGTGATATTGATGAAGGCCGATGTTGCCAGTGCGACGACGGTGACTTTCTTCCCCGTGGAAAGCACGATGGGGCGACGATGACGTGCTCATTGAAATGCATTGAATGTGGCAATGCTCCATTGGGCAACCAAACGGCTCTCGGTTCGTGACTGCCGTGCACCGTGAGCCGTCGAAGTCGTCACCAGAACCGATCCTTCTTTTTCACCTCGATTTGCTCTACTTCCCACTTGCGCCAGTCACACACGGCCCGGCCCGTGATCAGCCGCGGGCCTCTGCATTTTGATCGGATAACGATTGCATCAGAAGCTGTCATCACGGAATCGCACTTCGAAACGGGGGCCGGGGTTTTCCCGGTGCTCGCGGTGAGGCTCCCGGTGCCCTAGCGAGAGTGAATTAAAATACATTTGCGGCACGTGCGCGGGGGGGATATTTAAATTCCATCTACTTCAGTGTTATTGCACTTGGGAGCCTTGGTTTCGTTCCGACCGGATCCCGCCGGATGAGTGCTGGGAAAATATTCCCGCTGACTTCCATCGATCCGGGGCAATCGTGGGACTATCGAAGCTGATGAACGCGTTTGCGCGACCTTCGAACGAACTGTCGGTGACCGGTTTAGAAACCCCAATATCCTTCTTGTGGCATAATTATCGACTTCCAGCGTAGAACCGCAAACACTGCCTGCACGCACACATCCTATGCTCTATATGTGGTGACATATGGCGAGCATAGTTTGGGTTCCAAACAGCACCCGGTGGGACTTGGTTGGCTTAAACTTTTGTTGTAGCGGGCACATAAATTCGTGAGGGAACTTTTCGACCACGTTAAGAAGCTGACGGGGGTCGCAAATATAACACGCAACACACGACACACGACAACAGGTTGTGGCCCCCGATCTCGGAGCCGATGGAGAGTAATGCATTAATTTTCTAATTTATATTCATCCCACAGTAGAAAGTTGGACCAGGAAGGACGGCTGGGAGTTTTTACTGCCAGGGCCACCGGAAGGAGTTTCGGAACTCCGGGGGAAGCAGTTTCCCCTTCGACGGGAAGGGATGTGGCTTTGCGAGCGTTAATGAGAAGCATTTTCGACTTCATCAGTTCCTGCCGGTGTAATCCGCGTCAAAGCGTCTCCCGTGGAAGCTGAACAGAAGCAGGAGGGTGATACATCATCCCCACCACAGCGACACGCGACCCGACGCATCCGTTGGAAACGTGTAGTGGAAAACTGGCAGAATGACATATTGGGGAATATTACTCACCGTTTCTTCGCCGCTGGATTTCATTCATATTCATGAGGGACCCCGACCGGAAGCGGCATGGGCTCATTTCGGGGAGATCAGCCCTTACCGAAGCCACGTTCGTGCGAACGCACGCACCCAGAAACATGTGTCGGCATCCTCGCGATCAGCCGCTCGAATCACAGCTGGCTGAAAGTAATGAAGGTACGGAAAGGGGATGGAGGGGCGAGCTGCGGTTGCGATTTTTGGAGGAAAGTTTTCCGAATGCGTTCAACTTTGGCGATTATTTGGGACGCATTTGTCGCGGGGTGGGGTCAGGGGGGGCAGTGGCCTCGAGTGGGAGAAGAAAGTACGTGCGGCGAAGAAGCTGTAATCTCTTCCGTTGATGAGTTTTTAAGAAGTTGGTAGGATTGGCCGCGCTATCGATGTCACTCATAATTCAGCTCCCAACTAAGACAATTTTCCTTTCCATCTCTCGTGCAGCGCTGAGGGGTTTTTCTTATAAGCCGGCTCCAATCGGATCGATGCGGCCCCAGCGTAATGAAAATGAAACCGAAAACGAACGGCAAGTACGCAAACGGCAAGCGACAGGGTGCGCGGCGGGGCGGGAGGGGAATCGCAAACGCGATAAAGACGACGCTAAATCTTTCCACGCGAATTGGCAACGTTTCAAAGTGCCCCGTTCTATTTCAACGAGGATGGGAGCTTACTACCCTCGCCGCGTGGCTTGCTTCCGTCCGGCAGTTTCCCGATTGCTTCTCGAAGTTGTCGGCACTCGGCTGTCGGCTCCTGCAGTCAGGGAAAGTCCAGAGTGCAGTTTCACTGGGAAAATTGTTCCCATTTTTCAAGAGCTTTATCGAGTGGAGCGAGTGTCACTCAGAAGGAAATGCCGGCGACTGGTACAGTGGCGTCCAGTGAGCCGTTTGAGTGCGCTTGTTTCAAGCCAGGCTTGGCCCAACGCTCGTGTGATTCTGCGTCGTTTGTCGATTTTGATTTTCTCGTCCCCTTGGATGACGTACCGACGAAGAAAAATTTTGTAATTTCACTTACATTAATTCTGCTTCATTGTGGATTTTTGTGCAAACAATCATCAGTCTTGGCCTCTCATGATATGGAAAAGTCGATGCGACCGGGAAAATTCGATGTTTTCCAACAATTTTACCCTAACGAGGGAAATTCAAATTTACTCTTTCTATGTCCAGTTCCTATCTACCGATGTTGGCCGTCAACAGAATCGTCATTCCAAGCGAAAGCCAAGCGAAAGCCCGTCGCGGGCAGGGGAAGAAAATTGGTTGTAATCAAATTAATTGAGTGGGTTGGTCTCCCGTCCACATTTCCCGTCCGGAACCCCGCCACGCCGACGACCAACTGCTCGCGGGCACATGGAAAGTGATACACTGATGGGGACCCATAATTGTTTATTCGCTGATGATGGACAGAGGGAAATTCGTTTCTATTTCGATCGTACTGACTCGTGTAACACGACTCCTGCTGGTGTGAAACCCGTTCACGTTCGTCGGGAGTTGACCTCCATTTGGGCGCATTTTTAAAAGAAGCGAACGAACGAACGGACGAGCCTTTTCGGTTTTATTGGTCAAATTAGTGTGCTGACGAGTATTGATTACACTGGAGATGGTTTGCAGTAATGGCAGGCTGCGAGGCATGCCATTAGGGAAAGTCTGTTCACGATTTAACACACGGTGAGGAAGTCACTGCCGGCGCTTATCATGCTGGTTGCGGGAACCGGTACGTATTACTACCCAAGCTACCCTAATCGCAGGGCCACACAAAAGGCATCGCCCTGCCGGGATGTTTCACACGCCGGTCAAGGGCCACCTTCTCGATCCAATGAAAAAACCATCGTCCACCACTGGCACCGTTCCAAGCGCCGTGGGGAAAAAAGTCATCCGGGCGAGTGAGGGTTTTCCCAAAGCACCGGGAACACCTTTGCGGCGTCTTGGAAAGGGTGCCGACGGCCTCGAGGTTGCGTAGAAATCGGAATGTTTCGCATGCTCTGCGGTTGTTTGTGCCGCTTTTTGGCTACATTGGTTCGTCCTTCGTCCCACAGGCCCAAAGCGTACGGTCATGGTGCTTCCCTTCGGGGAAACATATTTCATGTATTAATTCTAGGCTACAACAAAAGTCTCTGCCAAAAGCTGGCCGGATTTGCTTCGCCAGACCCCGAGGTTCGAGTGGCACAAAAGCATTGCTGGCTGGGAGTTCATTGCTGCCAAAAAAGCCCAGACGGGGTGTCGTCTGCAATTTATACCTACCCCGCTGGCCCCGTGTGTGTGCTGCGAACGATATGCAATGCAATTTACTTCGCACTGCCGGTCGAGTCCCATGCAGATAAAATGAAATCACAGCTCGAACAGGATACATGGAAATTGAGCCTGGCATTCTATAAAAGGAACCCGCTCCAAAGGCGATTGTGTAAAATCGTCTGCTGCGAGTCCAACTGGCTTCGGCACGACAAATGAACTTATCGAGTGCTGTAAGGATTCCCTTTCATGGACACGGAGTCGTTTCCAATTGTGTTCGAATGAATGCGGGCGAATGAAAAATTAATATTTGTTTTCCGCTGTGCTTCCGGTGCGCTGTGGAAGTCCTTGCACTTCTAGTTCTGAGTGCGGATCATGCGTAAAATGTAACAAACGGTTCAGTGGAAAGGCTGTTTTGCTGGATGTCAGATGGTGGGGAAAAGTGGTGTCCTTTTGACGAATAGAAAGTTGAAAACATGCACAACAATGTTAAAGGTTGAATTTATAATTTAATTTCCTCCTAAACACATTGTACGGGGTTTGCTACAGTATATTTCAAATCAATAGCAATAGCATAGAGCTCTCCTCAATCGGATTAAAACGTTTTCTGGAGAACAGTACATTTCAGAAGTGCTGTTTTTTTATGTGCATATCCGACGCATGGTTCTTGTTCGAGTTGCGAAAGTTGTTTCAAGCGTACGTGCGGAACAGTACGACCATTTTCTCTCCCTAGAGCAGTTCCGGAGATGCAGCAGTATTCCGACAGACATCCCAACTTCTGCCAGCGTCAGAGGCTACGCCGGGGGCCATTGTATTATCTTGGCATGTGCAGAGAGCCGAACAGTGCTTCGAACGCAAGAAAACAGCAGAAGTGATTGCTGCAACACGTGATTCGACAGATGATTCCGTGTGAGGGGCGGAGGGTGCGAGGAATTAAAAAGTGTCGAGCATATGCTGCGGAACATGGTTCTGGTGTTTGGTGTGTGCCTTTGGCTTGGTTGCTCGCTCGCCTTCGTCAAAGACCAGCGGCGGAAGTCAAGCGTGCCGAAGAACGTCACCCTCACGAAGCAGGCGGCATGTCGGCACAGGAACGGGGCCTGGGGGTTGTTAGTTGGGTGGTGGCTGCGGTGTGCTGGAAAGGCGTGTACGAGCTCGCTTGATGGTCGACCTTTTTCTTTTCCCTGCACTCTCTAACCGAAACCAGTGCGGCTTGGGATGACGAGATGGGATGAAAATTTGTCATATCAGCTAGTGTCAGGTCTGGGGCCACCGTGAAACCCATCATAACACTTTTCATTCCCGGGTTTCGGGAGAGACGGTGCCCGGCCGGAAACATGATGGAGGTACATTTTACTACACTGTACATTGTTCGTACGCATTTGCGTCGGTCGAAGGAGAGGCACGGAAAAGCGCAGTCCCGTCGATGGGCAAATCCATGATCTCCTTTTTTTACTCCATGCAGCATGAGCGACTCTATGAAATTTCGCTTACTGTGTACGCAAAAAACGGCTGCGTGAACTACCACTCTACTTCTTTCATGCGAACGCACCGATTTGAACATTGAAAGGGTCACATGGCCGCAATCTCTTACGATTTGTGAAATTTGATTTAAATGTATCCGCCACCGTGCGCCTCCACCGTGAGCCTCCACCATGCGCCTCCACCGGGCGGCTGGTGTGGAGTGAATTCTAATGAAAATTGAGTCGAAACACCTCGAAACAAACACCAATCGATTCCCGAAACGCACCTTTTTGGACAATGCACTCGGACCTGCTATAAGCCGTGGTGATAAACAGCAAACGATTCCCATTCGCAATAAATGTAATGTGTATTCAATAAGTGCATTTATTCCTACTGCCCCGCCGGAGAGAGCTCATAACAAACGGTGCGTTCTGCGTACTGAACTCCATTTTCAACATTCCGTTAAATGTTGTCACAAGTGCTGCAGGGGTGCTGCGTGGAGAAAGAGGGCTGAATGAAACCGGGTTTATTGCGAGACCAATTCGTTCGATGCAGAAGCTTTTGAAAAAAGGGATCATGTCGAAAGTGTGTCGTTAAAAGCGGCACAATATTTTGCTCCCCTTCTTTTCTATTGTGCTCGGCAATATTGGTCCATGTTCCGCTTGCTGCAGCCTGAGGCAGTTCGATGTATTTTCAAACATCCACGAGTTTATAGACGCATAGAATGACACGTGTTTATAGATCGGGTATTGCAAAAAAAAACATCCCATTTTCAATGGGAAAATGTTCTACCTCGATCAATGCTTCGGTTGTTTATGAATGTTGATAAAATACGACAACGCGTTGGTTCAAAAATTATTGGAACTTGTACTTAGACGGTCGGTAAAGTGTGATTTATTGTTGATAGTGAACTGCAAATGCGTATTTAACGCTTATTTAACTCACTGTGAATTCTCCACTTGCGTCTTTCTGTTCATTAGCTGTGTTTTAACCGTACTTTGAACCGCGACAGTGAACCTTGTTTGCGTGCGTCTGCGTAGAAAGCGGGTGCGCCACTCACGCCTCGCCAGGAGTTCATTCGCTTCGGGTGGCCTTTCAGAGAAAAAAAGCACAAAAAGGCACATTAAGTAGCATCCGTAAGAAGATGATGGTTGAAGCAGATCCTCACTTCGCCCAATTGCTGTGAAGGTTGTTTGTGTCAACCCAAAGAGTAATTGATAATGATAGTACGCCGCTTGAACCAAGGTGCAATTTATGAATGAAAATCTCTCCACATCAGAAGCCAAACGTCAAGGAGCAGAAGAAGGTCACCGGTTGTAGATGGAAGATAAGAAAATGGGGGGCAAATTCCGACGCGGCTCAGCAGAGCGGAGAAGCGAACGGAGCAACACAGGAATCTTGTCGGCCCAGCCCGGCGCCACGATGTCGAAATTCAGTAAATTCTTCTTCTCACGCCCTGAGCGAAGGGCGAGCTATGGTGGCAAGAGAGGCAGAGGGAGCGAGAAAGAGAAGGAAAAGATGGTGGAATGGGGCAATTCTCTTGCCTCGGAGCAAAGCCAGACAAAGTGGAAAATCGTTAGCGGAATAACATCGAAATATGAGCAATCGACCTCCGGCTTCGGGCGTACGATGAATGGACTCAGGGGAGGGTTCAGGGGTAGGCGTATGCGGCCGGTGGCGACGGGATGGCCATTGATTGTTACCCGGGAAGGCGAACTTCCTCCCAAGGTGCCCCGTTCCCGTTGTTCCGGCGGCATTCGCGTTCGAGCGCGCCATGGCATCATCGGAATGGAGCAAATCGAATCATGGCCCCGCGAAAGAGCGCAATAGGATATTCGTCCTTGCGTCACCCTGCGGCATTCCTCCTTATTTACGCCGCCGACCGGAGCAGATCAATGGTGATTAAAACGATCGGTCGGAGCTGTGTGCTGGGTGCCGCCACGTGAGACAGTTTGTCTGTTTGCCTTTCCATCGGCATCTTCGGTTGATGGGATGATGGATGATGTTGTGTAAATAATGAAACATGAAACCGTAGGTCATTTTTCCCGGAAGGGAGCTGAGCAATCAATACACGGGCTTTATGGGGACCGTTGCTTTAAGTAGTTTTCCCACTCCCGCAGACCTTTTCTGAAAACATAACGTTGCTAATCCGATCCGAAGAACCGAACCGAACAGAGGTTACCTCGACACGGCATCTTCTGAGATCGCTTAAGAAGAGATAATGGCAAGGTCATCGATAATATGTAACCATTAATGTGCGGAATAGTTTGACGTGGTTGGAAGAAACGACACTAGTTTGCTCGCCGGAGCGAGCATTCCTACATAAACCCGGAATGGCGCACAATGTGGGTTTACATAGAGTTGAGAATGGATCAATAAGAGATGGGAGCCTACGTGCTATTGTTATGATTTTCTTTCATTCAAAATTTATGCCAGCAGGACGAACGGAGCGTGATGTGACAACGCTAATCTCTGAGCTGTCGTTCAGTTTGATGGCGAGGTTAGCATTAAAAGTTTTCCAATATGCTGTAAAATCGTCGACTTTTCCTTAATTCGGTTCTGATGTCGCTCCATTGCTACATGCATCTCGTGCATATTTATTGCATACATAATGCACAACAGATACTTATGGAAGAATTCTCGCTACGATGCTTATACGATGTTAATGTTGCACTTGCTGATATTTGATCGTAGATGGTTCGGGTAGGACTACGCAGGACCGTTAAAGACGGAGGCATCGTTTTGTGTTGTCCACTCTAACCTTCATCATTCAACAGATGGGTGCATTTGCCACCCTGTTGAAAACAAACAAGATTTGTTAATAAGGTTTTCTCTTCAAGGGAAGCCAATAGCTTATACAGTGCGATTCGTTTTTATTTTAACTTTTGGGCGGTTTTGGCTAGCGTTCATGTGATACCGCCCGACGAAACCGCGAAGCATGCTAAACTTTTACTATCTCGGCCGTGCAACAATCTTTCGGCACTTCCCTGGCAAATAGGAGCGTCCCGGCTTGCTCGGTTTGCTTAGAATCTTAAACACAAATTGAATTTGTTCATTCCCATTTTTGTGTGCAGCAGAAGGAGCAGCATCAGCAGAACGACCTCTACGCTGTGGCAGGAAGCTGTGCGCCATCGTTACGAGATTGGCACGCGGTGGCATTTCGCAGCACGAGGAAACGCGCCGGGTCCGGGGCGAGGGCGGGCGCGGGAGAAAAATCGAGGAAGTGGCAGCGTTCGTGCGGTTTTCCAGCGTCGTGCACATTTAGCAAAGGGAGTGAAACTATAAACTGGGAGCTGTAAATTGAAATTTATTTCACTCTTTTGAGCAGGGTAAACTTCATTTGACGCAGTCACTCGCCATCCCGACACTGTGCCATGCCGGCTGCCGGGCGCCACCGTTCCGGCTTCCGGGAGGCAAACAACAGCAACAGCAACAGCAGCAACAGCAGCAGCAGCGTTAACAGAACAACGGCAGCCGCACCCGGAGTTGTTGTGTTGTTCGGGGCTCGTAATTTATGATAAACAACAATCGAATGAACTTTTGTGCGATATAGCGCTGAAACGTGGGAATTTATAAACTTATTTAAAATGCAGAACATTTATTCACGTCGCGGGCGGGCCCGGGTAAGTTGGAGTGTCTCAGTTTAATGCCGGGGTGCTTACACGAGGGCTTAGAGAACCCGCTGCACATCTCAACACGTAAACCGCCCAATGAAAAGTGCACCAAAGTTGTTAGTGTGCTTTTGCGTACTATTTCAACGCAATCAGCGGGAATTTGCTTCTGGTGCGTAAACTTGTGTGAAGTTGGTGACAAAAGAGTTCTGCGAATGTGTGCCACGTGAACGATACTCTTTTATGCTACAAACACATTCAAAGTGTAATTTGCGAGAGTTTTGCTTGGCAAATTGGAGCTTCAAACGTCCTTTTCTAAGTACAGGAAGAATCCAATTAAATTGGACGTACATAACGGATGAGATTAATAAAATGTTTGGGCGACTGGTTTCAAACGCTTTTTCTGGCTTCACGCTCCAAAATCGACCGGTGTATGGTTCAGTAACAACTTCCACTCTGTATGCTTGTTTATGAAAAATAAGCCAGGAATGGAAGATTTTATCCACATGCTGCTCAGTGAAAGAAAAACCCTAACTTAATCCTTTTTTTTAGGAAGGATAAAGCAGAAACGCGGTCGGTTGATGGATGGGGCATCGAGTATAATGCGATTTCGCTACATGTTCCCGAGCGTTCGATGAAGTAGCGATCCCAGGTGCATTCACGAGAGCACTCGGCAAAATTTTGCGATAGGGTTAGTATGCCACCAGGTTTTCCGGAGCGATTTTGACCGATGAACTTCAATCGATACCACTTGGCTATCTTAATTATTATTCTCCGTCCTAACTTACACGGGGGTGGGAAAGAGAGAGAGAAAGAAAGAGGAAAACGAAAAGAGAAGATTTTCCAAACTCTTTGGATTTCTAATTTATTCCATCAGATCAGTTTTCATTTATCATTTCCATCTTGCCTTCCCAGAGTGCCTCTCTAGTGTGGTAAACTTTTCGAGAAATTTGCATCTGTCTTATCACGCTGCCGGGCGAAGAAAGTTGATGACATGATGAATTAAATCTGGAACGGGACTGGATGCTAAGCTTGTGTAAGTGTGCTGGGCGAAGGTTGGTGCGACGGTTGGGTCGCTTCGGCAATGTGCAGAAGACTGTAAAGTTTTCGAAGTCGGCTCACTAACAAGTTTATGAAGTGGTTTTAATTTCCGATCGAGGACTTTTCAGCACCAACTTCCCAACAGGAAGGTTGTCAAAACGTCGATGCAAATTGTAAATTGTTCGAACAATGCCAGCTATTTGAATAAATTGTTTATTTGGGCCGGCAAACCATTACACTCTTGCACTAAGGCCAGCGTGACTATAGGAAGTTTGAAACATGCAACTATGCTACGGCGACATTGTCTTTGGACCAGTAAAAGTCCAGCGCGAATTGGTCGGTGCAAGTTTTCGCCCATTGTTGATACAAAGTAGCTCAACGGCGTAGGTTTCCCGGGCATATCCTTTCGCCCCTTGCGGAGGGCGAACCAACTAATCACTCGCCTAAATTATTCATACTCTTTTCAAGAACCAACGGCATCCCCCCGGTAGTGCAGAGAGCATCATTTATTCGCTTCGTACCTTCCGACGAAGGCTAATTATTATGGAGTTTATCGCCACCCGGATGGTCTTCCCTTTCGGCGCATGCGGGCGCGAAAAAGGTGAGCTGGAAAATGAATCCACATTAATCGTGTCGAGGGCCGAGTGGGACGGAGTGGGTGAAGATTTCGTGGAAATAAATGTCATTCGATTAGTTTGCATCAACGAAGCAACGATCGTGTGCGATACAGGATCGGCGAGTTCTGGCACAATAAGTTATTTTTACATCTTCATCTAGCCAGTCACGAACGCCTTTGTGATGTCGTAATTTGAACCTTTTTTCCGCATGTTTTTTAACGGATCCGAGCCACTCGAGCTAACCGACTTATGTTTTGAGCTAATCAGCCCCACTTCAAGGACCTGTACTTCAAAAAGGGTGAACTAGTTGCACCGGAAAGCAGAGCACTACATCCGCAGTTTCAACCCCGGCCCCTCACAAATGCCCCGGAGGGTTCGTTATGGAAGCGGTGGAAGCTCGACCGATGCGAGGTATCCGTCGAACCTGGAGCTTCGGGAGGCTGACTGGTACGAACCCGATGGTCGACCACCAATTAGCCTGCGATGGGATGTGCCGGCGCAAGTTGCTGAGGGCACTTGGGTGAATAGTTAACTTCTGCCAGGAGAGAGATTATGGACCACGAGCCATCGTCCATTAGTCCGCTTCGGAAACACCATTTAAATATTCATACGTCAGGGCGAAGCAGCCTTTCTTCCCTTATTCCGGGAGCCGACGTTTGCTGCTTTTTTTTAAACAATTTCAACAAATTGTCACTGCTACAATTAAGCTTAAACATTACTTGGGAGGACACCGAAAAGAATGTACCCTGCTGTGTGCTGTTTATTATTTTGCAGAACACATTGTCACTATTTGGCTCAATTGATAGTTGCTCATCCTTGCGGTTCTCAAATGTGGGCCGCGCTGGAGTTTCGAATGCAAATTAGTTAATGTATTTATGTTCGTTAGCGGCAAGCAAACGGAGCGAGTGCCCTCGCGCGCGCCTTCTCCTCATTAAATCGCACTCACACACACACACACATTCGGCGGGTTTCGTTTGCGTCTTTGGCGAAACCTGGGGCCGAGGAATGCCCCCTTCGACCAGCCCACTTATATCGTTGGGCCGGGGCGGGGGAAGGCTTGCCGTGAACTCGCGCGGGCCGTTTGGAATGCTAGTTGCCATTAGCCCCAGTTGGCGCTGGGTGGCTGGCGGTGGCTCCTTAATGACAAGCATCTGACAACACTTTGGTACAGCTGAAATAAATCAAATTTGCATTCATTATCCTTTCTCGGTACTGGCGCGAAGGTTTGCTCGCTCTTGGCGCAGGTGTTAGTGGCAAGGGTGGCAACGGTAATGAAATAAGCAGCGAGAGTCCCTGATTTCGCAATGAAGGCTGGCACCGTTAGAGCAACATGGGCGCGTTAAACAAGTTCAAGGTTTGCGGGCTTGCTACGAAACTGTACGGAGGATTCGAGTGAACAACTTCAAACCCTCACCCGAAATTTCGCTATGAAATACAGCCCTTCCGACAATCGTAGCTCGTCGGCAGTTAATTGGTTAGATTCTAACTCTGGGGGTGTCTATGCTGTTAAGGGAACAGAGAGTAAAGTTTCTCCCTTAGCGAGGCATTTCGATTCGAGTGATTTTCCCAAAGATATTGTCCATCTCCTGTAAGAATCTCCTCGGTTCCATAGCCACCGTAACATAAATTAAGACAAATCAATTTTATCGGAACCATCGTCCGAAGAGCGGCAGAATGCTGCGCCTTCTGTTGAGGCGATTCCTCGACGTGCGCAGAAGGCGACTGCAGCCTAAAACGTGGGGGTTAGTTTGATGAAATGTAAATTGTTGGTTCTCAATTAAAAACCATGCCAGTAGCTGAGGTTGCCATGCTCACGGACGCAAAGCAGGTACCATCCGTTGGACGGTGCTCGACGATGTATCCGCCCTGCTGTGCGAAGGGTGCACGATCGATCGATGCACCAGCATGTCACAAACACGGAGTGGAAACAGACTCGATATTCGTCCTTCCGTTGCGCCCCAACAGGGTTCGGCCCGTTGAGTGCTCTCCGCTTTTTTGGCATTATTTTATGGCCTTTCCATGTCGTCGTGCGTTACAAGCGAAAGCCAATTTTGGGCTGAATGTTTTCCTACCTGACCACAGCAAGCCAGCCAGTTTATCAAATTTTCGGGGGAAAACCTAACAGCGAGCGAAGGCTTGTACGTAAACAATCTGGAAGAGTTAGACTCGAAACATTGCACCACACATCCAACACATTTCCTATTCCGTCTTATGGCTAACCAGTCCGGGGCCATCGATAACGGTCAATCACGACTAATCATATCCTGAGGTTCGGCAATGTAGCACAATATCGTGCGTTATGCTCGCACCCAAAATCACATCAACGGCAAATGCAAACGAGCTGGAAGTGACATCGCGAACCACGGCCCGGCCTGCAGAGCGAACGAGAAATTTTCGATGCATTAAAATTGCTCTCAAATCAGTGAAAATCCGATTTGCAAACAACACCCGAGCCACGCCACTCGCCGGCCCTCCATCCGGGGACCGATCGACAATTACAGTTTTAATTAAACATTTCCATGTTACATCGGACCGTCCGTCGGTGAGTCGGTTCCGGGCGGAGCTCGTTGCAGCAGCATCCGTCGGCGCTCGAGCACAATGGCGGTACTTAGTTAGTGAAACTCCCGCTGTAAGCCGGTGTTGCCATGTTGCTTTTTTCGGTCGTTCTCCCCGAGCTGCCCGAGCACGAGAACCACCCCGGTTTTCCCGGTGCTTTGGCATCGGAAGCGCAGCGCGGCTACCAACAGCTAGGAGGAGGAACTTTGGATCGCAAATGTATGATACCGTGTTTGCTGGTCATGTTTTCCATCGTTGTTGCCTGATAACAAAGCTCGTGGCTCGCTTCGGAAAGGGGCAGATATGTATTCGTAGAATGAAAAAGAACAAGCGGTCCTGACAGAGCTCCCAGACGAGCGGGTGGCAGTGGCAAACTTCCACTCCAGCGGGGTTCCATCAGCGTTGTCTGTTTCTTAGTTTCAATTAAAATGGAAATGAAGTATGAGCCGTTCCATCGGCACAACGTTCCACGAGAACAAACGATTATCGCTCCATTCCCCGTCGGATCTTCGTTTTGCTTTTTGTTTTGCTTTGCTGGAAGTGGCATTTGTTCACCGAATCGAAAATTTACTTCCCCCTATCAGCGAACCACTGGGGTAAAGTTTTTCGGGATAAGACAATATTGCAGCAGCAAGTCTCTCTTTTTCGTCTGCTAATGCTATCCCAATGCATTTTATTTTGCGCACCATCGACGCGGAACGCGCAAAAGGGCCGCCGGGGTGTGATAAGCTTCCGAAAAACTTTTGGCTGAAGCAACTTTGGCGTTTTTCCGTGGTGGCGTTTGTCCCGTTCTGTCTAGCGCGTGAGACAACTTTGCGCGGATCAGTCCGGATAAGGTCGACTTCTTTGTGGTTGCTAATGGTTTGTCAGTCAGCTTGCGGCGACTTTGGGGCGCCTAATCGCGATCGAAAGCATTCGATTTCGTCCACGAAAGTCGCTCCTGAAACGTTGGGTGCGATATTTGAGGGTGTAGAAGGAACGGTGTGTGAGTGCAGTAGGGACCGACACAAAAGTTTTGAATCAATTATACACTCGTCGCAGCAAGGTGAAGTACGAGTACGAAACGTTGAGCAGCTTTTGAAACATTTCAAGCGTCATTGGATACACGTTCCCTACTTTGATCTGTAAAAAGAAAATGTATCGTCAGCATATTTATGATTCTGGGCCTTTCTGTTCGCAGCAAAACGTCGTCGAATTACCGCCATCGGCCGCTGGGCGCGAGCAATGATAAGAATCAACTTCTTCCGGATGGGCTCCTCAAAGTCCGGCCATGCACCGTTGTAGAGGGAGTCACCAATGCCGAGGCTCTGTCGAGAGACGGGAAAGAATAGTGCGCGTTAAAGCGACCTCGACTGGGGAGAAGGATCAACAAGGACGATGAGTGTAACCTGCTCCAGGACCTCATTCGCGTGCCAGTAGAAGGCAAACATCTGCGAAAGTATCATGAATATATACGACGCTATCATTATCATCTGCGCCAGCTGATTGCTCTATTGAAGGTGAAGAAAGTGATCGACTTGAGTTTGGGACACCGCTGGGAAAATGGATACGCCTGCGACCACACTCTAAGGACACTCACGATGCTGAGCAGAAACAGCAGGGCGCAAAGCATCATCCCGAACGACAGGAACTCCAGCAGACAGATGTGGGTCACGAGCGAGTTCAGGTCCTGGACGTAGCTGTGGGCCCAGAGGCAAACAAAAAGGTTCACAAACGGGGCAAAGGGCCACACACCATCAACAGCAAGCTCTCGCTTAACTATCTTACCGAATGATTTGTTTGTGATACATTAGACACTCCTTCAGTTCGGCCAGCAGTGTCCGCCCGTCGCCGGTCCGCGAATCCGCGCGAATGTGCCCGAGGCGCTGCTTCAGGGCCGCTATTTGGACCAGCGCGAAAAGCGTGCACGTGGCGTAAAAGCTGGTGAACGGGATGTACATGCAGCAGGCCGGGATGGTAAGGTAGACCTGCAGCACAAACACGACCTCGTAGACGGGCGAGGCGAGCACGTCGACCCCCGGTATCGTGACGGCGTACGGCAGGCCGCGCCCTGTCACAAACAGAGGGTAGGTCACAAAGCAGGCACTAATGAAGGCTCCCAGCCACAGGTTCGACATCGATAGCATGCGCCCTCGGCGGGTGTACCGCTCCAGGGTGGGTCGAATTTCGCTGTTCCGCTGCGAGCGAGAGAGATAGAGAGAAAGAGAGAGGGAGAGAGAGAGAGAGAGAGAGAAGGAGAGAGGGGGAAAGGGGCGCGAGTAATGGCTGGCTGGATTCAAACAGTGCACTCCCACGCACGCACACCCTTAATATTGGCATAATGTTGTCACCAAGGCAAACAGCACAGAACGCCGAACTGACCCGCCCCGTGTCGCCTCACCTCGAGCCGCTCGTACTCCGCGGCGACGCCTTCGAAAAACGTCTCGAATTTCCTCGAGTTGATCACGAGAAAGGACGTTCGCACCTGGGGTGGGCCGGCGTACGCGCGCAGGAAGGAAACAGGATGGATAGTTTAGCAACCGGAGTGTCGGTTCCGTCACCCCGTCGTCTAACTCACGACCAGGTTGAAGTACAGCACGGTAAAGTAGCCGTTGATGATGAGCTCGCTCATGTCCCCACCGGAGGAGTACAGCCGGGCGAACTGGAACGCGTTCAGTATGGCCACGGGAATGCAGCCGACCAGAAAGCGACTCAACCGCGGCCGCCGCAGGTACGACCAGAACAGCCACACTCTCACGTTCACGCCGATGATGGGACACTCTTCGATCAGCATGTTTGTGGTCGCGTTCCGATGCGGTCGTGCCTATGGGCAATCGTTCGGCAGCACCGCTCGTTTTTATAAGTTTGCGTTAATGGTGGGCCCCTCCCCGCACCGGGCGGGGGTAGAGGGTGGAAACCACCGGTATGCGCGGAGTGGGAAAACGGTTTGGAAATTGATTATAATCAAATTAATTGAGCTCCATGACTTTTTGAGCAAATTACAGGTCTTCGTTCCGAGACGGGGACATTTTCTTTTCCCCGCCGGCGTTGAATTTTACTTTCCCCCGAGCAACTCAATGGGAAAATAAACAGATGGACCTTAAAGCACGATTGTGGTGCTTTCGTTTTTAAAGCGCCAGACGATCCGAACCTTGATTTTTTTCAATACGATCCCAAAACGAAGTTCCACACGGAGGATGTTCCGATATTCCATTAAACTGCGATACTGATTCGATCGCACCGACCGCGAGGAGTTTGCTAAGATTGTCGTTCATCCGGGTGCATTTTCCATCCGACCCGATGCACTTTCGTTTGCGTACATGCATTCCGCAACAAAAAAAAGCGGAACTCGGAAAGGTGCACAGAAAAGTCTTTCGATCCCCTGTGACCGGGTTCTGTATTCCGTCACCCTGCAGAAGTAGGTGGAAGCTTGGCTTCGGAACTAGTTCAGGGGAAGCACGGGGGCCTGGCAGGATAAGGGGGCGGGAGGGAGACCAAGAAAGAGTCTTAAAAAACGACCGAACACAAAGCCACAGGAAAAGGCCTCAGGACACACCCGTGTGCTGCGGAAACGAGGAAATGATCCCCGAAAAGAGTGCATGCAGGCAGTGCACGGGGCGTGCGTGGATGAGGGGGGGCCGGAAGCGGCACCCTTAGGGGCGCCGGTGATGTGAAATCTTTTTTCCGTTACCGTGCGACATGGACTCATGTGTTCGCTTCCCCGTTTTCGCTTCCCCATTTTTTCGGAGGCCCCTCGAGCGAACGCTGGCATTCGGGGGAATTCCGCACAGCAGAGGCAGGAATTGTTGTTCGGTTTGTTCACATTCGGCCTGTATTTTTGGCGATGCCTTCCGCTTCCTGCACCGCCGATTTCCTTGGCCAGATGGCAATGTATGGCAATGTGACTTTCTGCTCCATTCATCCGCAAACCGATGGCGGGCCGCTTCGGCCGCAAATAGTAAAAACATGCGATGGAGGAAAGGAAAAAACACTCTTTGGAATGATGCCAGGCCTAGAAATGGTCGGACCGAAACGGTGCAGGCGAGTTTTTCCACTGCTCTTTCGTATTCGGAAAACTCCTCCAGTCCTCTAGAAAACTATACAAACATACATACTCACGGCCATACAGAGGGGGATCTGTATAGGCCCAGCGACTCTTTCCCAATCTTATGTCTTTGCCTTCTTTTTTCCCGGCACACCAGGACATCAAGCTTGATGCAGTTCGAGGGTGCAAGGGGCAGGCATCGGGTGGATTCGGTGGATGCAAAACCATTCAATTCAAATTACGGCCACCAGTTCCGGGGTCGTCATATATGCATGCCGGTTCGCATGGTTAGCCGCAGGGCTTGCGCTGAAGTTGATTTTCATATTCCTATAAATTATCGTTCGTTGCCATCTCCCCGTCGCCCACAGGAGTTATCCTTAGGGGCGAGGTGGATGGGGTTGTAGCCCGGATGGAGGCACCAACGGGGCATATTTGAAAATTATGGCCATCGATAGAGACAGATGTAGCGAAAAGGCCGAGTCACAGTAACACTCGGCAATGCAATATTTTGACCAATGATTAAATCATTTGTGTGAGTGTTGCAAAAAGCAAAGCAAATTTTTGTGAAGCCCTCTTCATCCTCCCCCCACCTCCCCCACCCCCCTCATCAAACCGGGGTTTAATGGAATATTGATTTAGTGGTCTGTTCGGAGTTCATTGAGGCCCAGTCGGAAAACTGTTGTGGTCAGTTTTTCATGACTTAACACCACTCGCACACAGGGAAACTAAGGAGGCAAGATTCTATGGTTGCTAACGCGCCTTTTTTGACTAGAGATGTTAAAGTACATGAAATAGAATCGCGGACTGGACCGGAAATGAAACTAATATTCATTTAGCATAAAAAAGGTCTATCATAGGACAAAAAAATACAAACAGAGAGCACTCAGGCGACAGTAAAACAACTACTATTTTGCTTCATAATGCTTTCCATTGTTGCACAAAACTAACAACTCAGCAATGCGCACTGAAGCGTGCTACATGCATCGAGCATTCATTTGTATTCTTTTGAATTGTTTGTTGGCCGTTGGATTAACTATAAGCTCAATTGTTTAACCCAAACGCCCTCGCACAATGCCCATTATTGCCTGCAAGCTTCAAATAAAACGGTCTCCCCCAGTCGTGGACGAACACCCGGGGGAGGAGTGGAAAGCCGGAAAAGCCGTGGATCAAATCCCCGCTCCTGGCCAACAGTGTTTGACATGTTTACGAACAGCGTGCAGTTCAGGATGCGGTTCCATAATTAATTACATGCGTTGCGTTGCGATTGCGGAAGGTTATGCCCTCCCGCACGCCCCCGTAAAAGCCTCTCCTACCCCGCGCGACCTCCCGGTGCACTAATCGGTTGTTAGTTTATTTGTTGATTCAAATTTAATGAAACTCCTAATGGGCGGGTGAAATTGAGCGTACCCACCCCCGCCGAAACTTGCCCCTAGTGTTTGAAGAACAAATCCCCGTCCGGGGGCCCCCGGTGGCGAAAGTTTCCGTTTCCGTGCTTTCAATTCCCGTGCCGGTCGGTGGGGGAGGGGGTGGGGGGGGAGTTTTCATAAATTCATAAATAATGCACCTGCCGCTCGCTCGTGTTACTTGCTTGCACGGGGAAGTATTTGTTTTCGGCAGCTTTCGGAACTTGTTTCCGTACCGTTCGTTCGTGTCGCTGAATTTTGCATTAGCCTAAACCTGTGGCGCTTAGCACCGATTGATAAAACATACATTTGTGGGCGCCCGTGCTTGACTTTCCCCAATTTCCGGGGGAAGCCGCTTCGACAAGCGTTCGAAGCGTTTCTCCCATTTCGATTGATAGGCGTCCAAAATTGGTTGACCCGATCGCTGATCGTCTGTTCAACGAGCGCCACAGACCTTTCACATCGTTGAACTTTCATTACACCCCCCTCCCCCCCCCCCCCTTCATCCTTCCCGTCCTTCCTTCGCCCTTGCTCCGGGTAATGAAGCCTCCCGATTTAATTGTCCATCATTTTGTAACATTAATTTGATTAGCACTCCCACTTTGCGCCGCGCGAGCAGAGCCAATTTGCATTCCGGCCGAGTCGCCGTGGCTGCATTTCGCGCGAAAACGTGATGCTCCCAGCTCAAGGTGACCCTCGAGAGAAAGACGAACTTCTGCAATATACGAGCGCAAAGTTTGTTCGCTGCTTCTTGCGTCGATCTGTCGCGTGTGTGTGTGTGTGTGTGTGGTCGGAGCTCTGCTTCGAATGCTGTGCAAGTCTGCGGGCGGTAAAGTCTAGAATGTGCGAGTGTGGTCTGTAATTTGTTCCCAAACTGCACGTGCGTCGGGCACCTTTTTCCGGCCCCGGCAAAGCCTGCTTTCGTGCAGCGGCGAAAAGTTCCCCCCACCCCCCTCCCCCCCTCTCTCACACTTCCTCCTCACACACCCGTCTCATGTCTCGAGATACGAGACGCAAACGCATGTAAGTTATGAAAAGGACGATCATACGCGAGCGTGTGCGCCGAGATGAAGTGCGATCATTTGCACCGTGCACGTACTTTTGCAGTTGCACTTCATCGTTCCTCCACTCCTCCGCTCCACCGTGCCACCCCGCCCCGAGGGTTCGCCGATCGGTGGAAATTCTGCTACAATTCGTCCCGCAACGAACAATGAGTGCAGGCGAAAGTTCTGGTGCATCGAAACACAAAAGTTCACTTTATTTCGTTAAAAGTTTCGTGATTGTTTCCATCACAGTCGTCGGAAGCCTTCCCCGCAGGATCGGTTTGGCCCGGCCCGGGCGGCGGCGGAAACTTGCCGCTCCGTCCTTTTCGCCCTTCCCGGATCGATCCGTTCTGATTGAAATCGGAGTCTTGTGAAGTTTCCTCCACAAGTTGCGCCATCCGTATCACTCGTGGCCGGACGTAGTTGTTCGCCCCACATTCGCCGCCGATGGCGGGTCGAACTTTTCTCTCGCCAATCAAACTGCCGAAGACAGCGAAGAACAAACGAGTTCGAGGAGGAAGCGCACTGGAATTGCAATTTATATTTCCCTACAATCTGCTAACGGGGTTGTTACGAAATGTAAACTCCTCGTTCGATGCTAGGAAATGCAATCAATCAGGGAATGCAATTTTTCTGCAACTTTATCATTGTTTCTTCGGGGTTTCTGTTGGAAACTTCATACGTTTATTGCAAGCTGCAAATCGATAATGATAAGTAGAGAGTCTCGGGCGTACCGTTTTTGTTTCTTTCTAATTTGTATTTGTTTTTGCGTTGCGACAATTACATTAAGAAATTTGCAATATAGTCCCTATCTTTCCGTATCTGAGCTGATAGTATACACAATCTGTTCCCGGAACACACTCCCACGTACACGCAAGCGAACAAATGTACTCGACTTGAGCGTTGTCTTTGCTCTCATCGCCACGAATCGGAACGAATCGATAACTAGTACGAAAGTTTATTATCTTCTTCCGTCTGTCGACGAGATCTCCTCCCCCTCAACTCCTCTCCCCCACCCCACCCCTGGTGGGGGGTGACGACATGCCGGGTCAAACCCACTGCTGAACCATTCATGCTAACCCGGCAAACAGCTCCAAAAGTGGGAAATGGAACAAACTGTTCGAAGCTCGTGTTGTTTGGACAAACCAGTGTTGCTTCATTGCTTTCCAACTAGCTCCAACAGGATAACGGTCCGCTTTCGATGGAGCAGTTCAAGAACTGGCCTTCCGGTCCTTGCGCAGCTGACGTTAATGGTGGTCAGTCGGTCAGTTTGGTTTCGATGGGCGACAGGGCAACGATGGATCGAAGCGAAGTCGAACAAACTCAGGCCTGACCGGTGCAAGCAAAGAGTAAGTCGGTGAGTGGGAGGGAAGCAGAGGGACAGAGCGAGCGAAAGATAAATGCATGCACATAATAAGATTATTTAAGGGTTTGTCTTCTAGGCGCTGCAGTTCCGTTGGCGGTTGGGTTTGGGTGCCATTAGCATGGTACTTAGTTTGTGCTCTTGGTACCGACACAGAGATTTGGGTTTCCTCAATGTGGGTTACCGTTCACGACCAGATTTGCTGTTTCGAACGGATGGACAATCAATTTCGGAGGGAATGGGCGAAACAGCGAGAGCATGAATCCTTTTTGTTTCTTTACAAAGAAACTTTCACCAGTGATGGCTGAACAGATCTTTAAGCTCGTGTCGAAGTGTATGTTCATTGTTTTATAATACCTGAATTGAATATATCTTGCTATGCGATATTATCGGGACGATATTATTCGCGGTTTAAAGAGGAAAAAAGTAACTCTGCGGGAGATTTCCGAAGGGGGTGGTTGTCATTAAAACAGTCTATTCATTTCGGTGAACCCTTCTTTTCCACCTTCAGTTCCCAGCATTCGCGGGAGCGATCGATGTTCAATGTGAAATATGAATCAGCCACCGTATGGTCGATGCATTCAAATCCATCAAACGTTATCACCGAACGGAGCTTGGAGTCGCCCCACAAACAAAAAATCACACACAAAAGCTTCCCTCGCAACCCTCGACCCTTGTCGGGTGGTCGCCGCAGCAGCGATTGGGCGAAGTATTCGGTCGGTTTTCCTGACCTGATCCTCGAAGGGATAAGCCTTCGCCGAACAAACAGCCGAGCCAGCCGGCAATCAACAATTCATGCGATCCGCTGCGGCTCTTCCTCGCGGCAGCCGGAAGCGAAAGCAGAAACATGCTCACCGGCCATGGTTCGCCGGTGGCGCACACTGAATGGATTAAACTGACAGCCGGGTGTGGCGAAAATGGGAGCTACAGGGAAAAAGAAAAACGAAGGAAAAACCGCACACACGCGTAGGCAGGCATCGGTTCCGATTGCTAATTGTTTGGAAGCACATTCAAAGCCACAAACATGTCACCCTTTATTTTGGTTGGTTAGTGAAAAACGTGTCTTTTTTATCATCCCCTTCATCCCTGCATAATCTATGTTGCTGCGCGGGCAGCGCAAAATATTGCGACATGAATTGACGATAGATGCTCGATCGGTGTAGGCGTGCCGCGGATGGAAAAAAATCCTGTCCAAATCAGATTTACTCCCGCCTAACTGTGGCCTTGTCGCAAGGCGTCTGCATGGCGGACGTTTGTTTTCCTTCATTCACGGACGGACACTCGGGAGATTGGCGAAGAGAATTTTACCACGCGACGTGCTTGGGAGGGGTGGGATTTTGGTAGCGCCCGAGGGCGAAGCATCGCACAAAAACTTCGAACATGCAGCTGGAACTGTCTCGATGATATACGGCCAGAGGGCTTGAGTCGAAACATAAAATCGACCATAAACATTCTTGGTTACGCTGCACGACATCGATTGGCATCCATGCTACAAACATTGAAAGACTAGCCACAGGACAGGCTCCATCTGAAAGGTTCGAGAATGCTTTATGAAATCAAGTAATCCAATCGCTTCTCTATTTTGGATTATGGCAATATTTTTTCACATTCACTTTTGAAGCTTTAATATAACACGTTTACTCATTTTCGCAACGCCCGAAGATCCGGTTCCGGTTCATGTTGGGGAGCAACATGAGCGCTTTGAACTGCTCATTTTCCACACAGCGCGCTAAATGAACCAACTGGGAACTTTACGAATGAATCGCCACCCCATGAGCTTCCCCATTCGGTGAGCTGCTGCTGGAACGCGCGGATCCACCGATGCAGCAAACTCTCACCCCCGAGTTAGTGGCCAACGCGTTGCCGGGGACGGCAATCATAACATTATGGATTATTGCCAGTACTTAACATCGACTGGAGAGGGATGCAACTGGTTACCCGGCCCGGCCTGATAGTGAGTGCGGTCACGTTTCTGACGTGGGACCGGGTCACATTTAGAATATGTGCGTGCTGCCGGCGCACCGCTGTTTGATCGAGCTACGTTCCCTGCCGAAGCTGCCCTTTTTAATGGTACGTGCGTGGAATGTGTGCCCTGCGAATGCAATGAACTACAACTAATGCACCAGCGTGACGGTCCGTTCCATGCCCGCGGGACGATTGCAGTCCACGGAACGGAAGTCCAAGGGAGCATGCGGCGTCCAGCCGGAGCTGGCAAAGGGGATGATTTGTTGCAACGAAACGAACTCCATAAATTACGCTACGGCATCGGCGGTGGCGATGAAGAGTTCATAAGCGAAAGTTATGATAGCCGACGCTCGGTACTTGCGCCAAGTGTGTCCGCCTCATGCTGCCGTGCCCTCTCGAGTACGCAAACTGGTAACTTTGTTTTGAAAAATTTTCCGCGACGCCAACAGCCAGAAGCAGCGAAGAGTTTAATTAAATTTGCACAATTGTCTCTGTGACATCATCAGCACCAGACTGTTTGCTGTCGAAGAAGTCAAATGAGCTGCTGCTCGAGTGACTGTTGCGATTCCACTGTAGTGAAATATTGCAGTGCGTGCGATTTTCCGACAAAATGCAGCACCTCATGCTGCTCGCGGCTCGCAATGCTTTTAATGATTAAAGGGTTGCGGGGCCCTGGGAATCAGCACGTCTTTGCCAGAGTTCGAGATCTTTCTTAGCTGCTTCAATTAAAAATTTGTCCATGCAGGAAGTAATTGATTATTTCCATTCATCCACGCTGTGGATGGTGAAAATCTTCTCCGAAAGCCGATCAATAAAGTAACGCTGAAATCCGGCTCCCAATTCAGCAAAGCCGGATCTTGGTCGGCTTCACTCGCATGGCTGCTTCCGGGAACTGCCGAACGTAACTACCGCCCGGCTCCGAAGGAATGCAGTGTGCCGTTTGGAGAGGCGTTCGAACAGCAGAGTCGACAGTACGTACGCTCGATTGGAATTCCAATTGATGTCAGCATAGTTTTTCGGCGTCTGGAGTCGATTCCTGCCGAGTGTTGCACATTGGACGCGCTCTAATCGTCGTGTGCTATGAAACCGTCAAGAAAGGAAAAACACAGTCGACGCGGAGTTGCTGCAGTGCAAGAAGGAAGCGAAGGAACAAAGAACAGCGAACAGGCGAGCAAGGGACTCAAATTACGGGGAGGATAAAAAGTGGTACACACCAGTCTTCTTTAATCTCTAGCCGAATCCGTTATTTTAAAACGTAAAACCATCAAAGTGAGTCGCGAGTACATTTTCCTCCATTGGGTTTGATCGCTTTCCTACCGGTGGATCAGTAGGCCGGTACTGCAGTATGTCTGTGGGTACCTGGCTTCATTTATCATTCGCGTGCAGAATGGAGTCAGTATTATAATCCGCACCACCGCGTTAGAGCCTTGCAGGATACTGAGTGACGAAAGAGATTTGGAAAGCGCCGAAGCACGAGTGTTCTGTTTTCCTCCCTTTCCTTTCAATATCTTCAACGAAACCACCCCGGAAGGAGAGAAATAACAAAAAGCGTAGCGGAAAAAACACTTACCGTGCGGTGCTCGACTGCTAGACATTGCAAGATTTCTTTTGTTCCGAGTAAAATAATTTTATTTCTGGTTTCCCGTGCTCCGGGTTTCCCTTTTTCCGGGCCTTCCCAGCGCCACCGGCTTCATCCCGTATTTCCCGGGCGTTGCGGGCGAAATATGGCGCAAAACCTTGCCACCGGGTATTGGGTGGAAAGAAAAGAGCAATTAATAGATACTGACTAAGTTGGTTTTTCACAGATGAGTTAGCATCGTTTCAGGAAATTACTTCAACGAGTGGAGGAGTTTTTTAGGGCTTCTATACACTCTGCGATTTTACGTTTCTGTGTCGTTTTCTCTGCGACACGCTCGGCGATGCTACTGGCGATCGAAGCGAGAGAGGAAGTTGAAGCTAGACTTCATTTTTTGTTCGCTTTAATCACAGCCAACTGGTTATATAAGTTGCCAATAACCTTGGCGAATAGAATGAAAAAAATTGCAGTTCCTCTGCAGCACTTACCCTCTCCACGGGAAAAGATATTTAAATTTTATCTTAACGCACAATGTTCTTGTTGTTGTCACATTACCTTGAGAAAAGATTCATCGTTCAAAGCACTGGGATAAAATCGTTATCGTAAGTCATAAAGAAAACATAACTTCTTCCACAGCCACACTTTGGTTTAGGATTTGATCTTCACTCGGGGCTGCGGGAAAATAAAACCAAAAACTTTTTCAAAGTCCCGATGAGGAAAGTTTCTTTCATTGCCGTTTCTCTGCGTAACAAAAAATCAAACTTATTAACGAATGTCACCGCACGTAGCATGGGCCAGTGTCAACAAACTAACTTTTAACATTCTTCAGCGCAGCATGAACGAATCTCCATTGGACGACATTTCCTGCCTCCATAAAAGCGTCTCATTGGGAAGAAGTTTCTTTCCCTGCTTCAAACATTTTTTACTGCCCGTGGAACTGAGTTGAAGAAGCAATTCAACGCGTTTGCGTTACATGCTAGAAAGTGGCGTTGAATGCGGAAATAATTGAAGTTACGTTGTTATTGAGACTTTCAAGGTTCATAGGTGCAGTGTTTAGAAACAACGTTCCACAAGGGAGCATAACGATTCGCAAGCAATGCACTTGCAGATATTGTTATCAGTCAATGTAAACGGAGCCCTGTTCTCCGCACTCGTCCTGCATATATTCATCAACTATTCCCAGAAGGCTTTCGCCTGCACATGTAATCAACGACTCAACAAGTAAATTTCAAAGGGCTTTCCATCCCTACGCTTGACTTTGGGGCGACGTCTCAGGATGGACCGAGGTGCGTCACGACACGTCACCCGGGATGATACTCACAAGGCGGAGTTTCCTCGAGTCCTTGCGGCCATGGGAGAGCTGTGTGTGTGTGCCGGCGTGTGTAGTTCCAGAGGCGTCAACTATGCATACGGCATCTGAAGGACATTGTTGTCACTTAGCATAAATAACTGGAACTGCAGCAGTCGTTTGAGCGTATCAGTCGGTGTCAGTGCCACATATATCACAGTCGCGCACACAATAGGTGCACTGCACAAAAGGCAGATTTCGCCCATGCTCGCCTCCATTGTGCGCCAGTGCTTGAAACCGTCACGAGTGATGGCCACAATACGCTTGAAGGTACCCGGATTCTTGGAGTAGTGTCTGTCTCGGAGCAAATCTTCTAATATTCTCAACATCTTTTGCCGATGGCGAAAGATTTGGCTTTTGCTGCTGCTAATTCCGGACGCCCCGGAAGGACGCCTTCGATTAGCACAACGGAGCACAGTAGGAACTTTAACATTGCGTCATGAATTTTGAATTCGCTCGGAAATCTGCAGCCACTGGCACTGGGGAAAGGTAGATGGAACGAGCAGTAAATCGATTTTGTTCTTCGCTACAAACGTGTTTCACTGCCGGGGTAGGATAAATTTCCATTTCCATCTCCCGTCCATTGCTCGCAAAAGCTATGATCAATCGATTTTAATCGGTCTGTGGAAAGTAGAAAGACGGCTGTTAGAAACAATCTCGCCCAGTGGCGACTATTGGCGCAGTCGATACGCAGTAAGTTTTCCGCTGCTGCTCGCCGCCCGTACGGCAAACATGTCCCTCATTTGCTTTTTAAATCATTCCCAATAAACGCAGCCTTCCATCTCGAGCGGGTTCTGCCCTGATTCTGCTGATGGCTTCTCGACCACACTCGGTTGCATAAATTACTGCATCGCCTACAAAGGGACTAGACCTTCGCCAGTGTGCCCATGGGACAAATGGCCATACTATCATTCTCCGGGGCAGAGTAAATATTGCAGATATTCCGTTGCAGATCCGGATTATGCAGATGAACCGCATCCGGAATGGAACCTGATGAACGTCGGTGAACGGCGCCCTGGATGAACTCGTTTCACTCCGCATGATTCGAGGAGCTCTCGGAGCGGAGCCTGCTCGTCCCTTTCGTCGGCAGGCGACAAGTGTTTGTGCCCTGAAACGCTCGTGGCAGGATCCTATTAATTCTACCACCCATGGAGGGCACAGCCGAGGTTTATGACTCATTTTTACGACGCATGCACGTCTGCCGGTTTCTTATCTTCATCTGCCGATGCCCGTAGGACCAAACAAGGACGTCGTGCAAGCGGGACCACGACAAAGACGGACCATAATCGAGCTAATTAACGCTTTCTTCGACCAAAATCGGGATTGGATCACCCTTCCATTCCATCGGATCGAACCCCGCCCCGGTTGCGATCTGGCCATCTTCTTCCTCCGGTGCATCAGCGCGTACAGTTAATTAAACGCCTTGTCAGCACGGCCAGGGGCTAATTTTGCTTCGCAAAATTGATTTAATTAAGAAGGAAAAGATTCAAATTGGAATCACTGTTCGAACGGCTGTGCGGCCACGGCTCCGAGCAACCAGTGGGGTTGGAGGGTCCTTGGGCGATAGGTTTCCAATCGAGGACCTTTTGCTCGCTCTCTCGTCCTGTGGGTTGAATATGGGTCAATGGTAGACGCCTCGCATCCTTTGCACACGATGCCCGTGCTAGAGAAACCCGCTGATTCGGCTGGAAAAATAAAGCAAGCCAACGAAACAATCTCTCGCCCGATCAGTCCGCTGACCGGAATTGGACACCGGATGGCAGGGAAAAGGGAGGAAAGTCAACCGTCTGGCGCCGACGTGGCGTCAACGCCGAGTGGTGCAATTGGGGGAGAAACGAAACGGCAAAGGGGGGCATAATGCGGTGGCAGCCCGGCAGCGGAAGTGTAAAAATGCCGAACGCGAACCGACGGCGACCTGCCCGCGCGCTCGGAGGCTGACAGGAAAATATGAATGATGGCTGTTTGCGGGCGGATGACAGTTTGATGCCGTGTTGGTGCGATTTTTGTCCCACAAACACTTGCGGCCGGCGGGACCGCGCTGCCCCCTCTTTTCGGGTAATCGGCACCGCACCGGAATGGCTTGTCATCGTCCTTTCTGGACGAAGCGGAGAAAAATCAAAGATGAAAGACACTGGCCCGGCATGACCAGGCGGAAATGGAATTCCAGCGCAACCAACGTGTGTCCATCAGCGTGGACGTGGAGAGCGCGTGGCGGAGGCTGGCGCAGCGGTTAGGCGCAGGAGTGTATTTATGTAATTCGAAATTCCTTAATCCCTTCTATTGAAGGGCGTTCCAGCAGCCGTGCCGTGCTGTGCAGGGCCGCTCATTATGGACCACTTTTCGGGGCGCGATGGAACTTCTAGATGACCCAATCGATTCCGTCCTTCACGTTACCCTGTGCTGCTATGCTCGATTGGGTCCGTTAATCATCGGAACCCGCGCAACAACCGCAAACCCCGCGTTTATCATCCCTGTCCCTTCCCCGCGTCCATCCGTGGGCGAGTTCGCGCTCGAATCGTGCTCGGAATGCGCAAGCGAACATGCGAATGTGTCCAATCAAGCGTTTAGAGCGATACTCCGTTTTTCCCCCGTCATACGAGCCAACTTTATGAGATATATATTTATCAAAGCAAACTTTTCTACCCTTCCTCCCAACCCCCGGCCGCTCCGAAGCCCCCTGCGATTACTGGAGTTGTTTTGCCGTGGCGGGTTGGTTGGGAGCTTCGCGGCGCAGGGGAAAGAAGTTGTTGTGCTTTGGTGTAAAATTAATTTCCCACGGGCCGATTGTGGCAGTGCGCTCTAGGAACTACCAACACTGCCGCTAACGAACAGCTCCGGCCCACCCCCGGCCGGCTCCTAAAGGGTGGCACACGGGTATATCAGTGAACATCCAATTAATTATAGTTAAACATTGGTCTGCTGCCGATTCCCGACTGGTGAAACAGGCACGTTCCTAATGACCGGCAAGCACGAGTTTCCCACAAGTACCGAAGGAATGGTGGGGAGATGGTCGGGTCGGGCATGGGCTTGGGTGGGTTATGTACAGGCGGTTCTACACACAAACTCGCTGACTGATGCTGAGGCCGATGGTGGATCTGGCGGTGGTTCATTGGCGCGATTTCGAAAACCAGGATTTTCCGAAAAATCGCGCACCATTATTGACGTTATCGGACCGCCGCCAGTTTTCCACGGGTCCCTTCGTGTAACCTCATAGCCGCAAGGCTCAAGAGACGGGGGGGGGGGGGGTAGTGAGTGTACGCGAAGGTGGGGTAGGGAAAACAAGAGAAATAGGAGATGTTTATAAACCATCAGTTTTACGCGCAGTCCCATCATAAGCATCACAAAACAAGCTGTCAGCAGTGTTCCCGTTCGCACGAGAAAAAGGGGTGCGCCAAAGGGCGCTCTGGGGCTTCGGGGAAAATCGACGGCCTCGATGGCAAACACCGTGCAAATAATAGAGTTCGCCGTGCGGAGTGGGCAAACATTGCGCGAACCAGCATTCCCGGTCGGGGCCTTTTCTGGCTCCGGCTAGCTCCATCCTAGCGCATCGCTCGGGGTAAACTAATCGGGCTGACCGTGGCTGTGGAAAGCGCGAATTCGTGTCGCTACATCAGCAACATCCATTACCGACCGGTCGTCCCTTTCGCCGTGCGTCCTTGCCGGTTTCACCCCACGACCTGGGCGGACCCCAAATCCTGCCCACGTGCTGTACAGATATCCATGAAAAACTTTTGCGGAAAACCACCTGCTGTCCATGGGCTTGACAAATTGCACAAAAATTCAATACACTCCCGGGGCACGGCACCAGCACCGCCGTAATCCTCTCGCCCTTCCCCTGGTGGCACCCACCAGCCTTGTAGGTAGCGATGCAGTTTGTAATCCTTGGCCTGGAACTCCCGACCGGAAACCCGAGCGGTGGTGGAGGCAATAAATTAACAAAATTATCATATCGCACGAGACAAGGGGAGAAATTCGCTTCTGGAGGGACGGTGAAGGGGCCGGGGTGCATGCGAAAAGGATCCTCCCTCTGGGGCACAGTGCGCTCACACAAAGACACGCACACAAAGGACGCCGTGCGGTCAATGGTTGTGCTCATGTTTTGTTTCCACGAACCGTTCACGAGGGCAACAAATATGCTTCCACATTGCACCCAAAAACCGATGGAAAACCGTACAAACACGCATGGGAAAGCACACGTAAAAGCGGTCGCTCGTTTCTCGTGGCGACCCCATCGTCGTCGTTGTCGGTCGGAGATCGTTTCCGGCCGCAGCCGATCGATTCTGGTCGGCTGGTCTTTGGTTTTCCACCGTCCGTCCATTTTCCGCCCCTCGACAACGCGCGGCATCGATTTTGCGCCATTCGCTATCAAAACAATGTCAGTATGTCGCGTCACTGGAGAAAAAAATCTATCAGTCCGGCCGAAGGAATCCTCCGGGCAGCTCGAACCATGAACCACGGATGGCCTGAGTGTTCGCATTTTCCGTGCCTCTCGCAACGATGAACGCGTAAAAGCACTTCCACGCTCGAAATGAAAACTTTGGCACGCACGTGGATACGCCTGTCGGAAGGTGGCATGTTTCGTGCAAATGGTTCCTCGTAATGGTTGAAAAAGATTGCTGTATCCCACCAGACGACAGTGACTTGTTACGAGAGTGGCTCGAATCAGTCACTCCCGTTTATGATACTCGTTGTTTTTTCTCTCTTTCCACAGAGAAAGCGTCGTTCCGTTGCTGCAGGCTGTATGTATTGCGTCGCTACACGATAGCCCCGCTGTGCAATAGCCAAACATTTTAGTTCTTTGTTTTTGGCGCAAACACAGCCACCCGCCGGATGTTTGGGCGTTTATGAGCCGAAGCGAAACAACGGCCGCCGTTTTCCAACGGTACACAATTAGTTAATTTGTTCGGTGCACAGAGCGGGCAGGAGGGTAAACAACGTGAGAGAGATGTTCCAGGAAAGGTCGGGGAAAAGTTTGCACCGTTTAGCTTTTGACGTGTGTGAGTTTCGCGTGTGCTTCGTGAGGAAGTTAAAGGAGAAAGGGTACGTTGGTGGCGCAGATTTGTTTCGGGCCACCAACAGTTTTGGGGCCCCGATTGTTTGTGTTTCTTTTGAACACCAAATCTCGTGGCATTGTAGGGTTTTCCTTCGCTCATAATTATCTCGTGAGGGTTGACTGGAAATACGACGCCTAGAAAGGGGCATAACTCTGACACTTCCCAGCTTCGGAGCAGTTGTGGTGCCAAAGATGGACACCACAACTGGCGATGCGGCAACAACTTTTGTTCACAAAGTTTGACAAACTTGCAAATGTACTGCTCCCAGTTTATCCGTCTCGAGGCAGCAGCAGCAGCCCGGCTGTGTTTTATATTTCGCGCTGGATTCACACTTTGAATCAAATCACCAACAAAGATGGTGCTTCCCCAACTATCCGAACGCAGTTACGAGCTGTCTGTTCGTACATGTGGGACTAGTTCCAGGAAGTGGTCGGATTCTAAAATTTAATTTGCCAACGCCGCCATCATCAAACGCGAACGGGGTTTTTGAGACCAGCCGGGGCGTTTGGGCATGGATTTTATGTCCCATCAAAAAGTTGCCAGCAACCGACCGAACATGCTGACGCTGCTTCTGGTGCTGGTGATGATGCCTCTGCCATTCGTTCGCAAATCATTATTGCATTTTCCCGTCGTGGTGTAAAAGTGCGAGCAAAATTCATTTTGATGCGCAAAGGAAGCGTCTCGCAGTGGGCGGGTGTCACAAGGGCCATCGCAGTCGCTTTTCTCGCCCTTGACATGGTCGGGAAACGTGTACGCTTTCCCGGAGCATGCCTACGGAAAGCGCACCAGCTCCATCCTTCCTGGTATAACGATAGCGGAACGACACGTCAAACGGTAAGTTGGTTAACAACGAGACGGAGGTCCATTTGATGCCCAGCTCATGGAAAGCGTTTCTATGGCGAGCATTCATTCGGACATAGATCTGGGAAACGTATACTCTGATCCTCTATACCGTGTATGTGTGTATGATAGTATGTGATTCCTTGAAAGAATTAACTGAACGTTGTTGAGAAATAGCACCAAAGGATAATGTGAAAGTATGTCTTGATTATTCCGGATGAAATAGATAATATTCACAACATTGGGGGCAGTATTCTTCGACACTTTTTAGGGAGCAGGTTTTTAGTCAGCGAACCGTCCGGACGGTTTTTTGACACACTGTATAAGCTAATCTGTTCTACTAACACTTGAAGAAAGTGAAGTGAAAAAAAACTTTTTTCCACTTTTCGTTTGCTGGCTTACACTTTTCCGCCCAACTGCATCTGGTTGCGTGCCACTTCAGTAACAGTCGAGCGTTGAAAAGGGTAATCTTTCATCCCGGAATCTCGTTGCAACTTCTTCTTACGGCATGACACATTCACGGCATGTGAGTACAAAATAGCTGAAGCTTCCTCCGGATCTCTTTGTGGCCGAGCTGCGAAAGGAAAGCAACCCCGAAGGACGATGATGACGGTCATGATGTTTGGGGTGGCTTCGGTGCGGTTCGCGTTCTTCCAGGTAAATATGGGGTGGAAATTTCGAACCGACCCAACCTCGCCTGAAGCCGATCCACATCCATCCCTCATGGATTAGAGCCGGGAAAAGAAGTTTTGTTAATTGCAAACAATTCCGAGAATGATCACTGTGCCGATGCCGGAGAAAAACGGGGAAAACTAAGTGAAAGCACTATAATCGATGTGATTGAACATCGCTTCGGGTCGCATTGGCACATCAACGAACCGTGGCAGGCGATTCATCCCTTAATAGTTCCATACCGGTGCACACTGCTCAGATTGCATCGCGCCCTCCGGGTGGGCCCTTTCCTGCACAAAAAATCATGTGTTCGAATCGGCGGGAATGTGACGGCTGCACTCCCAAAAAGCATGTGCATCCGGTGCACTCTTCCATCGGGGAATAATTTGCGTCGAGCAGAAAAAGAACGATCCTGCAATTCCGGAGTCGCGTATGGATCCCAAAACAACAATCCAACGTCGGCTCTAGTATTGTGTGTTGATAATTGTAATCCGAACACTTCATTGCCCCAAATGGCCATCGCAATGGCGATAGTGCAGTGGTAGTATTGCGTTCGCCTGAAAGTTGCAGTTCGCTCGCGTGCAGCGTTTGCCGGGTTTTCCACCGCACACGACACGAGGTACAAAAGCGCTCGGAAAAAGGTTATGCATTTTATTGAACGATGCTAATGCATTCAATTTCTCGTTCGCCCTTTGTCCCTGCCATCGGTGAGGGGCATTTATGGAACTCGGGGGCGCGAGAACGCATTCCCAGGTGCTCCGACCGCTCGCTCGTTGCCTTTATCGTATCGTCAAAGCGAAATTGAATGCGAATAATTGAATTTCGCCACAAGCTAACCGATTGCGCTGCACTTCTTGCATCCACCCGTCTGCTACCCACTCGCCCTACCCCTTTTTGCAGCAAATAGGGAAGAAATGGACTCACGCTCCTTCGAAATACAGGCGCGCAAGGTGTGTCTCCAGGCGTCCTGCTGGATTTTCTCACGTCCGAACATATTATGGCCGCTGCATGCGATCCGCTTTGACATTAATTGCTGGCTTCCGCGCCCCGCTGCGAGTGTGTTAAAACGACAAAACACTAAACGGTTCGTTGAAGGTGTGACGGGAAGCAAAAGAAAAACACGAAACCCCCTCGTCGCTTAAGCCGTGCCCCTTCTTGAAAAAGGATATTAGAGCGCGTCGCTCGAAACCGTCAATTATCGAATAAGGATACCAAGTACACACCCGCACACGGCAATGCGTCATACCTTCCGCTCTTCCGGCCCCTACGGTTCACCCTACGAACGTTGGAGCTAATTGGCCCGTTATCCCTTGTGGAGGGAATAAATTTGGAAGGGGTTTTGCCGTCTTCGTAATGGGGTTTTTTTCTCTGCGCTACATCGTGTTCCACAAACGAAATGCTTCACAGAGAGAGAGTTGCATATTGCCTCACGAATCGTAGATAAAGTTTAATTTCTCTCCCCATTTTTTTCGTCCCCTCTCTCCCTCCGTCTGTTCCTTTCTACTTTTCTCTTACTGATCTAATTCATTACCGGAAACATGTTGAACACAATGGAATATTCTCGTCACAGCACAAGAGTTAACAGGAACTCCAGAGGAATGACGCCGGCTCGGGCTGGCTATAAACTGGTGGGACCGCGTTTTTAACGGTGATGAATTTTTCATTTGCGACCAGATCGGCCGTCCCACCGCATACACACACACACGCGCGCACGCACGCGAGCACGAACTGAACGGCGGGGACAGAAAATTCATTTAAAAGCAGTCCGAAGGAACGCTCTCCGAATCAGTCCCTAAGTGGTTTT
>JAOEFI010000004.1:26300855-26339114 GCA_034621735.1 Anopheles plumbeus
GGGGGGCGGAAGAAACACGCGGCGACCCGGGAGGGGGGAATAAAAGCATCCCGCGTCCCGCGTGTGGAAGCGTTAAAACGATACGGTGCCATAAAACAAAAAATAAATGATAGCAAGACTTTTTCTACCCTTCCCAAACCTCCCTCACCCCCTGCTCGGCGTCCACTGGCGCATTGGCGGCGTTGGGCTGGGAATTAGTTTGCCCCTCTCGCCGTTGCCACGGGTCGGGCGATGGCCGGAGTGCAATAGAGAGATGCCCTAAGACGGTCAGGCCGAGCGAACGCGTCGATCTCTCGCGCAGGCGGCCCGGCGTGCGGGAAATAGCAGCAACAATAGCAAACGGTGCAGTGGTCAAGTCCCATTCCGGTGCATCCTCGGTCGCCACAAATCCAGTTCAGGTTCGGTGCAGCGGCACACCGACACCGGCATGCAGTGCGCCCCGAGGCTTCGCTCGCCGTCTCAGCGGAACGCGGCCCGGACGAGATGGACGAGAGCTACGCGAAACAGTTTAAGGAAATGGAGTGCGAAGAGATAAAACCCCCACCCCCCACCTGTTGGGCCCACCCTCAACCTCACTTCGCCTCGTCTCGCCTGGTGCTTCGTGTGTCGCGTTTGCGTCTTCTTCGGCGCTGCGTGTCTTGCAGGTGAACCTCGGACCTCGGAGACTCCCCGGAGGTCGACCGACAGGAGCCTGCCCGAGGCCTCCTGTCCAACCGATGCACCAAGAGTGTTCGCATGCGTGTGTGTGTGTGTGTGTGTGCGAGCGTTTGTGTGCATTTTTGCTTTTATAAATAGATAATCATTTCGCTGTAAACGGGATTATTTCATGACATGACGATGGATTAGATCCTGCTCGATAAAGCTTGTCGTTGGCGTGCTTGTTGTTCGAGGTCCGGGTTCCTCCGCCCGGTTCCTCCGTCGCCACCCCCTTCGGGCCACCCTTCCCATCCGATCCACATTTCTTCTGGGCGGACTGACAAGCAAGCGCTTCACGCAATGCGGCGAGCCGAGCCACGTTTCTTGCCACCTGCGAGCCCACGGTATGCAGATTGCGGCCGCAGTTCGGGCGCGAGGACCTGGGGCGCACGGCTTTGGGCAGCAGGCGGTGCAACAAATCCTCATTCCAGCTAATGAGAACGAACATTTGGAAACGCACGGCCGTGGCGACGGCGCGGACTGGTTAGTGCCGTTATCTTGTTCGATCGGGACAGGGAGAAGATTTCTCGAGTCATCGATCACTCAAAAAGCGTGCTGTAAAGGTGGTTGCAAAAGAAGCACATTTTGTGCAAAATGTTTCTGCGCTGTAAGGGAAAGGGACGGCAAGCACGAAACTGCAAGTAAACACTCTATTGGAAGCACGCGCACCGTTTGTGCGAATAATTTTACAGCTAAGCTTTCGTATATCATTTTATAAATTTCACTTCCAAGATGCAGTTCTTTCTCACACACACACACACACACACACACCCATTTAGACTAAAACTATATTCGTTTAGTGTGTCTGCCATATATAGGCTAAGGCAGACCGATTGTTTTCTCGCCGGGAATCATTACCTTTGAGGTCATTTAAGCTGCCATCCCTTCGTCCGCATGTTCCAAACTTGGTAGCCCTTCTAAGTAATGTAACACCTTCCATTTTCCCACCCAAGCTCTAGGATAACAAAGCCATGCATCCGCATCGAGCCCGCGGCGAACGCTGGGATCGTGATACGGAAAATCATTCATCCGTCTTCCGATGCGTCCGTTGACAGTTGGGCTTTCTTCGAATTTTCTTTCAACTGTCAGCTGTCCTTCGGCGGCTCGGTTAATTTATTTCTCGTGGTAGGAAATGACAATGCATTCCGCTACCCGGTAGCTGCCGAGACGCGGTCTTCAACGTCCACCCCACCCCGCCCCGGCCGGGCACCCGCCCGTCGTCTTATCGGGATAATAATTGAGCAAAGTCACTCCATTCGCCATTCTTCCTCGAGTCGATGGATTAACCCGGCTCATCTACACCCGGGCGGATGGCTCGGTTTTCCCGACGGCCTCGCGGGAACCCGCGCTTGAATTTGCATAGCTCGTCGGATGGATGGAGAAACATAAGAATCCATAATCGCCATCGCACAAAGGCGGCTCGCTTTGGTCACCGAATGGATGCGATACCCGACTCCCGACGTGTAGCAACCCCCGCTCAGTCTTCGCCCGGAAAAGTCCGCCCGGGCCACACACTCGCCGGGCTGCGGCATCAGCGATGGGCGGTATCGGGCCTTTGAAGTTGATTTTCCTTCTTCTCACTCACTCCGAGACCCGCCCGGCCTGACAATTCCCGGCTGACGGGGACGAATCTTTGAGAAGATTTTTCCCCCTCTGGGATCCGAGGATCTTTGTTTCCACCATTAATCGATCCGCGTCAAGCTTCATTCGGGGTGGGTGGCGGTGGGGAGCGGAATCATGGGAAGGGGCGAAAAGACTTATGGAAACCCTTTCCTGGAACCAGGCAACCGGGAACGGTCCAGGGCCGTCGGGTGACCATTTTCAACTACTTCAATTAAATTCAATTCAATTATTGAATGATGAATGCACGCTATTGTGTGTTTTTATTATAATTTACCTTTTTGTATAATTGGAAACATGATGTATCAATGTTTCGCGGCCATACACATGTCCATTAGGCGGCTGCCGTTATTACAAAAAGGGCGAACCACCAGTCGGTCGGTCGGCCGCCTCGCGCCTGTTCCGTTCCGTCTTCGAGGGGGCGGCTTCGTGGCCTTTGAATCCGCGCCATCAAGTGCGGCATTGCACGGGAAGCATTCCATCTTCCCTCGATCGATCGATCGCGGCCTGGGTGCGCTGAAGAAACGCCTGAATTATTGTTATCATTTGTTGTTACCGCCCGCCGGACGTTTCGGTAGTGCGCAACACAGCCCTCCGATCGGGCAGCGAGCGACGATGCACTACTACCGTCGCACCTCCCACCACCCCATTTCCCGGGTGATTGTTTCCAGTTGGAACGACCAACACAGCCACAAACACATGTACGGGAGACACGCCGGCCTCACGAAATCTGTCCCTTTTGCTAGTTAAACAATCGAGTCCCGACGAGCGACGAGCGGCATTTTTTCCTCTGATTTTTCGCGGTATTTATGTTGTACGCTGGCCGTGTGACGTCACGTGTTTCCGCGCAGCCCCTGCGCACCGATCGCGCACCTCCCCCCGCCCACGGCCGAGCCAATCATCATGCGCAGTTGAACGATTTAGGAGACGTCCGCTCGAGCGAAAGACATTGTTTATTGTGTACTTTTGCGGCTTTTCCGCTGCTCCAGCCAGCTCCAGCTCCAGCGGAGTGTTTCCCACTCGGGACTGGGTGGCACAGGAAGGGGGCCGCACTGGGCCGCACCTCACAGACGCGATTGCCCGCGCGGCAATTGACAATCGCGGATAAAGTCCCTCGCGGTTCCGATCCCCACCCACCCACCGTCCGTTTGCCGCGAGAGCACTTTCCTTTCGCCCATCGCGCCGAAGGGCGGCATCGGCCTTTGTGGTTGCTCTCGTTTAGCACGACCGACCGCACGACCCCTTCGGTGCACCTCCGCCGCACTCCATCCATCCGCGCCGGAGCGCAAGGATCGGGGAGCATAGAATTGATGGCACCATACAAATGGTGACATTCGACGGAAGAATGGAATTGATAGGATTAATTTTTAAACACTTATAATTGCACACCGCATTCACGTTTATCAATTCAATGGGCAGGGCAGGGATGGCTTTGCAAAGCCACCGAAAGCAGCACCCGCGACCGCATTTGCATTCCGGGGGATTGATGCATCCACGCTTGGGACTTGTTTTCAACGCATAAGATTGGCTGAAACCGAGACTCTTATAATTGACTTGAATGAAAGGAATGGGGATCCCGCTTGACTTCCGATATGCTTGTAAAAAGGACACTCGGAAGACGATGGAATTGAAGAAGTAAGCAATTAAAACCGATCGTCTTTCAAAACTTTTTAAGTAACAATAACATTTAACTTTTTCGATGCGACGACATAAAAAACAGAAGTTGAAGAATTCATGGCTCATGGTTCGGAGAGCATACTCCATTGAAGGATGGACAAACGTCCGCTCTTACTAATGTCTGCATCTGCCCTTTATCCGAATGCGAAAAAAAAAAACAAAACTATAAGTATAAGCTGACTGACAACCACAATCATTCATTCGCAATTCCATCCGCACGCGAGAAAAGATCAATCTAAGTCATCTAACAACCCATCTCCCGAGGAGGGCACTTGCAGAAACTTACCTTGCGGTGTGTTGGCTTCTTTCCTCTTCTGTCCTTTATTCGCCACTCCCGGGCTGCACTCTACCGGTGTGGACTTGATGCTCGGCTGATTGGGCTGCTGTGAAGGATAGGCGTAGAAAAATGGAAATCATTTAGCAGTGCGCGGTCCGGCAACAACGGAAATTATTAAGATAATTCCTAAAACAAACAGCATCATTTCATCTTTCCCAACGGACCCCGCCGGGTTCCCGTCCCTTCTGCCAACCGACGACGAGCGTTCCCCAACAATTAGGAGGTCATAAAAGATTACCTGGCAGTCAGGAAAGCTCGGCTCATTTATCAATGTGCCAGCATAGAGCATAGAGCGATGGGCGATGGGCGATGGGCGAGGAAAACCGACCAGCGAGCGGAAAGCTGATGTTTTAGGAGAGCAAAATAAAGGGCAGATGCATACAATCCTGCAGCACGCTTTACACAATTTAAATGCATATAATAGCGATGCACCCCTCGAAGGCTGAGTGGCCTTCCATCCTCCCTTCCCTTCCGCCGCCCCCTTCTTTTCGCTGCTGCATTTCAGACCACATAAAACAAAATGGGGTAACAGGGAAAAACCAGCGCGAAACATAACAACGGCACCAACTGAATCCAGCTGCCCTGGCAGGCGCAAAGTAAATGGGGGATGAAAAAGAAAATAGAAAACAACATCCGAACGAACAAACGCGCGGAATGTGTGCACGCACGCATTCTGTGGTCGGTACGTGGACGCGGTGCAGATTGGTTCCGACCCGTACCACGTACTGCAGTTCAATGCTTGGGTGGTGCAATGAGTCCGTTCCATGTGGCCCCGATGGAGGGAGAGACGATGTAGTAAGTTAAGATGATCCTGCAGTTGCTGCTGGTGCTGCTGCTGCTGATTCGACTACTACTATCGGCCCTGGTGAAAGTACTCGCAGCGCTTACAAGTCACCATACAAAATAAACGGCTTTTCGATGCGCTTTTTCTGCGTTCCCCGCATTCGTGTTTGACCGTTTGCACGCTATCCTCCGACGATGCCCGTTAGACGTTGTCGTTTTTATTTAACACAAGTGTGTTAGGCTTCAAGCTTTTTCCAAATCGAGCATAAATGATTCCTCAAAATGTTCATGGAAAGCAACAGTACGCAAACATTGAAGGTAGATAACAAACTCGAAGCAATAATTACATTAAACATACGATTTTCCGCTGTACATAAAATACTTAACTGAAACCCTAAAACAATGCCACGCCACTAGCAAGTCGACCATTGTTTTCATTAACGCAAACATGTTGCTTTTCCATGCTGCATGCCGCCTTAGTCGTCAGAATGGAATCCATTTCCAACCAGGAAGGGAAATGGGTTGAGGCTTTCGGCGGCAACAGGGAAATGTCCTCCACTCTTCTCTCCTGTAGCGCGTCGGGAAATTCATTGGTAGATGCGGAGCCACCGATCGGCGCCGCACGATTGTGTCGCACACAAAGTGAATGGACTGCGCGGAAAACTGGTTTCCGAGCGGCGTAATTATTCACACCGACTCGTCCGGGCCGTGCAATTGTTTGGCTTGTTTTTTTTCTCCTGCTCAACATTAAAAATATGCTCGGCGATATTTTCTAATTGCCAATTTTTATGAATAGAAATCGTTCATCCCAGCATCAGGAGGACGGCCCTAAACCAATAACTCTTGAAGATCGTTCTTCGCCAACCGCACCGTTTCCAACCGCCAACCGTGCTGGAAAATGCGTCTTGTTTCGCACACCACGGCGTACCCGATTAAACACATCCTTTGCGCAAATAAAAAGCCCCGTTATGCTGCCGAGCGCCATGTCGTGCTGCATGCATGCATGCAGTACTCCTTTGCACCGGGGAAACTGGCGCTGCAGGTTGCGTTATCTGTTTTTCGCCTTCCACTGGGAAAAATCCACTTCCTAACGATCCGCAGCGCCGGGTCGAACGTTTGGCCGGGCGATAAATTTAATTACTCCGGTAAGTAAATTTCATTTGCACCGACGGCGGCCGCTCCCCCGTCCGAAGGGGGATGTTCAATTAAAAGTCAGCAGCTCGGCGAGTTTGTTGCGTTTTGAAAAATGCGCCGACCGGAATCAGTCGTCGCACTCGTCGTCGTTTCGTGGCCGTTTTGTCGTGGACAATAATAATGAAAAACGGCTCCGCTGCCACCGACTGCCACCGACTGCCATTGCGGCTCGCATCCCCGGCGTCTAATTTACCTGTCCCTAACGACATTCAGCGCGAAAACTCGACTGGCACTCTGCACTGCAGCAAACAAGTTTTTCATTAATTCGCTGCCGGTTCTGGAAAATGTGCTTCGCTCGTTTAAATACGCATTATAAAGCTAAGCAACAGTTTCTCCGGCTCCGCTAAGCCCGTGCCGACGGAGATGCCGTGTCGACCACCCCCCTGCCGAGTTTAGTCCAAAGTCACGAAATATGGCCCCGAAGTGCCTTCGACCGGGGCGGAAAAAAGCCTCAAGTTGCAGATGTTTCTTTTTTTTTATTGCGCTCCCTTCTTTCAACCCATCAATGGCGTCGGTTGTCGTTTTTCAACACCGTTTCTAATCCATGCCCGATTGAATGGTCACTTAGCTGTAGTGAACCATTATTTCCAGGCGATTTCCCCTCCCGTTCCCCCCTCACCCCTCGACACCCGTCGATACCGTCCAGCGCAAGAAACGTAACGCATTAAAGCAAGAACTATGCAAAAATCAAACGATAAAAACCAATTTAGCATGCTCCCTTCGCGAAAGAGAGAGAGAGAGAGAGAACGAGGGAAGCCCACTGCATCGCTCGGACCTGTCGGTCGGTGTCGGTCTGTGTCGGTCGGTGTCGGTGCACTTATGCTGCAGTTTCTGCACGGCCACAACGAGCAGATGCCGCTTCTGCCGCCGGTGATGCTGCCGGGGCTGCGCTAAGCTGCATCCAATCTTGGCCCGCGGACGAATGGCTTCGAGTAAGGCTAAGTTCAAGTGGAATAATAAAGAAACTAAAATAATTAAAATATTTTTTCTTCGCCCTTTCCTCCATTCCTAGACCCTGGCCTGCTGCCGGCCGATAATGGACTGGAGTAGCGCTAGGAAGCAGGTGAACGGAACGATAAACCAACAGCGCGAAAGAGAACAGCGAGACAGGGAGACGCAAAGAGACGCCGGCGAGAGGGAGGGAAGGAAAATGCAGAATGCAGGGCGGGAAACAAAACCGGGTCCTCTTTCGACATAACATACGTACAATTATAAATGATCGCTGCACTGAAACATCTTTCTTTCTGCCCTCGTCCGCCCCCAGCACCCCCGGCGCGCTGTCCTTCGTCGGGTTGGGTGGAATTCTCCTCATTTACACCAAGGCCCGGTCTTCTCTAGGACACTGCGAGCGCTTCGGGTCGATCTGGCCGGGCACAATTGTGATCAACGGGGCTGGTCGAAAAAGGAGATTATCATGCACCGACGCTTGACGCGGCCAGGCAATCCCTGCGCGGAGAGTTATTTCGCGTGAGTGATTTTATCTTACGATGGTACGTTTTATCTGTATCTTCTATTTACTGCAACGATCACGAACCGAGCACTGACGGCGAGTGGTGTCTCTCGCCGGTAAGGCCGGAAAGGCTGGAGCATAATTAATCCCCCGATGGATTCTTTTGGCAATAATACAGTGTGTGGTGATGTTTTTCTACTAAACATATTCACCCGGATTCCTTGCAGCAGCTTTCGAGAGCAGTTTGTTTTCCCTCCTGCTTGAAAAGCTGCACGAGAAACGGCACTTTCGACCACAGGGAAGTGCGTGCACGGAGGAAAACGAACGACACCCGACCAACCTTCAGCACGCTAATTTTTCTAAGGCGCAAAGTAGACACCCTGCCAGGGGATTCGCAGCCACGGACGCCACGGACAAAGCCTCGGTCGGCCGCCCCCAGGCTCATCGCATAGACCGGGGGTCCATCCCACTGCCGTGTAGTCGTAACGACTGCGGCCGAACGGAGAACGGGATCTTGCGCCATTGCGAGAAAATGTTCGGCGCGTCGCAGCTGAAATGGTCCGAGTTGGCGTAGGACGTGGCGTAGTGGAAAACGCTTCCCTCCCCGTACATTGTTACAACAAATGATGGAGAAACAATAAATTTAAACCCCGCACGGGCAGAGGCGGCGGGCGAAGGGCAAAGCGCGGCCGTGAATGGGGTAGGGTGGCAAACGAGAAAACAACTTTTCTTTCCTCTCGACTTTGGCGTGCGGCCTCCAAGATAATGCCGTTTGGCGGAGGATCGAGGATGCACCGCGTCCACCCCTTTGGCTACATTTCTCCCCAGTTTCGGATGCTTCTGGTGCGCCTTGTCAGCTTTGTTGTTGCGTATACATTTTCCTCCATTGCCAGCCTCGGCACCGCACGCCTCCCCACTCGTACTTCAGACGTGGCTCCTTCTGATCCACTTGTCATCGGGTCCAGTGGGCCGGTATGATCGAGTCAGTAGGATGCTGCCTGGCTGGTTGCCGCTGGAAATCGCGCTGGGAGGAAATAAATGGATGCAGGTTGCAGCCCCGTCTCGCTAGAGCAGCAGGGCCGTCCTGCAACCGTGTCGCGTTACGCTGCGTTTCGCTCACTCACAATCCTCAATTGTCCATTCAAATCCTCGTCCAACGGTTATCCATGCGTACACAGTTCCTGGCCCAGCCGTTCCCGTCATTTGTGATGGGGAAAATTGGTCGGAAACGGGAGAAAATGGCGTTACTATTTCCCACAAATAACGGACCGGGGGTTGATGATGGAATGTTGGCTAATCAAGTCGGTTCTATTGACAATGGTTCTCGCACAACTCCTAGGCTGCCCCAAATGAGACAGTTTCCCATGATTCCGCTCTAAACGCCCGTCCAAATAGTGGATCCTGCGTTCCAGAGCCAAAATCGTTCTGCGCTTCAACCAATTACTGCTGGGGGTTGCATAACTCAACAACTAGGCCTCATTATTCACCGATGGGGGACAGGCCCATCCGAGGTCGTCCACACGATCCACCCGTTGTTCAGATTAGCCCATCAAAATTGTCAACCATCCCCAGCGTGGCCAGCCCTCGAGTCGTGAGTCGTTGTAAAATGTTTAACGCCTAGTCCACCGCCTGCAGCATCATCCATTCCGTCCCGCGGCCGAGGACTCTTCACATGGGAGAGGATTAATTTCAACGCCCGCCCTCCCCTCCTTTCCTTCCATTCAATTGTGCTCCCGCAGCCACCCGAGAGCGGGTGGTGAACATTGGTCACTTCGGCGGAGGAGAGTAAACCGAAACCTGTACGGTGTCAGTCCGTTATCGCGAAGCCGGAGAACAATATCTCGAACGCTACGGGAATAAATCACTTGCCAATGGATGCGATCCCTCGAGGCTGCAGGGCGCCCAAGCACGCATGGAGCCCCCCGGGGAGGGGGAGACGAATGCGAAGGGAAGGCGACACCGCAAGATAAAGAAGGGGCAAAACGAAACGGACAAAATAAGAGCGTAATTCAAAAGCATCAAGAATGTTGTGTAGAAACATAAAACAAAATGCAGAGCATCGCACGCTTGTTTTGCGCCAAACGCTCGAAACACGTTCCCGTGCGCAGGAGGTAGCGCGAATAAAGAAAAAAGAAAACTAGAAGGAACGACGAAGCACAGGCTGCTAGGCGCACTGGTTTGGAAACCCTCATGGTGTCAACACTAGAATACGCTGTGTGTCTTTTGTTTTTCCATTTGGATTTGGAATAGGAAAAACAGGCTATCAAATAAATTTGGTTAATAATGTTCGGCCTCTTTTCGCTATGCTCTTACATTAAATGGAGGTATATGCTTATACTAACTGACTGCCTCCACCCTGAAAGTGACCCTTCAATAGTACCCCTTTCCCACAATAGTAGCCTGGACATGAAAGGGTTCAGTAATCAAATCAAAGTAAGCCAACGCTTATGCACGAGCTTTTTGCTGTCCGTCCTTCCACGGCATGTGTCTTTTGATTGTCCTGCGAGCAGATAAGCGGGCGAGGGGAAGGGGAAGGGGAAAGGGAACAGATCCCTTCGCAAGAGAACGATTGCCATCCTCGCAGAACGGACTGGCAGCCGGGCGGGCGGGCGGCGGGGAAATGAAAGCCTCTTGCGAGACGCCAAGGAACAGGTTGGTGCGCCGTCGAATCTCGGCAGCGAATCTTCGGCCGTCCCGTGACTCGACGATGCTGGCGTGATGCTGATAAGCGTGCGCGGTGCAAGTGCAGTTGCATCGCCCGATTCGCATTCCGGTGCATTCAAGAGTGATGTTCGGGCTGGTCGTTCGGCCGGTCGATGTCGCGATGTCGATTGTGGCGACGCTAGGCGCATTTCGACGCACGATTCCGTGATTACTCACTGCTAGGAAGAGGAAGTCCCAGTCCACAGTCCACAGCCCAGGCAACCTGGACCTGGCTGGCGGGCTTCCGAGTGTCCGAAGGCAGCAGAAACTCCTCCCAGAACTGGCACCAGAACGATCGAACGACCGCAGTCCGGCAAGCAAATAAGATCGAGCATTACATAAATAATGTAAACATACACATTAATCAATTAAAACCGAAGCGTAAGCGAGAACGCGAATGCGACGGCGCATGGAACTGCTGGTGTCGTTCGCTCAGGACGAGGACATCCCCGACGGGGCGGACGACGGACCTTGCCCCCCCCCCCCTGACTTTCTGCGCCAAGAAGAAGTAAAATAAATTATTTCCCGTTTAAAACAGGCGAAAATTAAAAGCCCCCAGCGAATGGGCGAGCGCTTCGCGAGGACAAAGTTGCCCTGGGGGACGATTTCTTCTACTGTTGAAGCCAAATGATATCTCTCGATCTCCGTGCCTCCCGGCCGCACCTCGCTTCGCCCGACGACTCTTTCGACGAGGACGAGTAACTCATTTGGATGGGAACACATATCTACGTCCTCGCGGTGCCATTAGCGTTTCTTTTCGGTGACTCCGACTCCGTGGCGGAGCTTATTTCTTTGTTCTACGAGCTTCCTTTGGCCGGACCGACTTTGAATTGTCAGAGTGCAATCTTCTTACTCAGGTCAGTCACTGCGCAATCCGCCGGAGCATTGTGTCCCTGACCGGGGGCATGACATTTGCGGGCCTGCGCTGCCTGTATTAATCCGCTGCGGTGAACGGTTTCGGTCCATTAAGCGTTCCAGTGGACGATGGTGCACCATTAAAAATAAATAAATAATTCATTTGAACTCGTGGCCCCCCTGACAATAAAGTGTAGAATAATCGTGAAAACCCCGAAAGTTGCGGTCCCGATTACACCAGAGTGGGGTGCCGCTTGCACACTAGTAGAACCGTTTGTTTTATGAGCGTCACTTCCATACGTGTGATTCGACGTCCGACGTATGTACAAATCGTTATTTCAAGTGCTGAGTACACGCCATTACATCGCTGCAGCCCTCTAGGAAACCACCCTAAATCCCAGCCAATACTGCTGTGCCAACGGTCCGAAATATGCAAAATAAATATCAACACCCCCGCCCCGGCTCCCAGTGCATCGTACGCCCCCAATTACGACGGGCGCCCTGTTGTATGTGTGTGCAGCATCCAATATTCGCTCGAGTGTGCTCGCCAAACTTCGACTCGCTTCGAACGATGTCATGCAACGGCCTTGCAAGGAAGAATGCATGCTCGCCCCGTTGCGTTCGTTGTCGCTTTGTTGCGCACTCGTTTTGGCGTGCATCGCCGGTTTTCTTTCTCTGTTCCGCTCCCTGCCAGCTGCCTGGCGGTACACCTGTTTCGTGTTACTGCCGAACATTGCTCTTGTTTTTCTCCTCCGACGGCATGAGTTGCTGTCTCCTTTCTTTTATGTTGAGCGTCTCTGCGTTTCCTATCCCATGCGTTTCGACCATTTATCGACGAAAGACTCTTTTCTGGATGACAGTGCTGGAAAAACTCCAGAAGAAGTTGAAGAAGTTAAATTAGTGAATTTCATGAGGTCAAACAAAACCTTTGCATCAACCCACAACTTTGCTCGGAGACATGTTTCTAAACTATGCTGCACTCAGTTTAGATGAAAATGTTCCAAGGTGTGCCACATCCGCCTCGAGAGATTGCCATCGTCGCATGTACGTTGTATGTGCAATAACCCTTACAGCGGCTGCAACTTCTTCTTTTTATCGTCAGCTTCATTGCTACCCCGTGCTACGGAGAAAGAAACGACCACATCGGCTTCTTTTCGACTCTTCCGCTATGATGCACTTTCTCTAGCCCGCCAACTAGTATTCCCAAAACGAACGAGCTCCGGCCGTCGATGCTGCTCCACACAGCCAAATGGTTCAGTGGTGTGAACGGCTCGTTGATGCAATTGTCATTTCCCACCTGCCTTAGTTTTCCGCCAACGAACTCCTCCAGCTCCGGCCTTATGTACCGAAGTTGAATGAAATCCAACGCGGGAGACAACTGGGTTCGCGGACAGCATCCCACAGGAGAGAAAACCAACTGCGAGAGAGTCGCTCGCGCGTTTCCATGCTCACCGCTGGGAAAAGACGCTTCTCACAGGGGAAAACGGCCGTCTCTCGCTCCCGTTTTTCCCATTTTCCCCATCCTGAGTCAGCCAGCCAGCGAGCGGGTATCCGCTGCTCGTCTCTTTCGTCGATTGTGGGATTTTCATAATACATCCATTGTAAACAATAAAAAGATCGCGGCAAGAAAAAGAGCCCCCGACTGGAAACGCCGTTTGTCTCGCTTCGGCAGTTTCTCCTCGCCGGGAAAAGCGAGCGATAGAGAGAGCCGAACTTGCTCCCCTCTTGAAGGGAGGCAAACAATTCCTTGCCATTCTTTTCTACACAAACGGCGGATCCTCGCGAATCGGCGACTCACCCCACCTCCGCCGAGGAAGCGCATTTGTGCGCCAGGGTGGGGGTAAGTCGACTTTCCCCACCATTCGCTCCCACGCTGCAAAAATAGTCCTCCCTCCGGGAATCGTGCTATCTCTTTCCAGTTTTCTTTCCATCTCAGTCCACGCTGGGACCGAAGACTCAGTCGGCAGAATAAAGGTCGGTCGATGGGAATAGTTGTGGATCGTTGCGTGCAGTGGAAAAACTAGTTTTCCACAAATGAGGAGCACCCACTTGACTACCGTCGCTTCAGCATCGGCACCTGATCCAAACAGGTAGGAATGTGTTACTGATTTCCGTCCGAAATATAACGTTCTAGTTTTCGTCTAACCTTGTTTTGAGTATGGCATGTAACGGTGGAATATCGTTACACGTTGAGTGTGCCATTTCCGTTACATTCTTCGCCACATGTTGCCATCGAAACGAGCCTTCCTAATCAGTTTCCAGTTTAGATTACTGCTCTGACGACATTCTAGACTAATGGATGTGTTCACCACTCCGGCGACAAACGTCAAACACGACTATTTATGCGAAAATCTTACGAAAAGCGAATATTATTGATTGGATTTGTTGCTTTGCGCGCACACGACAATTGCTGTTTGGGGAACGTTTTGCCGTAGAAACGTTCAAAAAGTATTAGTCGCCATTATGAATTTTAGAGAAATTACGTTCAAACACTCAAACGTTCGCTTCTCACAACGATGTCTCAGTGGTTCGAGCAACCAAATTGCACAATAGTGTCGATTAGCAGCTAATAAATGGCAAACTACCGGTGTGCCCACACATACCTTCCACGCTCGTAAATCCAGCAAGGTGTTGCAACGCGTAATGAGCGCACTACGCAGAGTAAACGGTTACGAGCGCGGCCAAGTCTTCCACTGCGTTATTGCCATCGATAACCAGCCCGGGCAGCAGTGCGGGATTGATAAAGTGGTTAGCTTAACAAAACCAACTGTTTTCGAAAAAGCCCGCGGAGCGACATCCGCCAGCGCGACATGGAGACGCACGGTGGCTAGTTTCGCGGTTTTCCACCCGGTTTTCTTCCGCCACTTTTTGATGCAAGCTGTGGACACACATTCCCTCCCCTGGGCTGCAGCTAGCTAGCCCGCCCGAGAGTGGGCTATTTAGGCTACGGCGAAGAGGCTTGCGCAAAACACTATTCCAGTTTTCATTCACATGCGCTGCGCTCGAAGCGAAGAAGCCATCGAGGAAGGAGCGCTCGCCTCGGGGGCCAGGCTGTGTGACATGGCCGGTGGAAGTAAACATGCCGCGAAATGCGGCCCAAGCAAGCAAGGGACCGATTTCCACCGGGGCGTACGGCATGCCCAACGCGACACACGCGAGACCACAAGGACGAGGCGAGGCGACGCGGGAGATTAACACAGGACGGACCGGGGGCTGGCCAGCGGAGAGAGGTCGCAGCCAAACCTGAACAGATAAAAACAAATACTAATAATAATAAAAAAAAAATCGCCGCTAATCAGACAACCGGAGGAGGAAACACAACGCAAACAACGTGAGCACGTTTGGAACGGCAAATCCGCGGCTGAACTACATCAGCATAAAACCTGTCGCGGTCAAAGCATTTTGCCAGCGATCGGCCAAACTGTTATTAGCACTACTGCTGCCAACAAGGCAGCGTTTTTGGGGTGAACCGGTGGCACGCCGGCGAGGGCCCGGGCGCAATGAGAGCAACGCAAGAGCAGCGCAAGAACAGCCGCAAACAGCAAACGCACCAAAACGACGCGAGGCACTTATTTTCATTTTTATTGCCATTTTTTATGGTACCCTCCATTCGCTGTCAAAAGCCCAGTTCGCTCCCTCCATCTGCCCTTCCGTCCCCTCCCCCCATCTTGCCTTGTGTCTTGGCACCAGGTCTTGGCTGCCAGGCACGCAAAGCCGTTCTCTGTTCCGCGGGCTTCTCCGTCAATAATCTCCGTCTGCAGGCAGGCAGCAGCATTAGCAGCCGCCGAAGAAGAGACGGCGCGTCCGATTCCAACGGGGAAGCGCAAAGATTGTGAATAGATTTCTTCCACTAAATGCCCACAATCAGCGCCAGCGTCCCGCAAAACTGGGAAAAATCGCCTACCGGCGGGACAGCTGGGGATGGCCGAGGATGGCTGCGCTGATGAGGTAAACCCGCGAATATTATTGACTCTAGCTGGAGCGAGAGCAGTGAGGCGGCCGCCGCTGACCACAAACCGGTGCGACCGGCAGTCCATCCATCTAGCAGGCAGGGTGGGTGGAGACGGCGAGCGCGGACAACTGGAAAGCTGGCCAAAGTAATGAGCTATCACATTAACTATGCGTTTAATATGAAGCGGGTAAATTGCGACATCCATCTCCTTACTTATGAAGCAATAAAAGTGTATGAGAAGACATTTTCGCAACTGCCTTCGATGGGAGTTTTACACTCACTCTATGGCCACTCTGCGGGCGCATCGAGAGACAGCTGGCACGGAGGGGCCAACTGGGTGGGGAGGTGTTACAACACAACTCGGCGTCCCGCGCTGCATTACAATCGAGGCGTCAGTTGAGATGCCATTTCCCAGCCACAGAGGGTCAGGCGAATTGTTGGAAAAAGCCCGCGAAGGATTCTTATCAAGGAACAATTTTACCCAGGCCCTTATGATCTACATCGATGGGCCCATCTGTTAATCTTTCCTTGTACTAATTTAAACATTTGCCATTCAACACATACATAGAATGGAAGGAAGTGTAATTTGTAACTTACAGACAAGTAAACATTCACAGTAAAGCCCTTCAAACGTCTCCTGCGTCATGCAGCGTCCCATCTGGCTAGGGCCCCTGCTTCCCAAAGCTGGAAACGATTTCATTAGGTGACCATGTCCGAAACAAGAACTAGGCAATGTTGCCTGCTAGCACAATTAAAACACCTCCATCTCTAACGGTTCCGAAGTGCCCCCAGGGCTCACGTGTGACTCGTTGGGGCCATTTTCACCCCTTCCGCAAACGATGTGCCATAAAAAATTAGCTCTTGTCACGTTTTTTCCCCTTTCCCAAGGCGTATTGTGTGTGTGTTTTTTCTCCAACCTACCTCCCTGCTTCATGTGAGGTTATCTTCCTATTTTTTACCATTCGCGTCTTCTGCATCCCCGCGCGGGTCGTTTTAGAGGCTTATCTGCCGTTGTATTATCATTTCATTTCCTCCATTTCGTACCGAAACGATCGCATTCCAGTCTGTTTATGTTACGCTTCTCCCCTGTAACAGTCACATTTTCTGATTGAATGGACAAAAGATCGCCAGCCTAAAGAAAGGAAACACTTCGCGCGGTGGAGCCGGGGGTCGGGGGACGAAATATCCATAAACGGGCGACTGAACGTAACCTCAACTGCAGCGCTTTGCCTCCCTTCGCCAAGGGAATGGCGGGGGGGAGAGAGGGGGAACAAACCTCGCGAACGGCAACCAGTGGAGGATCGCAAACGAACACACTCGCACGCACGCGGGTTCCATTAAAAGTTCCATCTCGAGGTGGCTAGGCACAACCGGGGAGAGAGGGCAAAAACACAAAAAGCCACGAGAAGGCGAAACGTTTAAAACAAAGAATTTAATTATGTTGACATTCGTTTTTTTATTCTCCCCGCATTCGACGTCCCTTTTCCTCGCCGCGTCTGCTCCTCCACTGTGGCTTATATGTTTTTTTTTTCTTCATCTGTCCCCGGTTGCCTCGATTGTGCTCTTAATAAACGTTCCCTTCGTGCGTGTGTTCGTTTTGTTTAATCGTCATACTCGTGGCTGGAGGTTGGTTTATTTCTTTTCTTACTTTGCGTTGCTCGCCCTGCTGCTCCTTCCATCGTCTGCAGCCATCGCGGGGCTCATCTTACACGATCGACATCGTGGCGGCGTCCGCGATCATCGAATTATGTGTCTTAGGGCCAGGGTAGCAGGATCCGTTTCGCGTCATTCGACCACTGCTCGATGCGGGCTTCAAACGTCAAAACCAACCCACGGTTAATCCCTTAAGGCTTCTGGCAGGCAGCTCCAGCGGTTGGGCGGTACTTTGCAGGAACGCACGCATTCTCCCGGCGACTTTCGAAGAGCTGACTCCAGAATGAGCTGCAACGTGCATCTGCACCGGGCGAAAGTGCATTGACGCCAAGCCACCAAGATCGAGCCGCCCGATGGAGCGAGAGACAAAAGGCAAAAATCATACGCAAGAAACATTCAAACGAGTTCGTAACAAATGATGCAGCCGACCAGTGGCCTCGGCCGCTGGGTTGGATGGGATGTGGTGGGTGGGTGGGAGGGTGGGAAGGTGGTTCGGGATGCATTCTCTCGATGCGTTTTGATTTCATTTCGTTCCGCAGCGGCTTGCGGTCGATGCAACGAAGCTGCAGATGAGAATCAAGCTCATCGTTCGCCGCTTTTCTTATCTCGGTTCGTATGCATCGCTGCTCGAAATGGGACAAACGTACCCGTGCGTAAGAGGGCTGTCCGTTGCGTAATCAATATGCTTTTTAATTAAGGTAAAGCGATTGCGACCCCCGGCTGCTACAATGTTTGTCTCGCTCAAGCTAGCCGTAAGTGCGAGCTTAAGAAATCTCTTCCATAGTGACGGGTTGGAAAAACTAATGCCCCCCCCCCAACAGCGTCACGTGATCTTTGGGAATAAGCTGGGGGAAAAACCGTTGCCGATCTTGTGAAAACGTGAGGCATCATAAAAACTGCTCCGTTTGCTAACGACGATCCCAGTCTCGAGTCCCAGTTCAGCGGACGAGCGAACCGTCGGGCAACTCAACAAAGTACTATTAATCACTTCTAGTTTCTTCCTATGCCGTTCAACAACACTGCCCCCGATCGACTCGACCTGCCAATCGAAGATGTGAACGTGAGAAAAACGATTTTTTCCGCAGCAGGCCGCTCGTCGGCGAAACACATGCCCGTTTCTCCTTTTCCGGCCCAGGAAATACCTGGGCGTCGCATTGATCTCCCCACGGCGCGGAGGAAATAAAAGTGCAGAAAACGGGCGCAACAGCATCCCACCCCCGCGCACTCCAAGAGCCCCTGGCCCGCAGTGAGCTGCAAGCAGGAGAGGGTCGGGAAATCGCAAGGGCTCGCGAGTCAGCCCATTTCTTTCCATTCCGTTCGGTTCACCTTTGCATGTCCATTTTAGGCAGCTTCAAAGCGACCGAACCGACCAAGTTTCTCGCTCGGGGTTTGGGCGTTTAGGTGTTGGACGTCACATAAGAAACGCGAACCAAAACAGTTCCAAAGAGCGATGGAGTGAGCGGTGAGAGCGGGGACCCCTCAGGAAGACGGTGGAGGCGTCGGCGTTGCGGGCGGTGTGTATGAAATATTATTTCTATTATGGAAATACCTTTCTCCGCTAATTGAAACGAAGGAGAAAAAGGAAAATAGAACCTCTTGAAGTATGGGGCTGTCTTTTACATTCGAACCCGGACTCCGGAAACCGACAAACAGTCAAGTGTTCGAGGATTGTAAAGTATGTAAAGCAGTATGTGAAGTATTCGAGTACGTGAAGAGGAAAAGCGTAACTTCTGTGGAATATTTCAAATAAAAAATTGAACACTTTTTCTAGATGGTTTTCCTTTTTCCCGAACATCCTACGGTCAGCGGAACTGCGGTAGCAACATATTGATCAACTACTTCCCATTGTAAAGGTGAAACATATAAACAAATTGCTACCGCCGTTTCCACCCCTACTCTCCTTCGCGGCGGCATGAAAGTGTGGGCGGCATCAGCTTTGTTACGGCGGCGGCCGATCCACCGAAAGGGAGCGATTAAATTTTATCCACTCGAAGTTGATGAACACGGGCGCGCGCGCGCGGATTGGTGGAGAAGATCACGGAATCGATCACCGCGGCTCGGGAAGGTTGGGAGGTTTTTGTTTAGCTTCACACTTGCGGCACACTAAAAGCCGCCACCAGAAGGTACCTTGTTCGTGCCGCTTTCAGCTCGCCGACCCTCGCTTCCATTCAGTTTTCCCGACCAAACGAGCAGGTCGATCTTGCGGGACGCCGAATCCTCCCTCCCAGGGACCCGTCTCCCGGTCCAAGTCGCGCCTCCAGCAGCTCCAGAGAACACCTACTGTCTATCGGTATAATTTATGACCGTACCAGTTTTCCACCACCAGCCCTGGGGCGCACTGCACACACGCGCGATCCCGACACCCATTTCATGCACCATCAGTCTGTCCCAAAGTCCATCATTCATTCTTCCCGCGCCCGGCTCACTCGACACGATTCATCTGTCTGTCCGTTTATCCATTCGTCCATCCAACCGACGCGAACCCCGGACGGTCCCCGGGAGTGTCCGCTGGAAAGTCGTTTTCCAAGTTTTCCCGCCCGCTTTTCGCTCCCTGCCCGCCGCCCTAAACCGCGATCGACTGTTCGGCTTCGGGTGTTCGTTTTTCCTCTCTCGTCACAATGCGATATTTTCTACTTTTAATTGCCTGTTACATCATATTTTTATTCGGCTTCCGTACGCCCGTCGCTTCTGGCGGTGGCTTGCTTGCTTTCTTCCGCGCGAGGCACTTCTTCCTGCCGCCCGCCGTTTTCCTCCGCCTTCGCGGTTCGCTGCGGATCGTGGAAACCAATCATCACCGGCGGTATTCTAATTCGGTATTGCGCAAACAGTGCGGTCGATGCTAGCCAACAAAGTGATGCCGTTCCGTCATTATTTTACCACTCACTCTCCGCCTGCTTCTCCAACCGGCCCTCCTCCTTCCCGGCAGGGCACCTGTGTGCCCTTGGATGGCCCACTTCGATCATCGGGGATCTTTCGATCATGGCAAGCTATTTTATCCTACTGATCTTCTCCGAGGCGGCCGTTCGGCGTATGATCGCATTCATGATCTCTTTCACCACCCTGGAGTTTCCCTCCCCTGTTGCAGCCATCCCCTCTGCTGCTGGAAACCCCTCTGGCGAATTAACAATCTATCCATTGGGACTCCACGAGAGAAAGGAATAGAGAAAGGAAGAATAACATTTTATAGCGAGTGAAAATTGATTGTTTGGAAATATGAAACAGTCTGCCAGAGAAGCTTTATATTTTTGATGCTCAAACGAGAGCGCCCTACGTATAGCGTTTTCAACCGATAGGAACTGCAAGTCCGCAGAGTGAAGAGGAGCATGAAAAAAACATAAAAGTTCACAAGAGGTTTGCCTCCCCCCGTCATACAGGGCCTACCCACTCCACACGCTTAAGTGGATCCCGTAACAACACCAGAAACGGAAGTACGAACCGTCCAAGCTGCGCAACCGTCGGGCCCATGGCCGCAGCAGCGCTCGCATCAAAAGGCAACGATTCTGTTAGAACAACCGCCAAAACAATTCTATAAAAACAACAAAACAACATGGAGCGGAGGAAGGCCGAGTCGTGCGGGTCGGGTGTTGAGAAACCGGGCTCGATGGAAGTATGGAGGAAGTGAGTTGGAAAAGTGTTGTTTACAGTAGCGGCCGATAGAGTCCGTAAATAGAAATATGCTCGCTAACTGAAATACTAACTCCTTCGCAGGGAGTCGTTTGAAGATGCACACCTCCACGAAGCTGGAGTGCAGAGAAAGATAAAGCAAGAGGAAGAATGTGCGTGTGTGTGAGAGGGAGACAGAGGTACAGGGAAGGGGGCAAGGGACGGATGAAGGATGTGATTAGTTACCGAGGGGGACCGGAGTATCTCATGACATATATTTTCCAGAGCAAATATTAGTTTTTCAGTCGGTACGATCCCGAGTGTTGAATCTTTTTCGATTGAAAAGACGTTAATTTAAATAGGATTCGGTTTCACGACCCCTACAATCGCTGTGTCACATAAAATATGAACAGTGGAAGAAGAGATTGTTTTACTTGACTAACACTAACACACACATACGCGATCCCAAGTTACCTGTTCTTTACGTATCTACTCGGCGCGCTACCGAAGGAATCCATTTTTCCTCTTATAACACGCCAATTGCAATGCAAATAGCAGTTCAATATCCCTTCATTGTTTCCACTACGAGGTTGATGGCGGAGGCAATAAAAAGAAGCAAGTGTACTGTTGGGCAACGAGACGGCGAGGTTTCCACATAAAACGGTCGTAAAACGAGTCGACTGCAACGACCCCGTTGTGGAATGTCGTTCATCGGAATGGAAGGGAAATAAATATTCGCATTCTAAAATGTAACTTCTAAAAAGTGCACACGTCTTTCGCTCTGCGAACTCCGTGAAGAAATTCTGGACGGTATAAAAACGAAACAAGCAGCGAGTTTAAAATCGATAAAATCGAAATAAAGAGAACCCTTTCGACAAGCGGCGATAATGGCAACTTGGGACCATGAAACCCGCGAACCAACCCTCGGTGCAACGATTTCGAGTGTAACTTTCTTCCAGGCATTATACTTTCGTTCCTATATGCTGCGATGTCTCGTGTTGAAGCATTGCAATGTAAAGTTGCTGCATAAGCTAAATATAGATTCCTTTCTGCAAGGATTCAATTCTTTCAAATTGAGTTTCATTTCAGTTTTTCCTACTCTGCTGGTGATTACATCCCAGCAATGCCTGGCGGAGAAATCGCCTCGAAAGGAGTCAATAAAACAACCCACTTTTACAGTGACCATTCATACATCGCACTCCTGCACTGCCGAACCACTTGCAGCACTTTTTAATTGCCCGTCTGCACTCTTCGCGGAGCAGCAAATTTGTAGCATTAAACGATCCGATACTAAAAATGCCCACCAAATCAAACGAACGAGAATGAAATTTGTTTACGATCATCACACGCGTAGCGGGTTTTCCCGTTTCATTTTTCCACGTCGTTGCAAACTCACACGAGACGGTTGGTGAGCGTCCTCCAAATTTCGCTTGGTGTTACTTTGATGTCCGAAGCAAGTCCGTTTTGGATGAGGTCGATCCCTCGTCGTCTTTTCCCTTGCATGGGAAACTTAGGGAAGCTTTCTTACGGCTCAACTTTCTTCTTTACTGCTTCACAGTGCATCGCATGTCATTGCCCAAAAATGGCAACGCTTAAGTTCCGATAAAATTTATGTGAGTTTTCGGCTCGAACGCGCTCGCGCCGCTCTGTTCCCCGGTTTAAACTCGTTTAAATTAGGGTTAAAGGGTTTCGATTAAGAACTTAGCCGTGTGCCGTCTGTTGCTCTGTCTGTTGTACTGCTTTCCCCCAATTGCAACGCTTCTCCCGTGGGACCAGCTCATTTGCGTTTGGCGGGAGGAGAAAATAATAATAAAGCCTTCTCCCACACGGCCAATCAACCGGGCGACTCTGTGCGACGGAAGTGATTCCATCTGCATGCTAAGTTGAAGAGACTACACAAAACTGCCCCTCATCTTTTGCCTGCCCGAGAGGGGCCAAATAACAACCAGGAAAAAAGGACACCATCGTCAGCTTTTTGGTTGGCAATTTTTGGCGAATTCGTGACTTAAAGCGCACAGTTTCGATCCGAACGCTGGAACAAAAATCGATAATCACCCAAAACGCTCGTTCCGCGTCCTGCGGCTTTCTTTTTGGACCGTCCCAACGCCACCCTTCGTTTGCGCCCGTTGCCCTTTTGGGCTGGAGTTTCCCACCAACACAACCATCCTCCACCCCACGCGCAAGCAAGCGCCGGATACGCCGACGCACTCAGACTCACGCAAGTACTACTACGCTCTCTCCCAACAGACAGGACGGAAGCGGGTCTTCCGCCCCCGCGGGCGGGCCCAGGGGAGGAAATGGAAGAATCGAACGAGATGAAAACATAATCGTGCCGGGAAAAACCCCGCCTGGCGTGAGGCGGACGAGAGTGGAGGGCATTTGGAAAAATGAAAATGAAAATTGTATGAAACCGAAAAGTGAACGACAAATGATGGACGTCGAGGGACGCGAACGAGTGAAGGATGAAAAAACAACACAACACTCGCATCGCAGCGGCGAAGCGGCGATGATGATGTCGAAGGGCGCATCGTCAAGAGAGAAGGGCCAAAGGCGGCGGAGGGAGCGATCGGTGGGACGTGATAAGAGGAGCAGGAAATGGGATCGAAAAATGAGGGAAAAAGATAACCGTAAATTATTAGGGTAAATGGAAATGGATTACAGAACGAAAGGAGCGGCCAGCAAACGGGAAACCGTCCGGAGAATTCGGTTGACGGCGGGCACGGGTGCCGAGGGATGCTTTTCGGAAACGACAGGTGAAGGAGCTGGCTTTGCCGTCGGTTGGGCTCGTCGAAGGGTGAAATCTGAAGGAAACCCGGCTGCCCAACAACCAATGTACTGACGCATCATTGACCGGAAAGTCAGTGGACTGCGAGGCGAGGGCGGCGCCGGTGGAGGGGCGGTGGGGTACGGACATGTGCGAATAAATAAATATACACACGTACACTCGCACGGCGCGGGGCTGCAGGTGGACCCGACTGATGGCAGTGCTGGTTGATGGCAATCTGGTCCTGCGGCTCGTGTCCTTTTTGGTGGGCGTATAGGAACGACCGAAGGACGCCGTTTTCAGGCGCCGGAATCCGCAACGACGGACCATAAAAATGATTGGATTCTCGAGAAAACATTGGTGCCCGCAGACAATCGTGTACGGGTAATCCAACTCTCCGTACATACATTTTCATCCGTTTTAATCATAATATCGTTCAGGTGAATTCGGAAAAATGGTCCCTTTAAGGAGCGGCAGAGGCCAAAAATTGTTATAATATTTTCTTCCACACAAAACATAGTCTTTTTCCAACATTTCCCTCACATTCATACCCATAAATTCGTAATTGGATGGCGAGAGCAACATGTTTTCCGGGGCATAATATCTGCTGATTCGCACGCTCTAGTGGCGCACACCACACAAAAACAATCAACTAACTGGATGTGGTTTTTTTTCTTTCGGCAAACCAGCTAAAAACAAAGCGGTTGTGGGGAATCGTATTTCATTTGGATGTGCATTTGTTTGGTCCCGGTCCATTATCATCATTCGACCACTCGAAATCACGTGTAGTTAGATTCGTGGCAAAGTGCGCCACAGAAACACTAAGGGTGCATCTGTTTCAAGCCGCGACGTTCTGTTCTCTATCTGTTCAGCTGAAACAGAACTGACCTTTCAGTGATTCGAATCAGTTCGGTTTCGCAACCGCCCGACCTAGCACAAGCCGTTGGTGATAGTGAGCCCACAATCAAATCCCCGGTGCCTATTTGTTAGACGATTTGCCTTCGCCGCCCGCCTGGAAGCAGTTTGTTTTGAGAGCGCTTCGATCCGCTGGAATTCAGTTGCCGCAAAAGGAACGTTTTTAAACAATTGATAGGCATGCTGGCTGGTTCCACTCACCACTTGTTGTTGCAAAACAACATCCGGGGCTGCCACTGCGGGGTCCGATCCGATGAGGCGATGCCAACTCCCGCCGGGTTGTGGGTTACACGATCACAATTTCGCAACTGTTGGCACGTTCTTCGCCGTTCTTGGCGAAGGCTTTCGTTTTTATGCGTATGCGCCCGATTCGGGGCAAGGACACCGTGTCACGTTTGTTGCGCTGGTTTCTTGTGGCATATTATTCCATCCCCGACTGGCCGGCGGATGTGCAATGTACTACCGCAACGTACTTCAAAGTACCACCCTTCGCCATCGGGGTTTCACTTGGCATGCAACGAAAATCACTTTCGCTAACACTTTTCACTTTTGCCAGTATTCTACCGCGGGCCACACTCCGTCGCGGCCTGCACGGCCTTCACGCGGAAGGCGCGAAAAGCCTCCCGACGACGACCTCACTCGAAGCGCGGCTCGGCCGCGGTGGATGAAAATTCGTCCCTTCCGGCTCGAATGCGAACGAATGCCGCACCAACACTCGGCAACATATTTCGGATTCCGTTCACCGCACTCGCTCGTCCGTTCGCTGCGCGCCGTGTGTGGAAAGTGCGAGCGCTCACCGCGATTTATCCGAGGAAGCCACCGCGAGCCAAGTGAGCTGCGATACGAAAATCCGACCGCCAGCAGCCGCGCGTTCGAATGCAAAACGTCGTCGTCGTCGTCGTTGTCGCTCGTCGAAGTCCGTTTGTTCGGCGATGCTCTCTCTCTGTCGTCGTCGTCGTCGCGGTGCTGGTCGCTCGCTCACTCCCGCGTCGTCGTCGTCGTCGTCGTGGGGGCTGCTGCTTAGCACATAAAACAAGACAAAACGGGCGAAAAATAATAAAACAGGAGCAAAGGAAATCCGTCCGTCCGTCCGTCCCCCGCCGTCTGCCCTTCGCCGCGGCCACGCTGCGAGCTCTTCGCAAACACAATCGTTACTGTCATCCGACGCTTCCTGCGCACCCCCTCCCACCGGGGCCACCCCACGCCCCGTTACCGCCACGAGAGGAAACGTGAGAGCGTAAACGCGAGAGCGAGAACGTGGAGCCGCGTTGATAATAGCAAACAATAACATCTTCTCACGTAGATGTAGGGACTCCTTCCCTCCCTCCACCATCCTCCTCACCACCAATGCGGGGCCTAGGGTCATCTTTCGCTCCAACCATACTGCGAGATGCACATTCTCTCGCGGCACCCCTCCCGTCCGCACCCTAGAATTATTTCCACGCTCCTCGCCAACATCAACGTCAGAATACCAACGTCTCAACGAGGGTGCGATACTAAGCAAGAGCGAGAGAGCAAGACAAAGAGAGAGAAAGAGAGAGAGAGAGAGAGAGTGCTAGAGCGAGACAGTGTGCCGGAGAATACTCACGTGCGAATGCGCGCTTTAATCCGCTGCTCGCGCGTAAAGATGAGAATGGGTTGTCCGTCTCGCTCTCGCTCGTGCTCTCGGCGAATTGTAATCCCTCTCGCGACCCGCCGATTGTGTGGAAACGAGACGAAAGGCGTTCGCAGCATCCACCGCCGATTTCCATCTGTATCACTTTTCCATTTTCCCTCCATGCGGGCTTTGCATCTCGCTCGCGCATTGGCAAATGCTCTCTCGTTTCGTCCTCGCGCTATATTCCGAGATTCTTTGGCAAATCGAGCTACATGACTATAGAAAAAGAAGGGAAGACCCGTCGCCTGTCGTTCGTTTGTTCAGTACACTGTACCCATTGAATACGGCTTACTATTGTAACTGGGAAAACGGAGTTTTCCTTTGCGCCGGCGAAGTGAGCGCGACGGTAGTGGATGAAAATGAGAACAGGTATGTACTACACTTCCAGGAGCCGCCGACTAGTAGAGCAGAAGCACGCTCTTTCCTTTCCGGAATCTATGAAGCAGTACTGTGTGTCAGAACCATGCCCATGTACTTGCTGTATATCAGGTCACACACATGGACTGTGCATACACTGTGCTGACAAATAACACATCCATGGGTACGGCAGCCCCAATAAGTTGTAATTCGAATGAACCGTTCCCTGCTTGCCTCCAAACTGGCGAAGATGGCTCGACTATTCGATTACTCGATTTCAACTCTCCATGGAAACTGAATGACAGCCACGTTGCGTTGCACGGTGTTATGATTTCACCCGCGCGGAAACCCCGTCGAAATGATGATCAGCCGGAAAAATTGCTCGAAACATGTCGCTCCATTCCAATGGCAAACATTAATCATCCCCAAGCCGCAAGCGTCGAGGTTCGTGAACCTCTTGTTCCCAAATCTAATCGCCAGCCACGCACCAACGACGGGCAACATGCTTCCGTGCGTGCTCCGTCACGCATAGTGACGCTTCGCGCGCGACTTCTCCGCGCGTCGCTATTTCCGCGACGACTGCAAATCAACCGCAAGCAGCTGGCTGACGGATGACGCCGCGGGCCCGACCCGACGCGACCACCGGCGGAGAGAAAGTCACGGAACTCGAAGACGCTGTGGCCGCACGCTGCCGATGGCGATTTTTACTCGCTTCATTTTCCACTTCCGGCTACGGTGTTGGTGTTGGTGAAGCGGTGTTGGTGAAGCGGCCGCCGTTCACGATAATGGGCTGGAATATTGTTTTCCCGACGAGCGATCCCGAACTCAAAAAAAAAACTACGATCTCCCCCCGTCGTTGTTTGCTTTCCGTCAGACGAGCGAGTAGAGAGAAACATTGAAAACTCCCGAAGACGATCCTCACCGCCCACCGCACAGCCGCGGAAATCGTTTGATGATTGACAGGGCGAAGACACAGAAGCACAGAAAATGCCGCTACACTTGAGGAAAACTCTCCCGGTGAAACCATGCTAAGAGTCGGGGAATTGTTAGCCTAACAACACCCGGCACATAATCAGTGGCGGGCTTCTTTTTGACGAGCTGGAAATTATTGTTTACATCCAGGCGAGTAGCGAAGTTGGAAGGGACGGAAGGATGCGGGGGTGGGTCGGAGTAAATCACACAGCATCATCATCGTCTCACCGACAACCTGACAATCTGGAATTTGATTCGTTTTCTGACGATTTGGAAGTCTGTCAATTGATGGAACAACATCACCCGGGAAGCAACCGACTTCGTGCTGCGGGCGAAATGAAGGAAAATCCATTTCCACCCCACCCACCGGTCGTTTATAGCCGCGCAAAACGCTCCCGCGAAGGCAAAGTAAATACACAATACAAACACTGGAAATAACACTAATAATTCGTTAGGTGCTATTTATTTTTGTTTGGCAACATTCCAACATTCAAACAAAGCTTCAAGCGAATCCCGGATTCGCTCGGTTTCTTCCGAGTAGCGACGTTCACGAAGCGGAGGGTGGTAGAACATGAGAAAATTAATCTACGACGCCGAGGGGTAATAAAAAGGCTCAAATCCAATGCGCAGAGACATCGACGGACAACATTTACAACCAGGATGACTATTATAGTAATCGGCAGGACTTTCGTGATCTTTTCACATCTTTATTTTTATTGCCATGGGTCAGCGAGAAAGCCATACGACAATTGTTGTGAATGAAATGCATTTTCGACCCTTCATCCCTTATTCTGTTAGGCTTTTACATACCGCTCCACTCGATATGAACCACTTGCACTATGTTTGATCGAAGATGATCCACAAGCAGCTCATGCTGTCAAATCAAGTCGTCAGAAGTCGACACTAAACATCGGCAGATGAATAACCAAACCGAGCGGGGTGGGAAACTAGCCAAAGAAAAACCTCCCTCCCTCCCTCCCTCCCAGCCAACCCACCGAATCGCTCTTCCTCGTCTATTATCTCCCATCCATCGGAGCACAATCCGTGTCTGGGGGTCGGCGAAGATTTATTTCAAAACTCTCCTTTCTTTACGTTTCCCTTTCATCTCACGCGAGCGTTTTGTTCTCGCGCGCCAAGACTTCGCAGGGCGGAGCGCAGCGGGGCGGAAAATATATTTACTTAAGTAGATTGATTATAACAATAAATTAAGTTTATTTCTGTGCATGTAACTAGTGGTTTGAGTTGTGTTTCCCGAACGCCTGGATGCCAACCGTCTCTCGGGCTGCACCACGCATTCGTTTTTCGCGTCTTCTCTCGCTTCCTGACGGACGGCGAGCGCGAAGCCGAAACCATTCTGCCGCTTTTCTCCCACCCGGCCCGACTACACTTGATCATTTCCGACATAGTTTTCCAATACGCGTGTTTTTTCCCGAGCACAGCCCCCACACCCGCCTTCGGTCCAGTCTTCGGTTCTCACTCGGTTTGGGTCTTCCTCCTCAGGTGGCCTTTACGCAATGGCGGCGCAAGCGGTCGGCGAGAGGCGAAACGGCTACAAGTGCGCAAGGTGCCTTCATTCATTCGATTTCGAGTGAAGTGTTGTTTTAGTGCCTGCGATCCTCAACGAGGGCCCGTCCATCTCCGGGGGGCGAGGTTAGTCAGTCTCCGCGAGACGAGAAACAACACATACGAAGCTGTCCAAAGTGGCTCGCGAGTTGAGACGCGAAGCGCGCGAGTCTCTTATTCTACAAGAAAAGATTTATTTGTTTCTGTCTTCCCCGGGCCCGGGCGGAGTTCCCGGGTTGTTTAATCATGCGGATTACGAGCGGGAAATTCGAACGCTCCGCCGCGAACGCTGTTGATTTGTGTTGTTTGCTAAGATTAATGGAAATATGAATAGCCCTGCTCAGTGCTGTCCGTTTGATCTCTCCCTCGCCAGTGAGTCGTTTGCTTGTTGTTCGAAGAATGCATTCGCATAGAGCGATTTCGCGAGCATGGATCCAAAACGCGCAAGATCGTGTAGCTATTTTGCCGCGGACGGATTTAGTGGCGGGTAAGTTATGGACAGGATGAAATTAGAAAACTCTTAACACAAAGAGCATACAAGCAGCATTGGATTGTTCATGTTCAATTCCAAAAAGCAGAGACGGTTTCCTTTCCTACTGAACACTCTCCGTCTTTCAAGAGCTGGCGTCTTCTTCGTAGAGGTCATAGCGACATTAGTGACGTCTAGATAGAACATTAGCAGCGTATTCAAGTAGTTAATTATTTCCAGTACCGGCGCGAGAAGTTGCCCGAACAAATTGGTGAGCATATCCGATCCGATCGACAACTGGGACACTGCACCGGCTTCAACGCCCCCACCGCCAACATCGGAATTGGAATCGGCATTAACAGTTGTGTGTGACAACATAATCGTCTTCATCTATCGCACCTAAGCCTAGCCTTCATCCGGGATTTCGTTTTCAAATCGGGCGAACCCCTTTCCCAAACGCTTCACCATGTTACGGTTTACCATCAGTCACGGGTTTTCCCTGCACCGACAAAGGGAAGGGGGTGGGGAGGACGGGAGCGGGTGGAGAACACCGAGAACCCCAATGTCTTCCGACGGTAGGTAAATTAAATTCACCTGTTTACCAGACACTCCATCATCCGGCAGGAGAGTCGAGGAGCAGAGATGAAGAAGGAGAACAACATAGAACATAAAACATCGCTGGACTGCTTGCGCGGTGTTAAAAAACGGGGTTCAAGAAGGGCTGACGTGCCGAGCCGAGGAGGAAGGAAGAGTTCGCGGCAGCTGACGTGCTTGTGTTTTCCCATCTTCGAGAAGTTGTCGCCAGGAAAAAGTGTCACCATCTTCAGCCGAGCGCCCCCGCTACGGGCTTTCCGATGGACGGAGGCGAAGAAACGGCATTGTTGCATGTTATTCTCTTGTAATTTCAAAAGATACGTCCAATAAACACAACACATTTCACTCGCATAAATCAAAAACAGTTTTTAACTGTGTAGCACTTCCCTGGGGTTGTTTTGTTTTTTTTTTGTCAAGACATTTCCCCGACTTAGCAAATATGTTTCCGTGTGGTGGCGCCTGTACGGTGGAGGGAAAAGGATTGCACCTTAAACGATCGCCATGAAGCGGATCTACATTCGCATTCGCAAGGAAATGTTGCTCATTACAACGGGAGCATTATTTTTCCCATGTCGTTTGATGCGTTAAGTGCATCGACGGATTCCCGGATAACTTCATTTCATTCTGCTCGCTTGGCGGAAAATCGAACGGTTATCCAAGCAGTGTTTTCTTCGAAATCGTTCCAAGACAGTAGGCCACGTCACAGGAGCGAGTCACGCACAGGCACACCCTCCGGTCCCGTTCCCATGCCGTGGTGAGAAAACATACATTAATAACGAAACATTTTTATGGCCGCTGGGTGCTGAAATAAGCGAAAGAGTTAAAATTTCAAACAAGAACACGCACCTTCTGCGCCGTACGCTCACATGTAAGCACACCTACTCACGCACGCACGCGGACCGATCGTGAGCACTTGCGGGAGTGATCGAGCTACTGCGGGCCCATCATAATAATATTGAATAAATTTCAAATGAACAGATTAATTTTTTATCGCCCTCCGGCCGGCCGGGCGAGAAGGGGTTCGTGTTCGTGTCCGTCAACCACTTTGCAGCTGTGGAAAGTCTGTTGATTTTCACGCGTAAAGCGAGGGAAAAAAGCCCCCACAGCGGAAGAGGGACGGAATCACGGCGAGAAGAAGTAAAACAACAAACACGAAATTAAAGATGGCCCCAAACGCGGAGGAAGAGATCGAGGCCGCGAGATTGTTCCTCCCAAGGCACCGTTGGCACGCGTCTTCGGGGGGTGCTTCATGGTGAAGGGTTAGTACGGCTTGCGATGCGGCAAAGGGACCATAAATGTCATAAAGTTATTAAGAGTGTAGCACTCGGCCCGGACGCGCCAACGGAACCGAATATCGAACAAACGGATCCGCGGAGCTGTTCCTTGGCTTCCGACAAAACGCGCGGCTCGCTTTTCCTTCGTGGAAAACCTCCGTAGGATGTCCATTTTCCTCCGGTGCCATTATTCATCTGTCGATTGGATCGGCGGATCGCTGGAAGAGGCATGATGGCGGCGGGTGCGATGGCGAAGGAAAATCGGATAAATTTCGGAAGCGCTAGAAGAACGATGCGATCTCTTGCTGTGTGTGTTGCTGTTTGAGTGTGCTAGAGGAGCATCACAACTCGTTTCTGTTGTTTGCGGGGTTCGATTGCTCCATCGCGTCCTCTATTCGTGACGCTCACCATTCATTTTCCATTTTCCATTTTTATTTCTCGTTTCCCTTTTTTCTTTTCTTGGCTTATGATTTCTCAGTCAACGAATTACGTCAATCGAGCGCGATAAGCGGCGGGGAAAACATTCGAAGGACCGTGCACGAAGGCGATAGGTAAACAACTCAATCGGCGGGGAGACACCGGCGGCGGGTGGTGTCGGGAGGTGTCGATCGGTGAAGAAAGCACATAAAGTATTAAAATACGACCAATTTTTCAACCTGTCCTAGGTGGAATGTCATTATTTCGTCGTTCGGCGAAAAATGATTATTAAATTTAGCTGCCGGATCTTCGGCTGCTTTATGGCGCGGTGTGTCGGATCGGTGTGTGTGAACGGCCCAATATTGTCGCTTAAAATAGTGCCGCACTGTCCACACCGGGCCCGGCGGGTCGCACCCCGGCCACCCGATCCGAACGCCGAGCGTTGTTGGTGAAAGAGTTTAAAATTTATTTCCGCTATTAAACGCTACTGACGACCGTCGCCGCCTCCCGTCCCGGGTCGCGGGTCCCAGATTTCGAGCGGCCTAACACACATTTGACAGCCCTAATCCAAACCGATTCGGTGGGCCGCTGGAGCGGGATCCCTTCCTACCGGGCTGTAGCCGGCCGCCGACAACGGTTTGGCACTTTATAACGAGGCAAATCCGCATCCCGGCCTCCATTTGTTCGATCCCCTCGACTCGGCCGCGCGATCGTCCATCACGAATGGACCCAGCAGCCCCGGACGGGGTGACTCGCTGGCGACATTTGGCGTGACGCACCTCTCTCCCGAGCTCCCGAGCGACACTATCCGGTCCGCTGGCGAATGTGGCCATTTTGGACGGGCGAGTGGCTTCCTGGAGGTACTTCTCGCTCAACGATGCGTTTATGCGTTTGCCACGCCAGTGGACGGCCGACCGAGCGAGCTGCCTCTGGCTCCCTTGTGGCAGTGATTTAGTAAGCGGAAACGACTCCGCCAACTAATCGTTAGTAAGTTGGCCAGCTACTGCGGGCGCAGAGGATGAGACCAACGCGACACTAAACTGGCTCGATGCAGAAACAGAAAAAGGTACACCAAAATGTCGTGGTACCTTCAGTGGGTAGTGTGGGTTGTTCGTTATGCTGCTACAATGGATTGCACACAAATTGAACATACATTCGACACTTCGACACGACACAGACACTTTTTTGTATCTGTTCTTACTTTGCAATGGTTTCTCAAGGAGAAGCATCACGAATTGGCAAATAGTTTCGAGTGTCTTCTAATTGAAAAGTGAACTCCTAAGTCGCCGTCGGCTTTTTCCTAGAAAACATGGATGTATAATGCCCTTAATTCTTCTTCTCAAGTGAACACAAAACTTCTGCCACACTGTTTGGGGCTTTTTGTTTCCATTCCACTCGAAAACAAACCCAACTGAACCGGAAGACTGGAACAATTTAATTTCTTCTACTTCTCCGGGGGTTTTTTTTTCATCGGTGGAGCGGACCCAGCATCCCACTCGGGCGGGAGAATTTGACTTCTTCCAACACGGCAACATGACAGATGACACTTCACTTTCCGGTCCGGCGTCCACCCGCTCGGCGGACGCAGGAAAGGTGAAGAAAATTATTCACGTAATTAAAATATTTTACTCGTTGAAAATAATTAGAAGGAGTTACTTCTGCTCCGCTAAACACTTCCGCATCACGGCCGGTTTGATGCGACCTCCCGCGCATAAGTCGGATCGATGTCTGGTGGTGGTGGGAGTGCAGTCGCGTAAAAAAATTAAACGCTGAAACGATAGGTTGAGTCGAGTCGTTAGGAACTCTCCACCACACAACTGGCGGCGCGCAGATACTCCAATAAGTCAACGGTTACCGGGCCACAGTCATCAGTGTGGGGCACGTTAACACAAAAACGGCATCGTGCCGGCATTTCAGGTGCATCACACTTTCGCGAGTTGCACCGGTGGGAGGGGGGGGGGGGGGCGTACGGTCGGAGGGTGAAGAGTTGAAAAGCGCATCGCGGCACGGGGCGCAGAGGGGAAGCCTTTTTCTTCCGGGAAAACGGTTACTGCGCTCCGTGCTGGCCCGCATCGCTTTGATGCTCCATTTCTGTTTCAGCCCTTTTTCCGAGCGATTACGTATAAATTATGTTTGCTCCAGGAACAGGACGAAGCCGAGAAACACTCATAAAAATCGCCCTCCGCGATGGGACACGCATATTCGGTATGCGAGGCGGGCAGACTTACAAAACGATTTAATTAGAGAAGAAAATGGCGAGGAAATGCATACTCGTAGTCTATTTGCATCATTCGTTGATCATTTGTTGAAAATTCTGTCGAACCAGATCATAAGGTTTTCCATCAGCATGACCTCCCGCGGAGCATCCTCCAATAGAAACTTTAGAAATCGACCCCGATAAAGACGACGCAGAACAACAAACGTTGCCATCTCGCTCTGCTCTTCTACCGTTCGAACATATTGAGATTGCGCTTAATCATGGCCATGATTACTAACGATGGTGATGATGGTGATGATTATGGCGATGTGAGCTAATATTTCACGTCGTAAACAAAAGAAACATTGTGTTGTTTGCCTCATTTGTATTTAGCCCTTGCCCCGGCCCGGGCTCGGCTCCATTCCCCTCCCCATTGGTTCGCGCACAGAATCTGTTGATTTCGTCATCATCAAGTCATCGTTTAGCGAAAAACAGGACCGCCAGCGCCGACCACCCTCTCCCTCCCCACAGAGAGCACCCATTGAATGGCAGATGGCGCTGGCAGGCGCGATACCATCTAATGAAACTGCTTTTCTTTTCTGTGCATCTCGATCGCCGGAACAGTGCCAGCCACCAGCATCTTTTCCCTGGTCGCCATCCTGCACTTTTCTTTTTATTTCGGGCGCTTTGTTCCTTTTGAGAAAACGGACTATTCATGCGAAGCGCTAGGCGGGAGCGGGTGCGAGGGGTTTTCTTTTATTCTGGTGAAAGATTTTCCGCCATTGAATGGCACAGGCGGCCCCCTGCACGCCTACCCGATCGTCCTTTACTGCAGGTTGACGAGAATAATGGCGAATGAATGGCGAACGGAGCGTCTGTGTGAGGTAGACAAAAAACACGCACACACACACACACACACACAAGCGTGTAACGAACGGAACATACAAAGAATAAAAAAACGCGCGCAGGGTAAGAAAAGAACAACATAATTCGTTGCGAGTTGCGAACGACCGAAGTCCACGACGACTCCGGGGCTCCATAAACCCATAAACAGGTTCCGCTGTCTTTGGCAACCGATGGTCTTTGAACCCGGCGGAGAGGGGCCGGCGGTAGTCCCAGGAAGGGACTGCCCGCGACGGGACAGAAAGGAAGCTCTTTCTATAACCGGCTTCCGGAGTGCGAGAGATGTTCCTCCGACACTCGTCGTCGCGTCGAATGCCGCTCCGGTTTTCCACCACGCGATAAATTCAGAACGGAAGCTGACGCACTGAAAGACAATGATTTTTCTATCACTTCCGCCGGCATCTGCGGCCGTCTTGGTGGAGCGCGGGTTTGTTCCCCAGCTCGGCCGGGGGAGGGAGGTAAAAGATGAACCGAAATGGTGCAGACAATTTAATGAGTCTCGAAATAATTTCCCTGTTTTATGGTCGAGTCCAAATATGCTACCATCTTTTGGATACTTTTGGACACATTTGTACGTGGAGACGTTATTCTTTCGCTATACCAGTGCATGTGCGCGTTTGATAGTAGACTTTTCTTGCAACCAGAAGAAAACTCAGAAGAGGGGGTTTTGAGTTCAAAACTTCGCCAAGCAACTCTAATCGATGTAGTAAAACTATCAATATTCTCATTTGTTGAGTCAATAAACGGTGCCTCAAGGAGAACGTCACCCCAAGGCAAACAACGACCGTCTCTGGCTCCTCCGGTACCTCCGCCGACGCCTGGTCTGATTTATGGAGCTCGCTCATCTCGCACGCCGCGAATAAATGTGTCTTGTCCTGTTTCATGGCTTTCTTCGGTGATGTTTCACCGTGACATGCATATAATGAGCGTTTGAATTATTATTTGGTGTCATAATTACCCCGTCAAATCGCAGTAGACAAACTGTGGACGTGACGATACGGACGAGCGAGCGAACGAGCGAGAGACATGCCAGCCAGAGCGGGAAAGAGAGGCCGGGCCGAGAAAAACTATCGGAAACACAATCCTGCTGGCCACAATCGGCCCGAACGAACAGGAAAACGTCAATCCGGGCCGGGCCGATTAGTCCCGAGCGCAGTTTCGCGATGCACGCCCGGTCGGCCGCATTGTGATGATTGATGGGCGCGATGCAGCGCGTTGGATGCCTGCGGGGATCCGGCACCGGAATCTAGCGGCGGGCCCGCCACCTGGTAGTGCGCCAGCACTCCGGGCGACCTTATCGTTCACTCAGGACTTGGCAGCGTCCACCGGGGGCCATTTTTTTTATCTCCCCAGCCGGTTCCTGCGCCGTGTTTCGCCACGTCCGCGCTCCTTCGCGCTGCCTTCAAGGAAAGACAGGATATAATGGGTGGTTAAAAATACTCCCGTCGCCCGTGCCCGTTTCGTGCTGAAACGTTGAGGTTTCCACCTGTCGCTGGGCCGAGTCCGAGGGCCGGAAATCAGAGGCCGGCCCACTGCGAGGAGGCGTGCCCTTCGGATGGAGGTTTTTGCACCAACTAGCGGGCCAAACGATGGACACTCCGTGGAGGCCATTATGGTATAATCCGGGGCCGACCGGAAACAATCATTCTAGTTTTCAGCGCGTCGCCGTGACAGCTTCTGTGGTTTCTCCCAAAGCTGCACGGAACGTTCTGGCTTCTATGCATAGAGAAATCTTGTCGCCAGACTTAAGAAAGTTTCGCACGGATGGCGATGCAATCATTCCCGATAGCAACATCTTGGTACCGTTCGCTAAGCAGTTCCCCAGAACTACGGAGGATTATTGGAAATTGGGAAAAACTAAGTGGTGTCTCTCGGCTCTATCGAGCGGGGCTTCCTTTTTTCTGCTCCGCTGAACAGCGAAGTAATTATCTTAATGAATCCCTTCTTCGGCGGTTCCAGTGAAAAGAGGAAAGGACTCGTGCTCGACAACGATCCGCTCGCCATATTGTTGATTTTTGCGAGCCGGTTGCGAGAAGCAACCTAACAACAACAAGAACAGCGAGCAACACATAGACCGTCCCGAAAATCGACCAATATACTCTTTCCGCTACACCCACCCCCACCCCACCCCCTTTGCCCATCCGTTGCCTCTAACAACCCTCGACTCGGTGGAATCCTTTCTACTTTATTAATCCCATATTCTGCGATAGGATGGAGAAAGCAGCTAAAACATACAGCACGGGCCGGCCGGGGAGTTTCGCTGTAGTTGCTCTAGTCCGACCAACCTCTGACCCCAGCCAACCCTTTCCCTGGACACACATACACGCCCGCAGCACACATGAACAACCGGTGGCAAGTTCAGAAGCGGCTAAACACAAATACATCCCAAAACAAATAAAAATCGTTGATAAATAATTCATCTGTACAAATACCTTATGCTCATACATCCAGAAAACTCCTTCATCCTCGCCTCACCCGCCATTCCCGTTGCCATGGGCCATGGGTCCCTCCCGGGCCACCACCCACATCCTCCTTGCGTTGGCCGTCTTTCGTCGTGCCTGCTCAGCATCGTTCCACACACACACGTCGTGCCTCGTTTGTTCGTGCAACGCAAACTATGTGTTGTGGGTCGTTCTATTTCTCCTGCTCGCACGGCCCCTTCCATTCGGCGCCCGAACCGAAGGCCATACATGTTCATCTTCTCGCTCCCCGCTCCCACATGCCAAGAATCCATTTATGCTCGGTGTTTTTGTTTTCATTATTATCCTCTCAATTCAAACCCATCGCACACATCGAAACGTGTCCTTTTCTGTTTCGCTCCGGGGGGGGACGGTTTTCCGCGGGGTGACGGGCCGTCTTGGAGCACGCTGCCCCCGGTTTCGTTGTGCGTCCCCCTCCCCGTGGGCACAAAAGCTCTCTTTGTCGGGGGGTCAGCGAGTCTCGGGCGCGCGTGTGTTACGGTTCGTAGTCGCGTCTTCGACGACGACAAATAGCGAGCATGTGCCAGCTCTGCAAAAACCGAACCATCGCATCCCACCAGGACTCCCACGTGGATGTGTGTGTGCACTTGTGTTCTGTCGATAACGGCAACAGCTCGTTCTCGCCGTCGGCGTACCAGTCGGGCGGTAGGAAAATGCGGTAGGAAAATGAGCCGGAGAGAAAATGGGACAAACGGAACCCTCGGCCTTTCTTTGGCGAGAGCGCTTCGAGAGTACGTCCTACGGTCTCCGGACGGGCTTCGGGCCGAAGATGCTCGACACGAAACACCAAGCGCCACCGGGACGAGCTTTGTGTATTGTTGATTCTGCCGTCCCTCCCCCCCACCACCTCCCGCCAGTCCTCCGGCGCGCACTTGCTCTCTGACTCTTCAACTCTCCCCCTTACTCTTCTTCGGCCCGTGCCATTTTTCCCGTTTCCCCGAAGAGTTTCCCCGATGAGTTTCCCCTTCACACACACACGACACGACTTCTTGCGGGGTGAGATATCTTGTACATAAGCAACAAACGAATCAGCAGCAGCGTTCTTCCACTCGTCGGGACGTCGGTGGAGGCTAGCCGCGAGGTAAACAATTCCGAAAGAGAATCCAGGACCCTCCAGGATGTACAGAGTGCGCCGGGACGTCTTCCCCACTCCCCCCCCCCCCTCAACCCCACC
>JAOEFI010000004.1:26340555-26358478 GCA_034621735.1 Anopheles plumbeus
CCCCGCACGAATCCAAGAAAGCGAACAGCTTCAAAGGGAAATGTATTGTAGACTCACGCGCGAGAGGGCAACACACCGAAACCCAGCGTCCCGCGAGGAGGAGTCAGTGTGACGGTTTTCCGTGCCGTGGTTGTGCCGGTTTCGGAAAATGCTGCCTCGCGACGAAGCCGCACTGAAAATATGGGTTGCTGCGATGCGCTGAGCTGCGCTTTGCCACCCCCGCTGCCGTCCGTCTGCTGCTGCTCGCTATGTGGAACGGGAATTACGGGGCTCCTGGAGGCGAGCAAGCAAACGACGGCTTGTCTAGGACGCAAGGATCTCGGAGCAGAAACCCACGGTGTTGGCCGGATGTTGGCCTCCCGAACAGACGGAAGCTTTTCGCATGCATGAGTTTTCTTTTATTTGATGTTTGCGTTTCCTTTGTGTAATCGTTTTGAAATCACAACGAACGCGTTGATGCCGCAGCGTTTTCTTTTATCCTTGTCTCTCCGCCTCCGCGCGAGAGCGGGTTTCGGCAGCAAAGGATACAATTAATTAGAAAAAGAGAACATGGAAATTTTGACCTGCTTCCAATGGATCTTGCCTCGCCCAAGAACCGAACGGATGAAAGGATGAATCCCAAACCGATACAAATTGACGTTTCTTTTGAAGGACAATGAGGGGTTCGGATGGGTGGAGCGAATTATAAATAATCTCTTCTGGCACGCTTGGAGGAGACACGCTCGGTCCACCCCTTCCGCGGAATGGGTGGAAACGTCCTCGGAACACCGGTGGCGCGTGACGAGCGAGGGCTGCTCGTGACACTGCTCAAAGGGATGGTCTTTTCCATTATGGGAAACCCAAAAACCGAAAAGATTTCCACCGACGGGACGCCCGTCTTCCGCCGAAGTCTGTGGCAATAATTCATTATTATTTCTATCAACGCGCGATCCGTTGCTTTTGAGACACGATTACGAAACGTACGGTCCGCTCGGTCCACCCCCTGCTGTCGCGGAAGAAAATAATGCCGCTCCAAGGCGACCGATTTCGCTCCCCCGACAACCCAGCCCACTCACCCGCGCACTTCCCTCCCTCACCTGCCATCCCCCGTCCCCGTCGCGTAGAACGCAAAAGAAATGTGATTAATCGCATCGGACACGCCGCATGATGTCTAAACGCTTTAATTATCCGAACTGCACTGATTGCAATTTATACAGTGTGAACGTCCTCCGAGCGGCCGTCGTCGTCGTCGTCGTCTTGCTCGACTGGGCTAATAATCGCATCCAGGAAGTCGTCCTCCAACTGCTCGAATCGAATCGTGTCCCCGACGGCCAGGGCGGACCTGGGAAGGGGCCAAAGCACGGCCAGATCGTTTCCTTTTTGATCGGGCCCCGCGGAACACAGTGGAGGCGAGGTTTGTGCACGTTGAAAGAGTGCACCCGTCGGCGGGAAATCACGGAAGACAAAATGCGAAATTTCCCCGGGCCACAGGACACCGCGGGACAGTTTTCCCGCGCTGGGTGCGCAGGCAGCGGCTTTTGGGCCCAGACTCCGCCGCATCGCGATCGCCATTCGCCATTCATAATTCACAGTCCGCTTGAACCGGAAATGTCATTTAATTACCTACGCGCATCGGGACACGTACACATTCGCACCCGTCGGCGAGCGGGCACCGGTCGATCGTGCTGTGACGCGGTCCGTGTGTGCGGGCGCGGTGGAGGGAGCGGGCGCGCAGCACCAAACTGCACATGTAATGTTTTGATGTACAGATCGTCTAATTTTTCAGCGAAACATACCGAACATGCATCAGACACACACTTTCCGTCTTTTGTGGAGCTCCGTCGGTGCTTCGACTTCGCCTATTGAGGCGAATCTCCCTAGAGTTCCCCGAAATATCCGCCAGCAGGCTAAGGATCAGCTAGTAGGGCATACAATAGAGAGTAGGGTGTAAGGGTATTGATTTAGATTTAGATACAACTATCCGCCCAAAAACTCACCCCCATGGGGTTCGAGAACGTTTTCCCATTGGCGGGCGAAACGAAATCACAGCACATGCAGTGTCTTGCGAATGAGAAATGGGTACAAAAGCGTACCCCCGGGCGGCCATCTCCCCTGCCATCCCTTCCCTAATATGTCACCCATGCAAAGCGGCCAGACTCGCTGGCGGATTCATTCATCCACTCGCTCCGGCAGGCCAACCGGTGTCGCGCTGGCCGTGTCACATTTCGCTACCCCTGTTCCGCGCGGTCTGGAGATCGGGGCACGCATTCCACACCCGGCAGATGCTCCCTCCCCACCCCCAACCGACCGATGTGGGATTGTCCGTCCCGGGAAAGTGCAACGACGATACTTTCGGCCCGAGAAGAAACATTTCGACGGCATGTTATTCCATCGGATCCCATCCGTCTCGCTCGCCTCTATCTGTCCATCTTCGGTCCAGCCCGCAATGACGCAATACGACAGTAGGGGACTGGGTGGAAGTAACAAAAAAAAACCCCCCTAGACGATAGAAGCGGATGCAAAAGCTGACACCGCCGTCGAATACAATCTTACGGGGGGAAAACGGCACAACGTTTAGCGCGATATGTTTAATTGGAACAGTTTTCTAAATATATCTCTGCATCCATCCGCACCTGTTACTTGTTTCCTGTTGCCGCTTTCCCTAGTACACACCCGACCCCCAATCCACAATCTACAATCGTACTAATCGCTGTTCGCTGTACGCATCAATGCTTGCACGTGCCAATGTTTGCGATCATCCAATAGCAGCAGAAAACATAATCTCTCCGCAAGCCCGGAACTCTTTAGTCAATGGGAAACATTTATATCTGCACCCTCCGGTCGGCCCTGCATCAAGTACCGGTCGGCGTAGTGGCAATAAGTGTTCAGTTCCGCTGCAACTACACGCCATTGACGCCTTGACGAGCAATCACGCGCCTAGGCTCATCGAATCCCCAACGCAACGAAGCATTCCCTTCGCGTAGCTTTCTCCCACATACCACACCCTTCAAGCCCTGTCGTATGAAGGTACAGTCCGCACGGATCGGTCGGGAATGCGGGCGCCTCCATCTCCACCGGCGGCAACTAGAGACGGCAGCTCGGAGGTTAGCACTTTGTTAGCAGGCAGCATCAATTGTTTTAAAAGTGTGCTAAAACAATTGCCGATCGTGGCGGAAAGCGCACCCCAGAAAGAGTACTGCACTGCGCTGGGCGCTGGCGATAAGGGCCCCACTACTATTGGCAGCCTCAGCACGGCAGTGCCGATGGCCATGAAACCTCGTGGGCTGGATGTTAGTAAACAATAATGTTACACATTGTTGCGTTCCGGCGCAGCCGATAGCTACTTACTGTAACGCCCTCAGACGGAAGGGATCACGTAAAGAGCATCGCGTCCGACTGCCTCCTCGATGGGACGTTGATAAAGGGCTTCGTGATTGATTGCCTAACATGTGCTCGCCTTCCTCGATGATAATTGTAACCATTCGATTTTGAAATGTTCCCTACGCTTGAGTGCATGCCTCGCAACAGAAGTTTAGCACTTCGTTACTACAGAATCTGTAATATTTCCTCGCTCATCACTTTTTGCCAAACGATGGAAACTAGCAGGGTTTTCGCGTACATATTTATATATATACATATTTTCTTCGGCTTCAACAGTCTTCTATTTACCATCCTGCTTTGTTTCCATTTAAACTCTATTGCGCAACTAATACGTATTCCAGCGTCGTATTCTTCGCCTCTACTGAAGCATTCCAAGAACAGCATCTACACCGCTACCCTGCCCTCCTTCCCAGACTCATTTATCATTTTGCAATCCTTGCAGCACGCCGCCCGAGGGTTGCATCCGTCCCATCCGCAATGTGCAATGTGGTTCATCTTGGTGGGCGCTTTTTTCGCAGCAGCCCGAAGGTGCATGCAGCGCAGTGCAAGATACGCCACGGGAGGAACAGTTTTTCCGCTCCACTAGCGCCCTTCGCCGTCCGTTTCCCGCCCTTGCCGCGAGCGCAGTTCAGTTTTCGGTCGGTGGTAGTCGAACGGATCTGTCGGCCAAGAGATAACACACATACCCCACCGTCCCAGACGGGCCGGGAGTCCTTGTTCTCCGCTCTTGCCGGCCAGATGCTCTCGCAGCCAGTGTGGGGGATCCTTTCTCGTGAGCATCGCCTTCCCATGCAGTACACAGTAGGGCTCTATTTACCTCGCATTCGTTTCCTCTCTTGGATATTGTGCTGATCCTGTTGTACCTCGCTTTGTATTCACCGCCGTTCCCAACTCTTTGTTGATTCGCATTCAACGGGATGGAGCAATCGGAGGGGGTGGGTGGCGACTCGGGGGCGGAATGCAATTGCCATACATCCGCCGTGGTTCGTGCGTTTATCTCTGTGGTGAAAGCATTCCCATTCCCCGGGGAAGCCCGAAGAACCGGAGAACAGGACACACAGCTTACACAAACAACTCAACCCTTTTGGGATAGTTGTCGCTACACACATATATTGTACTCATCACTATACATACGTATGTTACATTCTCGTGAAATCCTCTCAATTACTGATTTTAATTTTCCATGTCGTCCCGGTACACTTTATTGGATTTATTGTGTTCGATATCGAAGCAGGGCATGGATTCTGGCTAGGATCGCTTACTTTGTGTAAATATTGCCAAGGATGCATATTGAAGCTTGAATGTTTTCTAAAGTAGTAAAATTTATATCACCCTTCCTTTCGCTCCCAATCGCAGCAACCGAAGGTTTCGAAAGTGCTTTAGGGGTGGCTGCCGTCTACCAGCGTTCGGTGGAGAATTTTTGCGAACGGAAACTACTTCCGCTACGCCAAAGCTGCATACTGCTACACAGCTTCCGGGGTGAGTATTCCGTACGTGCACCGATAACAGCCACCCTCCATTCTCAGAAGCAGCCCGACGCTGGCGGGGCGGAATGTTGAAAGCTGGCAACCTTTGCCCCTTGCCTCCGAAAGACACAACATTCCCGCGACCCTTGCCGCAACCGCCCGCGAACAAAGCGCCCCCTGAACAAACCCCCTTTTCGAAGGACGGCAAGAAAAGCGTCGCCCTGATGCAGCGTATCGCATTGTATCCTTCCGCCGAAGTGCATTTGTGTACGTGTTCTTCTCCGGGTTCGTCGGCAGAAGCACCGCTGGCCACACCGGAGCCCTTCCTACGCCCGTTCCTCACCGCCTGGTTCGGAAACAGACTGCTTTGTGCTACCGGGGGTTTCCCCTATTCTTGTTTTCCTGCGTTTCTCTCGCTATCCATCCCGCTCGCTCGTTCTCGCGCGCCTTCTCTCTCGCTATCTCGCATCGCCCGCGTTCTGTAGTCTTTTGTCTCGTTTCAACTATTTACAAACAACCCCACAAATACATGCACCCTCCAGCAGGCGAGGACAGCAGCCACACACAATCTGCTCCTTTCTCTGGAATCGAGCAGCGCTTGTTCGCTTGTTCGAGTCCTCGCTACGGTACGGTCCTCGGTCGGCTGGGGCACAACAGCATCGCTGTACCATAAATACCAGTGCCACCCACCGTCGGTTCATTCTTCCCCGTTTCGCCCTTTTGCGGGGGAGGGTTCGGGGAACAGGCGCAGAACGCATTCGTTGGTTCATTCGTCGTCGTCGTCGTCGGCCTCCTGGTCCTGATCCTGATCCTGCATCCACGAGGGCAGGGCGGACACAAAAAACGAGAAATAACATCAGAGCATTTATTTTCATTACAATTCAATGTGTATACAAGGCACCCCCGATGCTGGTTGGTGGCGGGTTTCGCTGCCGCCGAGTGTAGAACCCGGCTGCCTTGGGTGGGCGTGAAGGTGCCCCCCACCCCATGTTTTCCGCCTCCCCCACGACCTTTCGCCCTCTCGGCTAGGTCTTTTATCCTCGCTAACAACACCATCCCGGCGTGGAAAACTTCACCCATTCCACGGCCCGTGACGGGGGTGAGGGTGACGGGCGGGAATGGAGTTGAGGGCCACCCCGGCACATCAGCATCCCGCATCGTTTTCCATTCCCCAGCTCCAACGGAGATCCGCAGCTGCGGTGCCAGTGTTGCTGGAGCTACTGATACTGCTGAATGCAGAAAACCGAGACCATAGTTTCCATAGGACTGGTGGAACCGGCACCGGAATCGAACTCAAGAGTAGTTGAACGGAGCGCACGAGAGAGAGAGAGAGAGAGAGAGAGATAGCAACAAACAGGGGAAGAGAAAGAGACAGGGCGATCAAGGAAGAGGGAGACAAGGCCACAGTGTGAGCGCGGAACAGAGAGGGAGCGGGTGGACTACAAAATCAATAATTCCCTTTTATTCCGTATTCAGTTGTGTTTTGTGTTGTTGCCTGTATTGGAGAGAGCAAAAACATGAATGCCACGATAATCAACAATTCCGTTCCCCCGGCCCTCCTCCTGTTCTCGTTCTACCTCTCTCGTTTACTCCTGCTCCAATTTCCGCGCATCTCCGATTTCCGAGGAAATGCTCTTCCAGTGACTTCATCTCCCTCCTTCATCAGGAACCACCTACGCCCCCATCCACTCCCCTGTCACCCAACCTGTCGACCACACGACGCGCGCCTGTTGCTCGCTTCCCCAAGTCGGCCTCAAGTCCTTTTGGAACCGATTTTCGTGACGTTGTAGACGGGACAATGTAGTGGCAGCCGTGTCCTGGACGCTTTTCCCTCCAACCTCTGCGTGCGCCTGGGCGACGGTGCATCGTAGTTGGCATCGCTGGCGGTGGCAGTGTTGCCAGCCACGACTTCTGCAACTACTACGGCTGCTACTAAGCTGCAGGCGATCCTCCTGGCTGTCCCGCGGCTCGGTGGAGTGAATGATATTGATTTTGCTTCCCCGGGGAACCTTCCGGCGGAAACCGTCGGCGACGCAGGCACCGAAGAGCTCCCCTTCAGCCCGCTAGTTGTGCATGAGCATGTGCATGTTTTGGGCGTGGTTGGTTGTTCTTTCAATTTACGCCGTACCCAATTGTCGCCGCCACCAGGCGCCTCCTTCGGTGCATCCTCGGGCCGGCGAAGCTTCCGGGCGCGGGTGCCGGTACCCGGTCCGGAAAGCTGCACTCCCGCACATGGTACACAGTTGAATGGAACCATTGAAGGAAACGAATAAATGGGGGCGTTGGACATCTCCTCCCTTTTTGGCGCAGACATGCAGTTGCTTGACTTTATTCGGACCATCCGTTACTGGACAGCTTTTGTAGAATGTATCGGACCGGAAGTAATTTGTTGCACTTACGTTGTTCATTCAACCACGAACTGGTTCAAAGCTCACAAAAAGGGACTAAAAACGATGACGGAAAAGCTTTATATAGGCCTGTGCTCAAATTATTCGACCAAGGTGACGCCGTGGAATCGTCCTTTATCATATACGGTGCACACGTCCCTATCAAAGAGCTGACGGAAGCAATTCCCTTTGTGAATTTGTTTTTGTTTTTCGTTTCATACATCCGTTCTGTTTAACGTTGCAACATGGACGGGACGCAAGGGAAGATGCACACCCTGGGAATCGTGGTGGAAAAAGGAAATGCAAACATCCCCGCGTCAACGTTATCCTCCCGTGCAGTTCGCAAATCCCCTTCTATTCCGGATTCGCTGTCCGTAATGAGTAATGTTTGAAAATAAAAGTGTCGATCGCAACTGTCGAAAAAAAGGCACAAAACTCATATTGAATTCATCCGTAAGCCTTTACGGTTTTCCCAAGAAACAGGTGTGAATCAGGTCAAAGCGTAGAAGTAAATCCCCCGGATATTGAATAGTTTCAAGGGTTTTTTTTGTGTAGCCATCTGCTTCGCCATACTTGCGAAAGCAACGGAATAATTTTCATCAAGCAAACGTGTAGTTCGTTTTCTGCTAAATGAAAATGGAGGATGGTTGGTTGCATGCTTGTTTGAACATAGTCTCAGTCTGGTAACTGCAGCCCTCGACAAGTTATGAAACTTTTCTTGGAGGAGGTTTCTGCTCCTGACTTGAACGTTCGCAGTCCTGCCTATCAACCGATATCCGTGGCATTTCTTCCCTCTTCCCGCGACTAGTACGCGGCGGTCGAACGCGTGTACGTTTGATAAATGTTTGCAATCCGATCAAAAATAGATTTCAACAGCGCATCCTTTCGGAGCGGCTTTCGTCATACGTTCAGCTGTTATTCCTGATTGAATGAATCAAACCCTTTCTGAGACCTCGCGGTGCCGGCCCTGCACGCTTCACGCGGACCGTTCCGGGACGCATAGTTTCGCCAAAAGAAATGATTAATAATAGAATTCATTTTTCGTGCATCGGCTTCGGCGCTGCATCAGCACTCGGGCAGCACGGGCGCGTCACCTCGGCCCACCAGGAAGTTCGTCGGACGAAACAACGAGAGGAAATCCAACAAAGTGCGACTTATTTGCCAGTGAACGCGCGATTTCGTCCTATTTTTAGGCTAGGCTTGGACCCACGGGTGACAAACGTAACCACTCGCCCTCCTCCAGCCCGATGCACGATGCATTGGGGCAGCTCTTTTTTTTTGTTCCTTCGGCACAGCACGCACGCACTGCACTTGCAGTGGGCCAACGTATCGCAATGAAAATATTCGTTTTGATGAATGAAAGCGGCAGTCTAGGGGAACGCGTTCTCCACTCGGTTGCGCTCGGCAGTCCAAGAAAGCGGGGAGCAGGCTGAGTTCCGCCTTCACTGTCCATCATACATTAGGCCTCCACGGGGAGTTTCAATGAAGGTGACGCGCAACCCGGGCGCTTTCGAGCATGGTGTAAATTACGCTAACGGCATTCTCTGACGTTCACTGCAGTTTCTCCATTAACGTCGCCTTCGGTCGGTTGGTCAATTCTTTTGGTAAAATTACAGCCCAGCCATACATTGTCAACACATGCTATCCTTCGCATTCCGGCGTAAGTTTGTTATAAATTCCCCAAATGTTGAAACATATGCATGCTAAAGTAAGCAGCGTGTCTAGCAGAGATGGACCAACCGGAATGGGAGACCCAGACGGTAAAAGTTTGAAAAGTATTCAACTATCACCGATTTCTAAATCCTTTTTATGTATAATGTATAAAAAACTGATTTGTACTTTAACTTCATTTAAATTTAGCTGTAACATATAATATTTTGTTGCGTACGCAAGTCTTTGTCAGGTGTGGTAGAAGCTGTGAACGCTTGAGCAGTTATGAAGGATTTTGAAAATATTTTCGGAATAATTGGCTCAATGTGAATCAATCATCGTGGTACATAACTTTTCGTTGTAGTCAAAGTACTGCTGTTCCGTCTCTTGAGGACCCGACAGCCCGCCGCACGGATGATGAAAAGGAAAAGCAATAGTTTATGTGCATCATTCTATTTACATCGGAACAAATAAAACAGTATTTTTCAATCAACTACTATTATACATACATCCGATATTAGTATATGTTTATATATTCGCACAAGTTTTATAAACGTCCTCTTCAGAAATACAGACTGATATAGTGGTTCATAGCTGACTCCTTTAACCTGTAGGTGGGATATGTTGTATAACAACACCAGACCGACGTCTTTCTTCAAAATCAAACATTCAACATACGGCGACTTCTTTGTTGGGTTGTGCAGTTGCTCTCATCAATATCAACAACGAGTTGCAACGTTCATGTACCTATCAAACTAGTCGATTTTTTTTGGCATCATTGGTACTATCCGGCGGAGTAAACTCACTGACAAATAATGCCATGAAGTATAGGATTTTCAAAGATAACAGAATAAGAATATAGCCGGCTGGAAGAGTTACTCTCTATAATGCTCTCCGCGCAATAATACTTCGATCTGTATTCATACCTAACATTATCATTCATGAAAGGAGGAACTTCACGCCACGTATTGCAAACTATCGTTTCAACTTCCATCTTTTCTAAAACTTGTGTCGCAACAATTCTAACTATTCATTAGTACACCTTTCTTCGCTCATCAGAAAAATTAAAATGAACATGATAAAGCACATCTAAAATTATACGAATAGACAATTAAACATTCACGAACACACACAGCCCCAATCTGGAATGCTCTTTTTCCAATACCGCCCTTCTATAGGAATTTCATCTGGCGGTAAAGAATAGTTTCCATCTTTCACGAAAATCTACGACGCTGAACGTCGATGCGGTTTTACTCAACCAAGGGTTCCGTGTCGCTTTGTGTTGGTGTACCATCGAGAACGCGATTGACATATCGATTACGGATAACTTCAGGATCCTTGTCACGATGCTTCCGATCCTGTCTGTCCTTTGTGATGTCACTAGACATACCTCCGGAATCCGACGAACTATGGTGCAGATAAGAGCAAAAAAACCACAAATCAGAAATTGGTGAGCTGAAGTCCAGATCAATGGAATATTATCGCAGCTTCCTTACAAGTTGTTGCCGTATAGCAAACGAGCAGCCGGACTCATGTTCAGGATACCATCATTGTTGGCGTCGAATAGCCACATAACAATCGTTGCCAATAGGGAAACTAAATGGTAATTGGAAAAACATTTAATTAAGGAACGCTTGGTAATTAAATTTGAGATTTTTTTTCCTTACCAATCAACCAGCCGATAAAGAAGATTTCCAGCATGAAATATCCACCTTTGTCGACGATCATACCTGAAATCATCGAGATCACGGCAAGGCCAAGGTTCTGAACCGACTGACAACTGTAAAAAAACGAGACAGAATTGATTGAGAAGGAAATCGATGAACAATTGGAACAGCAATGGGAAACCTTTCCAAACGTACATGCCGTAGGCAGTGCCGAGTTGATATTCCGGTACGATCAGTGCAACCAAGGGCCACAGACTAGAGGCTAGCATCGAGTAGGCCAACCCCATCGTGATCATCCCAATATACGGATTAAGGTAACTAAACGCGAGCATTCCGTGTGCCACTATCGTTACCATAATGGACATAAACACCCACAGCACATTCCGCCCAGTGCGATCCACCAGCAACCCAAACAGCGGGCTGGCGACTGCGGCAATAATGTACACGATCGAATTGACCGTATTCGCTTCCTCGGAGGAAAAGTCAAACTTCCGCATAAAGAACACTTTTCCGAGCGCTATAAACGGAAAGATCGCCACATAATAGGCCACGCAGATCACCGTTACCATCCAGAAGGACACCTTGAAAGTGCGCACGTCCGACAGCTTGGCCACTTCCCCTTCTGGGGGCGAGTCATTGCGCTGGAGGATGCGGGCCGCACGACGATCCATCCAGCCGAGAATCAGTGCGCAGATCATCGACATTACGCAGGTGAGGGTAGCGAGAAGAAGAACCACACCGGTGCACACGTGTCCTTGATACCCGAGACTCTTTACGTATTTGTAGATCGGTACCATCACGAGAAAATTCACCGTACTGCCGACACGGGCGAATGAAAGCTGCAATCCGAAGACCATGTTCAGCTCTTTGCCTTTAAACCACAGCACCGCGTAGCTGTTCTGAGCCACAGCCAACGATTCCGCTCCAATGCTGCAAAACATTATATAAACAAACAAACGTACATTCGAGATCACACTCAAGTTTCTGTTAGTACTACCCAAACATGAAACGCCCGACTAGCATCAACCAGAACATATTGATAGTGGCACCCATTGCAAAGATCAGTTGACCGATCAGCAGGATAAACATGTAGATGATCGTGCCAAGGCGAATGCCGAAAACGCGATCCATCAGAAAGCCACCGATGAAACAGAGAATAACATTCGGCCATGAGTAGATGGAGTACATCATAACGAATTGAGTGGTTGTGAGGTCAAGATCCGATTTAAACGTGTCCTGCAGGGCGCCGGGGTTGTCATAACAAAAATACGAACCTGTTGATGAAAAATAAAACCGATAAGTTGATGAATTGGCAATAAGGGTAGAGGGTTAATGTTCGCTTGTCCACGTGCTGTTTGTTTGCACTGTTATAATGCGGAACTGTCTGCACGCGATTCCCGGGCGCAGCAAAGGCAGCGTTCGACACACTTTCAGCAATATGTAATAATTTGCCGAAAGCTTATCGTGCAGGCACAGCATAACAAAACAAATGCCAAGCATAATCTCAATCGCAGTGGTCAGCAGCGAAATCAGGTCTAAAGTAATTGTTGCGAAAAATTGCGCGTCTTACTTACCGAAACCGACCAGACACATCAAGATAAGGGCCTGGAAGCGATGTAGAAACGAGGTCGGATTGCAGCATGCGCTCGCACCGCATCCCGTCAGCCTTTCGGTCAGCTCGTCGTCATTACTCTGATGAGCTGTTCGGAGCAATGATCTCTCGGATCCGGATGGTTCATCGGTGTCTGTATCTGGCCTGAGGAACGGTCGACGTGCCTCATCTTCATGATCCGGGCGGGGCATCGTTCAATGTAGGATCGCGATACAGACCGAATGTGCCTGAAGGAAGAATCAATGGAGAATAGAATGTACGTAAAAATTATATATCAGTTGAACTATACGTCGAACCATAAGTTTCAACAAAGAACTTATGGTTGTGAATGATGCGGGTATTAGGAGACAAGCGATGACTCATGCGACCCACATGCGTACAGAGAATCGAAACGTTTCGAATTAGCTGAGAACGCCTCGACATGGACAAAATGCTGATCCGGTCGAATCGGGCACAGCAATTGTATGACCCTGCTGTTCGGTACAATTCGACGAAAGGTGCTAACTCGTGGTTTTTATTGTTTTTTTTTTGTGGGAAATAGGCCACTCACCCGTTAATCACAAACTGGCTATCTAAAGTTTAAACAAGTATGTGCTAATGGAAAAGGAAAATGTGAACAGCGCAATAACACAACCTTTCTATCGGCCTTTGCTAGGGCAAAAACAATACTGAATATGATGGGCGCTTGTGGAGAAAAATTGTCTGGCCATGCAATCGCTTTCGAGAAAAGAGTAAACAACAAGTATTTGTTGGACACTTTATGCCCAAATTGTGTCAGCTACACCCTATGTTATAAAATACAATACCTTATAGTATTTCCGTTCCAGTTCGACTGATAAGCTCCAGGAAAACTTGAGAAAATATGTGGGAGGAAACACTTTTGATACCAGATATTTGTCACAACAAACTATTCGCAACAACAAACGTGTATGTATATACTTGAAGGTTTAATACTGCAATCGTCGATCGAAACACAGTCTATAAAGATTTACAGGTAACAGTCTGAAAATACATCTTTTTAACTCATTCGACGAGTAAACCTAGTATCGTAAAGGTATATCCGAGCTCGTACTGACTGTATTTTCACTAAGATTCCATAAAATCGATGCGATCGACTGCAAACTAATTTTGTTAATCTGTCGAACCGTCGACGTAGCACATAAAACCAATACACCAAAAGGGGGGTTTACATTTGAGCCATATCGTGAGACACGAACAAGGTAACGTCAAATTTGCAACAAATTTTATGTCTCAGGAGGGTTTACATTTGAGCCATATCGTAAGACACTAGCAAGGTAACGTCAAATTGTCTCGGCCAATTATCTCTGCAATCTACATTGTTTGTAACCTCGGTTACAAGTGGTTATAAGTGACAACTAGTACACCGGTTATAAGTGACAACTCGGTCACATTTTAGACACAACATTTGACATCAAATTGGACATTGCCTGGCTCGTGTTTCGTATGGTGTGTCTGAAATGGTAACTCTCTTTAAGGCTGTATGTCGACGGTGGCTTTTTTCTGTTTGGGTTGTACGTCGACGACGTTCTCCTGATTGGGTGTTGCCAGCATGGACGAACTACGGTTTTTGTTGACGTTGAATTTTCTTTGACAAGGTTTCGGACACGAAACTGACTCGAATGAAAACAAACACTTTCTTTGTTGTATATCGATAGATCCGAAGTTCAGAATGGCCGATTTAAAACGAGATCTGGACGAGTACCTCCTGCTACAGGAAAATCAGAAGAAAAACTTCAAGCTGGAGATGCCCAAAATCCCCAACATCCCGACACCTGGCGTACTTGGTAAACTCTTCGGGCGCAACCAAGAACCGGAAGCGAATAGTTGGCTGAAAGATACCCAGGACACTTGTTGCCCGAAGTTGGTAAGGCTATAACCGTTGGTTGCTAGCGAACCAAGTTTCTGATTCAAGTACCTTCGTTTCAGTCGCGGATACAACGAATGGTTGGCTTCGTTACATGTATGGGCCTTGGTATATTTTGTATGATAGTTTCAACATTCTACATACCAGTGCTGATACTAAAGGCGAGAAAGTTTGCCCTTCTATATACACTAGGAAGTCTGTTTTTCATCATGAGGTGAAATGCGTCATACATCATGCCCACCATGTCTGCCCGCTATAGAGCATAATTAACACATCCTTTCCTACCTATTTTTTAGTTTCTCGTTCCTAAGTGGCTTTGCAGCAATGTTTCGACAGATGTTTTCCCGCGAAAGGGTAGCGATGTCTATCAGCTACAGTTGCTGCCTGATGGCCACACTTTACTTTGCCATGGTTGCACAAAGTACCGCATTTACCGTCCTATTTGCTGTTGCGCAAATTATTACGCTGCTCTGGATGATTCTAGCGGCGATACCGGGAGGAATGAGCGGTATCAAATTTTTTGGCAGTATGTTCCGGAGCTCAGTGTCCAACACGCTGCCAGTGTAGAACCACAAGCAAGGGAAATTGTAATTTGCAAGTGTGATATCCTGTTGTATAACGTTCCAGAGATTACAATTACGACTAGGGTAGACTCTGTTTTTGAGCTAGGGGTAAAAGAAAAAAAATCATTTAAAGCTAAACTGAGCCAAAAACAAAAAAATAAAAATCAATATGTTCATCTTTACTTGCCGTTATTTTCCATGCTTTGTGATGCAGGTTATAATCAAAATCAATTCACGGGAGCGAGCATTAGCGGTTCGTACTTCCAAAATCTATCTAAAAAATTCACCGAAATTAGTTAGGAGTGGTGTTCTTTCATCTGGCAGCACTGCAGCTAGTATTGCGGAAGAAAATATATGTTGACAGCTGTTTGATGGTAAATAAAGGTGTCGATTAGAAATCAAAGCAGCCAAGCGAAAGTCAGGATTGGTTTTAGCAGTAAACCTTCCACATTCAGCCTACATCGAACAGAGGCGTCCAAGAATACACGTCCGAGAATGCAAAGCTAGCTCAAAGCGACGTGTGTGTTTGAGTTGAGCGTGTGAAGCCAGCGAGTAATAAGAGCCCGTGGCCACCACGGCGACGACAACAAAGACAAGAGCTAGGAGGGCTTTCAAGTCCAAGATGGAGTGTGACGATGCGGCCGTAGAGCGTCAAAAACTAGTCTCCAACGACGAGGAGGATGACCAAAACACCATCACCAACCTGTCCTCTAGCGGGCAGGCTAAATCAGTGCAAACGCCCATTTCACCCGTTCTGAGTAACAAAGTGAGTCATCGCTACGGTACAATGTTATCACGATCCATCCATCGATAACGCTTTCATTCTTCTTATTCCAGCTGTTTTCTAGCGGCGAAACAAGCCGAAGCCAAAACTCCACTAACTACTCACTAGGTAAAGGGATTTCTAATGATGCTCCACTGACGACCAGAGTGAATTACGTTAACGAACGTAAGACACAGGACGCTAAGCCAAAATCGAAAAAAGTCCAACGAGGTACGTTTGCAAACAAAAACCAGAAATAATCATAGCATAAGTATGCGGCACTGGTTGAAACTCTAAAATCACATCCTGTTATCGCTGGAGAACACCATGCCAAGAGTATTCTGTGCTTTCTCTACCGAAGAAATGTTATCCCATCGTTGAGTGCTTTATTTTTATATTGCTTTACGAGATTAGTACTAGATTCGTATATTTTTGCCATGTTTTTGCTTTATTTTTGTTTTGTTTTGTTTCGTTTTTTCTTCCTTTTCATAATTTCATTGCTCCACGTTTCGGCTCGATTGTCCCGTTTGCCTATGGTTCCTGTCCTCTTGCCTTGGTGTGGTCGTTTTGTGTTGGCTGTCGATCGTAGAACCCACGCCCGCTAATGGTAGCGTAACCAGCACAGATAGTAATCTCCCGGGCGGACCGGAAACGATAGTCCACAACAACAGTGTCTCCCATAATCAGCACCACCAACACAACCACCAAGTTCAACAAAATCCTCAACCAGTGCCATATCAACGCCCAAAACCACCCGATTCGCTGCCTTCGGTTGGTAGCGGTGGGGTCGGTGGAGACCTCGGTGGTGGTGGAGGAAAACTGCGAATCCCTAGCAACAATCCCGTGCCGACCGCCACGGGCAGCTCAAATACACTCAATGCGAAAACACACAGTTTTTCTTCCCGCACACTAAAGCACCATTCTTTCATATCAGAAGTTCCCGACGTGCGGCACATGGAGCGGGCCCTGCTTGGTTTGCTGGAAGATTTCCATTCCGGTAAATTGAAGGCTTTCGGTAAGCATTAACGTAACAGTATCGAGTCCGACGGGCACTAATTTACATTCCGCAAATGTTGCTTTGTAGGTTCCGGTTGTACCATGGAACAGATGACAAGCATTCGGGAGCAGCAGGAGAGTTTGGCCAAGCTGCATTTTGATCTTGGCACGGAGGCATTTACTGGCGGCACCAATTGCAGCAACAACCCCGACAATGAGCTGCAAGCGCAATGCAATATGAAGAAGTTAGTGCAGAAGTTGGAGCAGCTGTCCTTTTCCATCGAGAAGCTGCACTCTAGCCATGTCGAAAAGTAGAGCAACCCGGAGTCATTTGGAGACGGACGGATAACTTGACTTGACTCTGGGATTATTTGTATAGGCATATAGAGTAGGTTAAGGTGGGATTTTACTTCGAATCTAACGAGGATGTGATTGGGGCGGAACTGCTAACGCTGCGCAATTTGTTACAGCCAAGGACAGAAGAGTTTCTTTCATTCGTTTTATGTTGGAAAATAATTTTTGTATATTTTTGAATAAAACACAAGTTTTATGTTACTCGTGTGCTGGCATTGCCCTCGTTGTTTTTGAAGATGATAGAATTCAGCATGTTTTAACAATCCCACTGTGGTTTCTTTCACTCTACTTCGGCCGCTTCTCTAACAACTATGCTCTTACGCTTTCTTCTTGGCGAAGCCCATTTCATATACCATTTTGAAAATTCCCAATAGACCAACACCACACAGCGCTACGGTGATGCCGAACAGCGCCTTATCCGCTGGTCCACCCTTTAGGAAGACGGGCAACTCGTTCTTCGCTTGGAACGTGAGCATCTTCTTACGCAACGATTCCGGCAACTTATCCGAAATCATTACCGGTGGCTCTGGATGATGACCCATTGTGTTCTATGTAACTGCAACAAAAGGTTGGTAAAATACACTTGATACATTTGGGATTGTCAATGATTATGTTAGGTGTTTCGTTCAGTGGCCAAAAATTATGCAATCCATTGCCTCCTCTGAGAATTTACGTTGTGCACACTATACCAATGAAATGCAGGATGGATTTTAATTTGTTCTCTAATGCATCCCGTTTGTATCTACAAAAGGTATCAATCACATTGTTTTTCTATTTACCTGTTAATCGGATGGTAAACTAAATGAAAAGACACTCTCTCAGATGGAGGCACGCGCGGCACCGGAGCGACGAATACTGGCGAATGAAAAATGCATCTATACTCTCGATTGAAGCCAGCTCAATCGTTGCCTCTCTACCTTAGATCATGGCTTGCTTAGAGAGGAATAATTTTCATGCCAAAAAAGCAACTGCACACGTCGTGAGATTATTTTTAGCAGTGCAGTTCAGTGCAGTTCAGTGCAGTGCTCCGCTGCATGCAATGACAAAAAATTCAGGTCCATTTATGTTGACGTTTACTTGTAACACCACATTGTTGAAATTCGCAATAAGAAAACGATTGGAATTTTTTACATAAAATATATTTCTGTTAAATTAAATATTGTTTTATGTGTGTATGTATGTTTGTATATGTATATATATTTTTATGTATATAGATAACA
>JAOEFI010000004.1:26361273-26372145 GCA_034621735.1 Anopheles plumbeus
AAGATAAATTTGTTTGTTCCGATTTTCATTTATATGTATATACTTAGTGTTCACCTTCAACATATATCATCTTTTTTGTATTTTCATCGGTTATTCCCTTATGTTTACAGTTGTTTGTATGGGTTGTGTCGCGCTTGTGTTTTTTGTTTTTTTTGTTCAAATTTTACTTCGCAATAATTGTTATACATTACACATATGCTCTTGCAACACAGGTCATTTCATTGTTTAATTTGATTTTACCTACAGCAACAGCATTCATTTCCTTTTGTTTTTGCTCAAAGCCTACATTTCCCTAACGTTATCCCAACCCGCAGTCCTCCTTCTCACTTCGAACAACTTTTTGCTCCGAACGGCGTTTCAATCCAAGTAAGAACATTTGCAATCCGCCGAACAGACAGGATTCACTTTGTACAAACCCCTTCACACGTCCCGCGTTGTTTTCTTTTGCCAACTTTTGCATCACTGCTTCGATCTTCTGGTCGAACCTTTCCGAAACTCCCCTTGTACTATTGCCCATAATCCGTGCGCTTCTCGATGCCAAGTTCTTAGTCGTTCAGTTATCAAAAAAGCGTGCGTTTTCTTTTGTATTTCGTTTATTTCTCGTTATGGGCAGCAAAATGTAAAATAGTTAAAATAGTACAAAAAACTCAGAATCCAATTGATAGCATATACTTCTGAACGTATGATAAAAATACGTTTATAAACATTATCCATCAATCGTCAGTTTCATCCTCTCTTCACCCTCGTTACGTGCCAACCGGACAAGTTGTTATTTGTTGGGCAGCAACACACATCTTGCGGCACTTTTGTGCCGTTCGTGATTTTCCTTATCGTTTGGCTAGCAAATTGCAAAAAGCATTTCCCTTTAAACTAAACATGATGCGGATTGTTTTCATCTACCACGAGTCAACAAAACGCACCCTTTTTCCAACATTGCTTCAACCAACAAACAATCTACAGTCAATTCATGTAATACCTATACTGTTCTAGTTTGCGTTGTTTAGTTCAAATCTGGTACGATTTTCGATTCTCCATCACTAGTAATACGCCTGTAGATACGTAGATCAGAGTTTCCCACCCCCTTTTACCCTGTTATTATTTTCTTTATTTTCCTGCTACAATCTTCAACCCGAGCCAGCGTAAGTAGAAACCTAGGCAATGTCCAGGATGTTAGCGGTCCACATTTGTACGACAATTCTACTGTTTTCAAATTCTAGTTGATTCTTTTTCACTCTATCAATTTATCCTTTGCTTGGCTTTGCTCTCTCGATTGCACTCCTGCGCATTCATTGTGGCCGTCTCGTAGAAACAATCTAAAAATCATAGCTATCTTTTTTCAATATTTACAATACAACTTTCAACAAAAATGTAACCGAGAAAAAACAAATTTGACACTTTTCATCCTCCTTTCCATTTTTATGTTGTTTTTTTTCTTTGTAATTCGTTTTAGGCGCCATGTCTCACAGTACCCAACATTTTCCCTTCCCTAAAGTTCTTTTTTCATTCCGTCGCATGTTTGATTCGTAGCCTTCAACACTGTTTTTGCATATCTGGTCATGTTGTAATGTTTCCACTGCACTCAACATATTCACGTTCAATGCTACACAAAGTTTAAGACCTATGACATTTAACAATAATTTGATTAAATTTGTGTATACGTTGTTGCGTTCCTGCAAATATCGGTTGATGTTCCTTTTGGAGTGTCAATGGATAGTGTTATGCGTTTGTCTCTTTTTCGCGTTGGATCGTTCACAATGTTTATCGTATTTAATTTGAACGTGAACTCCTACCTTTTTTCGTTCCTTTCTTCAATCGCTTTTCGGTCATAAATTCCAATAATTAAAGCCTTTCATTTTACAAGCTTTCCTAGCTTTACACTCTAACCTGCTCGCATGATCATACAGCTTATTCAATATATCAACGAAAGATTTGTCCAATGTTACTGCGCAACATTGCTGCTGAATTCGCAACACAACTCACTAACTGATTTTTGAATATGTAAAATCATTCTACTCGGACAGAACGGAACTAGCGCCTGGCGTGATTAGGAAATGGAATTAGTGGACCGAAAATAAAATGCACCATTTCAGTGTGGAATCAAAGCCATAAAACCCGCGTATATTTCTTTTAAACCATTTGCACTGTTCCTCATTATATGCTACATCGACGGAACACGAAAAACATAATTAACCTCTAAAAATGTCTGCTGCGAATAGAAACAGATAAAAAATAAACAAAACAGAAAATTAGCTACAACATTAATTTAAATAAAATTGCACATTTCAAACTATATAATTTAAATTTAAAAAATGCATCTCGGGGTTTTTAAAAAAAATCCATATTAATCCCACAATTGCACGAACAAAATCGCTGGTTGTTTGGATGTCGGTTTGAGTTAATTTTACTTAAACCCTGACCATGCACCAGGTGGAAGTATAACTTTTCGTTACACTAGAAGAAATAGAAAGCCTTGTTTGTGTTGCGTTGGATTAAACCGATCATATTTAAACGATCCTTTAGAAACCGGTAATTGGAGCGACTAGTGGAGACCAAGACACTGAAGCTATCTGTATTTCCTGTTGGATCAATTACTAGCACTGACTGAAAAAATACCATACTGAAATGTACTAATGTTAATAAGTGTTGAGGAATCTGGCAGACTAAGAAGTAGTGAAAAGTAAGAGGTGGCAAGGGAGGCGGAATTTTAGCTGTATGCTCTTAAGAACAAACTTCAACTTAAGTACAAGTTTTTATCCGCTGTGATTCCTACTCGAACGGTTGTGCCAGGATTTATTGGTGTATTCTGGTTTTCATATATTCATGTTATCATAATGCTTTCCCTGCTCTAAATTTTCAAAAAAATCGTTTTGTTTCCACTACAATTTGCATGGAATTTCAATGTGCTAGACAAACAAATCGAACCAAGAGATTAACAGGATGCTGGTATACAATTTGCGTTATGGAATGCGTTCGTTACGGCCATCACCAACGACTCGGTCGCGGTTTCTCTTTCGTGATTTTTCCGATTCGTCACCTTACTTTCCTCCATTTTTTCGTTTGAAAATATAAACAAATAACGCGAGCAACATCACTATAATGCTTTTCGTTGCTTTCTCTTCGACAAATCCAACCCAGAGCTACCTTGTACACATTACCTTTACGATGGGCGCTTTACGGTGATGATGCCTTTAACTGTTCCCTTCATATTAGCTACGACTATTAGGAGATTATGGGTTATGAGGTGGTTTTAGCGGTGCTGACGGTGCGTACGGATTCGCTCCCCCCTTTTGCCTGCTTTGCAGTTTAAGATGGGTTTACCATTAATAATACTTATTTTGTCCTCTATTATTTTGTCATTTACTATGCTCCATAAACACAAAAGAATCGCTACGAGAATGTGATTTATTTTTACAGGGAGCAAAAATTTGAATTTGATTGTTTGGAACATACACTCCTAAAATCTGTCCCAGTGTGTGTGTGTTTGTGTGTGTATGTATTGCAGAAAAAAAGGCACCCTAAAAGGGAAAATGTGCGCCTTTACAAATAAAAAAATATGTGTATCCCCTACGCATTCTCGATGATGACCGTTCCGAAAAAAACCTAAAATAATCGCATTGACATAAACAATATAGCAAATATAACACAGTTCCATCGTGAGCATGGGCTTTTCCTGCTCTGACCTCTGTCTTAATTAGCTATTATTTTTCAATGCCCAAATACAATCTTTGCTTCGAAAACATAACTTGCCTTTGAAACCCTTCCCATAATCCATAGAGAAGTTAGTCACCCCATTTCTTTGTATGACTGTTATCATATTCACTTTCACACAAAGTGGATGCTTTGTGGCGCGATCATAAGAGGTAAAAGGCAAGAAAAACCTGACAATAGGTATTAGCTCTTGTTAACATCGCAGCAAATTTCACCCACTCGGTCGCAGATCCTGCACATGTGTAACGTTTTTGTTCCAATGATAAAGCAAGATGATTATGTCGGTAGACGGAGCTGATATTTAGTGCACCGTGTATAGTTGAGTAGATTCATTACTGTACGTCGATAGCAGAAGATGGGAATAATGGTGATACTATTACTTCACGATTCCCTGTTTGGGCATACTGTGCTGTGACTTTTTAGCGTTCCTTCACTTCATACTCCGTAATTACGTTTCTGTTACAACATACATTAGAATTGTTGAGTAGATTATTCGTACAAAGTATAGGTTAGGGCGCACATCACATGATTTTTGTCGATTTTTTTAAATTTGATGTTTATATATTTTATATCCATGACTCTTCGTCCTCCAGAGTGAAGGGTTGGGCCTGAAAATCCATTTCATTATAATATTTTTGCGAAATGTTTTCTATGCGGGACTGCTTAGCGGTTGCTCTTGTTATAGGCAATGTTGTTTAGCTATGTTTACGTTGCGTAAGAAATGTTCGGAAATGAACGACATCCTTGATAAACACAATAATGAATGCTTTCCTTCACTTGAATTACTCCACACAGGAGGACACAACATCGAGGGCAACAAAATGGAACTGGTTGAGTTTACTTGAGAAAAGCAGCAACGATAATGGACAGCAAGAAAAACACAAATACACAGGCGACCGCCTTGCTCGAGTCGGGCTCGAAGAACTGCTGCAGCTGCTGCAAAGTCGTAGCGCCCACGCTGCCGGCTGGTACACCGCTTTTCGTCTGTCCCTCGCGATGGAGGTCCGCTGAGTCCGGATCGTATCCATTGTTGCTCGCCAACAACAAACCCCCGGCTGAAGACTTGGTTAGTACTAACTCACCGCGACTGTTGACAACGTTGCCTTGGAACGGCGTACGTCCATCGGCATCGTCCGTACCGCCGCCAGTGCGTCCTCCTGCGCCACCGTTCACACTCGCGCGGAGTACACTTGCGTTGGTCAGATGGTAGTGCAGTACCGGAGAATATTGACCGGGGATTTGCTCACCGTCATGACGAACTCGCACCGGGCACACCTTGAACGCGTAACTCACTCCATACTGGAGGTTGGGTACAGTATAACGTGACTCAGGTCCACGGTAGGCCTGCAACGGTTAAATAAGGATCGATTGATAAATACATTCCAGTAACTGTTACGCCAACTCCTACCTGATGATAATCTTGGTCCTTTGCTTTGGCCATTTGCAGAATGTACTCGATAGGGTCGGTGAAGGGATTGTTTCGACTTGTTTGCCACTCGACCGTGAGCGACCCGTGCCGATTGTCCCATGCGCTTACTCCGCCAATAAAAGCTCCATTCGTCGCAGCCTGATCTACGACAACTCGTGGCGCCTTGATGCTGTTAGGCGATGCGGCTGGCGTTATAAAGCAGAAACCATCGGAAAAGTCGCCCTTGCCGGCGTGCTGCGTTTCGACGCATATCCGGAAAGTGTAGTTTGTCAGTTCGTGCAGCTTCATCACCTTGCAGGTAGTCCGCGTTCCGGTGTACACATTTTGATAGTCTCCGGTTCGGCTGTTTTCCATCTCGACGTAATACCGTGCGAGGTCAAGATTCTTACCTTCGCCCCAGCGAAGCTTCAGATGCCCGAACCCGGCCTGGGCGCATTCCAGTCTCGGAGGTTTCGGTGGCAGCGGAGCAGTGGTGAACTTGTTGAAGCTAGAAAATGGCCCTGTACCGATACCATTCACCGCCTGAATTCTTAGCTTATACGAAGTCTCGGGGTGAAGATCACTAATCAGCAGCATGTTCTTGCTGGTGACGATATTCACTGCTCCGTCAAAAGGCGAAACGACGACTGCTGACTGATGGTTTTTGTGCCCCTTCATCGAATGCGCTGGACTTCCTCCTGCAGCTGCTCCTCCCGTTACTTTGCCTAATTTGCTATCTACTAAATTCGTTGCGACCTTCACCGGGGGCTGCTGCTCCTCCGATTGCGGATGATCTTCCTCCTCGGAAGAGACATTGCTACCGACAGACGCTTCCTCCTCATAATCGTCATCGTAATCCGCTTCCACCGATTCACGATCGGCGGCTGCGTTGGCTGCAGCAGCGCTGGCAATGGCCGCGTCCGTCGTTATCATCCGATCCCCGCACTCGATGTTGTACTGCGTTACCGGGGACCCGTTGTCATGCGGCGTCTGCCAGCTTATAAGTATGCTCTTGGCGGTAATCTTTTGCTCCACGATCTGCGGCGCATTCGGCGGTGCTGCGGGCATTTGCTGAGTAATTGGAACAGAATAGCGCGAGCTGCCTGCCGCATTCAGTGCGCACACACGGAAGTGGTAGCGCGAGTACGGGTGCAGATTCCGCACGTCCGCCGAGCGGCTTGTACCCCGGTAGACTGTCTGGTAGAGGGCGGCGTCGGTAGGTGCGTCACTTTCAGACGACGTGGTCACATCGGCACTGGATTGAAGAATGTATTCGCTTATCGGTGACCCATTGCTGTGCGGCTCGGCCCACATCACAGTTAAATGCGTTGGCGACTTCAACACGATCGTGAGGTCGCGTGGCGTTTCAGGCGGGGCTGCGCCGGCGCTGAAGGTGAACTCCTCCGACCACGGCCCTGCCCCGATGCGATTAACCGCCCGCACCTGTACCGTGTACTGTTCGCCCGGCTGCAGGTCCTTCGCTACGCAGAACAACTCCTTGCCCTTGTAGACCGGGCTACGCACCTTCGTGCCAATCGTTTCCATTTCCATTTCGTACTCCAGCACGGGCGAACCGCCGTTGTAGTCCGGCTTGTCCCAAGCGAGACACGCCGCGTACGGCGTTGGTGGAGACTTGCAGAAAGGCTTCTGCGGCAGTCCGGGCGTTACCGGATCCGTCGTCACTAGGCACGGCTCGGAACATGCACTAATCCCACCAGGGCCTTGGCACAGCACGCGGATCTGGTAAGCTGTGCCAGGATTCAGTCGCTCGATCATCGCCTCGGAATCTTTGCCACTGTAGACGCGCTCGTACAGTGCGCCGGAACTAATTTCAAGATGGTACAGCACGATCTCCGCACCGCCGGTATCATGCGGCGGATCCCACTTCACCTTGAACCCGTTAGCGTGGACTTTACCCTTCACCTGCGGTTTCGTTGGCCGACCCGGGCACGTAGGGAGCGTCCGGAAGACGACCTCCTCGCTCCACGGCCCGCGACCGTTATCGTTTTCGGCCCTTAATCTAAACTGGAATGTCGAAGCGCGCCTCAGTCCCACGCACTCGTACAGCGTCTCCATGCCGTTGTAGACGTTGCGGTAGCCGTAGCCTTGCTCGTCGTTCATCTGTAGCGTGTACTCCTCGCACGGCGATCGGCGCTGCCAAGCCAGCTTCAGTGTGGTTGCCGACGCATGTCGCAGCGTAGGAGGGGCTGGCTGTGCCGGAGCGTTGCCACTCGTGCTGTATTTGACCAAATCCGAGTAGCCGCTGCGACCGTACTCATTCACGGCCGAGAGTCGGAAGATGTAGCACGTCGAAGGCTGCAGCTTATTGACTTGGAACTGCTTGCCTTTCGTCTTGCACACCTCGCTAAACTCGAAGGTCGCCATCTGGTGCATCATACCGTTACCCTTGGCGTTGTCGTACTCCAGGATGTAGTGGATGATGTTCGAGCCATTGTCGGCCGGTGCATTCCAGCGTAGCTGCAGCGAGTTCTTGGTGCGTGCCAGAAGCTTTGGCGGCGCCATGACGTCCGGTTCGCAGCCAGGCGTGATAAACACCGTTGGCTCGGTTGGCGTGCCGTGCAATTGATCCAGGTACACCTGCAGTCGAACCGTGTACTCCTGACCTGGGCGTAGGTCTCGCACCTTGCACGACAGTGACGTTCCCTTGAATATGCTCTTATACTTGTTCTCCTTACCGTGATCGCTCAGCAGGACCTCGTAGTGCAGGTCTTGTACGTTAAAGGGCAGTGGTTCGGCTACGGCACCAGGAGGTACCAACGGAGGAGGAACACCCGGTACCGGTACTGCTGTTGTGGCCGCCGGAGTTGGTGGAGACCACTGGAGCAGCGCCGTCCGTGGCGTGATTTCTGTCACCTGCGGCGACGGAACGGAGCTCAGATGGTCCACGATGATCGATTGCGTGTTGTCCTCTTCCTCGTCCGGAGCGCTGGACGTTTCCTCCTCAGAGGTGCCCATGGCCAGAGTGTTAATAGCAATAGCCGGCGTGCCGTTGCGTTGATGAATCATATGACTTGGCAGTGCATGATGCGCAGGATGAGGCTTCCGTTGGCCGCCTCCGCCACTTCCGTTCAGCTCAACATGCTTCCGAGGCGAATTGATTGGCGTCGTCGCCGATGCATCTAAAAAGGAAAGAAAATATGGAAATCAGTACTGTTCTACTGGACTCTGTCCGTGCTCTACACACTCAATTCCCGCTGCTTCTGTTCCAGCTTGCGATGCAGTTTCGAGTGCTGCCGTAGGGCTCGTTCGTCCTTATGGTAGCTGGTATTGGTGTGCGATGGTGGCGACGGCGAATGCGCCACATTGCCCTGCGGTGTGTGAAGACCATGATTACCGCCGGCACCTCCACCTGCAGCTCCCACCGCTCCATTATTTCCGTTTGCACCACCGGCAATCAGCTGCGGTGGGTACATTTGAGGTGCCCCGGTACCGGGCCCTGCTTGAAAGCCCGGGATCGGATTGAAGAAGGGCGCCGTGGTACCGTTTATCTGCAAGGAAAACAAAATGAGTAAATCATGAAGACTCTTATAAAAAGTGAATAAAAACAATGTTTGGGCACTCGCTGCAAAAGCTATTCTGCAGTTACGTTGGAATGCACAAACCTCCACGACGATTCTTGCCACGGTGGCATTTTTTCTAGAAGATTCCATTTTCGCCCGTATTCCTCAAATTTTCAAAGTAGGACATTTACTACGCCTACTTGAAGAATGAATGATGGTTCGGCTTCAATAGGGTGTCTAGTCTAAATACGTGAACTAGTAGAATCGGTACTCCACTGCAGCAAGTGACACGTCAGTACTACGCCTGTTCCACGACTGCCAGTTAGCATTTTCGTGCGCTGTTTCCTTCTCACTCTCGATTTCACTCCAGATGCAACGCGGTGTTTGTATTCCATATGCCTACTCCATCTACACCGCTGTTACTCCCCCGACAAGCCAGTGGGAAACAGTCTACACCGTGTTCCATGTTGAAAGGTGTCTGTGTGGCAGGCTGCTTCCGATGGAACCATGTTTACAAAACAAGCACCGAACAAACCGCCACGTAAGCGATATTGATTACAAGGCGCAACAACAACAGCCCAATCGCGACCGCGTTGAGACGGGTGCTCTCGGACGGTTCATTTGGGTGTGCGATAGCGCCACGTCTAGTCGCGTCGTGGTAATATTAGTACGTGGCAGCTGATATTCACCGTAGGACGAATGGCAGCAACCGGCCGGTTCGAGTTCGGCGACTTTCGGTAGCTATCAGTGCGCTATTCGGTACACCACACCAGCACACTGCGCCGAGGGCCGGCAATCGAGATAACCACCGGTTACACGAACGCGACTGCGTACCCTTTGGTCCATCGCCTCCGGTGCCACCTATCGCTAATAATTTTGGTATTTCGCTCTCCCTCTCTCTCCTTACATACGTGGACAATGTGGGAGGCCTGGCGGTGGTGACGCGCGCCCGATAACATAGCATACCATTAAAAAAACCTTTTCTATCAACCGTCGCAGTCAGGCAAAACATACCCGAACAGATGGTAATAATGATTGTTGCACCGGAAGTGATGGCATATGATTTCTCGATACGGAACTACTACTCACAAGCGAGGATAGGTAAAGCGGTGCAGGCTCTGTTGTCATACAGGGTTCCGGTTTGAACACTCGCGACAATTAAATGGCCACCTGAACAGTCGAACCTAGGGTAAGGAGCGAGCGTAGTAAATAGGTCGATGAGGCGGATTTTCCAACCCTTCTATTTGATTTCTGATGTATGTTTGGTACACTGCTCGCACCGCCCTCGGAGGGGCAAGAACTTCATTCATTACTTTCATTCATTAGACTGCTTTCGATATGGCCTATCAATTGCTTCCAAATTGACATTGCAACGTGATTGAAGTAGGATTAAGAACCGCATTACCATTTTTCTCTCCCTCTCTCTCTCAGCGATTTAGTAGTAAACGCTAGTCCTTTTGGTTGCAGCGATTTAGCAGCAAGAGACTGTTACTCGAAAAACGGAAATGAAGTAAATGACCTCCTGTACAAGGGATCTCTAACGTTGAAACGAAAAAACGGAATACTTTACATCCAATCTGTATGACACAACACCATGAACCAACGCCGTTGCCGATGTGCTGGTTGCAATATGGAAAGCAAGGGTTACAAAATTAGTTCCAGTACTTCCACATAAAAAGCCTACGCCAATTGCAAAAAAAAAAAGACATGAATACAAAACACTCAGCGATCCGTAAATTGAAGGAAAAAAAAATGCGGATCAAAACGTACACCGGAGAAGGCCAATAACCGCCCGAAATTGCATGACACGGCGGGGTTACAAGGGAGCTCGAAAATGCGATCAATGACGCTGCAATTTTCACGCGATTGTATGGTTTCCAACTTCCCCCAAGGGCTGGCAAAACAACATCCCGGCCACGTCCACGGGGGTGGTGGCGCAAAATGGGCGATGAACAAATTGTCGCCGAATTTTAATTTCGAATCAATTGTCTGTCTGTGTCGGCCACACCAGGTGGGCACACTAAGTATTGAAGAGTGTAGTATTTGGGATACGGAATAGCAACATTGTGCAATTCTCTCGAATTTATCCAGCCTTCCACAACCCTAACGCATGTCCTCTCGCAGCCCCCTCTCACCTAGCCGTACTGCCACGGGCAGAAAACGAAAAGCGAGAGGAAGGGCTGCAGGATGAAAGCAATTTTGTCGTGTCTTCAACCGGCTACAGTTGGCGGGGGG
>JAOEFI010000004.1:26372245-26416414 GCA_034621735.1 Anopheles plumbeus
GGGTTGGAGCCCCCACTACAAGCTGCATTCTTTGGGCCGTGCAACCCCCGCCAGTTGCATTATTTCCTCTCACGGACCACCGTCCCACCGCAATCTGCCGACCATTCTTTGCATATATCTACAAACACCGCACACCACACCAGCAGCGCAACACACTTGCTGGAAGCTTCGAACCGGGAGGAAAATACTTAAAACGTGGCAGCATTAATCAAAGAACACACATTGCCGCAATACCCCCAATAGCCGTCATCTACGGCGATCCAATAAGCGCGCCGCCGTCGATGCACACCACCACACAGGGCAGCCGCCAGCAAACGAGCTCCGACGCACGTACGCATACGAGCTCCAGCGACACTGCTTTGCGGCCGCGCGGCGGACACATGACAGCGGCAGCAGAGCAGGAGCAGCCAGACTCAACTCACACACAACAAACCGACCGCCGTTTCTGCGCTTTCACGTTTCACGGTTCGCGCGAAGCGAATCTCTCACACAGTTTCCGCGTTTCACTGCTCACCGAACGCTCACTACTCGTCGGCGGATGCTTTTAGGGACCACTACCACTGGCGCCGGAGCATAGCAACGATGTCCGGATGAAAAGATGACGACACTCCACCCGACTCGAGTGGAAGCCCCCGAAGCCCCTTCACGCGATAGAAAAATCGACCAGCGACCTGCTTAGAAGCGCGACCGCTTACGAGCTCACTACCATTCACCGCACAGTCAGTCGCGACTCACGACGACGCGACGCGATCGCATTCCGCGTTTCACAGCCGTTTCTCTCACCATGCACCGTTCGCGTTTTCTCCCGTCTTACTCCTCGCCCCCTCCGCGACTGTCTCGTTCCAGCGCACTTCGCGAGCTTTTACTCTTCCTCATTCATATGTGTGCATTCGACAAAAATCGCAACAGTTACGTGGCACCGCCGCTCAAACAACCACCAACCCACCCCCACCCCTTCCACGACCAACCCCCTTCGACTGCGGTGCTTGAAAAGCGCCTGGCGGCACCACACGGGAAGAGACTTAGCGAAATCTCAACCTCCGAGTTTATTGAACCCTCTTCGTCTTCGGCGTTGCTGCCATTTCCACTCCTTCGCCGACTACTTCTTCAGCCAACTATACTTTCGTGCGCGTTGTTATTGCCCGAAGCAATGGGCTGCCGTTTCCTTCTCTCTCGCTGCTTCGTCTTTCACAGCCAGCACAGCCGACAGCAAAAACTGCTGACCGACATAATCTTGTTGTACTTTAAAATGCAAATTCATCAAACAAAGTCGCAGCAAACGGATTCTATGGCTGGTATTGGCACGGAGCGTCAGGCGCAGTGGGTTTTGATACTGAGGAGAGTTTCCCCTCTGCAAACAGTTTGTTGTTGGATGGAACAGTGAAATCGAATCGAATTTCATAATAGATCCTTTAACAGCCTAGGAAAAACCGTCTCCGCAAATATTTTTCCAATTTCATTCATTACACATGATCGGGGAGAAACTAGCCACCCTAAGCGATCGAATTGCAACCGGGTTGGGTTGCCACGGTACGGGCTAAGATACTGCAGCTCTTGGGACGATTTAAGCTAAAATTACTGTTTAGATTCCGATTCCTCTGACACACTTCCCCGGCCACCCCTTAAGACCGTCCTTGCCACACAAGACCACTATCCGCACACAACGACAGTTTGCCATGCTACCAACACTAAATAAGTATGTATACTCCAAATGCACCCGGGGCCGCCTTCGCCACTCGAGCGCGATCTTGTCTCTCTTTCGAATCTCAGCAGATCACCTCTCCGCTCTCTTTCGAAGGGTTGGCAGAAAACGCGAACAAAATCCAAAGGGAAACAACTACATGGAGCCCCAATGGTTCGGTCCACCACCGTGGCGGTACAACCACACACAGTCGCACGGGTTGCGGTTTTGCAAGCAGCGACACCGCACTCCGAAGACCCCACCCCCACCCGCCCTCCCGCGATCCCATCCCGTCGATCATGATTCATGGTTGCCGCGAAGCTGAAGCAATGGCAACATAATAGTAAAGCAACGCACGAGCGATCGCGCAGCCACCATCACCAACCATAATCTAATGTTGGGAAAATTTGCATGAATGAGTTCAACGCGATAGGGAAATTGGTTAAGAAAAGTGCACGACAGTAAAGCCAATCCTAACCCGGATCTTTCCTTTCTCCGCACGACGGCGATCGGTTCTTTAAATGCCACTCGCGCTGCACCAACACCACCGCAGCCGCAGGCGGCGCCTAACACAACAATAGCAAAGTATACCCGCTGCAGCGTGGCAGAGACCAGCAGCGTAGCGTTCGCGACGTGTACCCCATTATTTCGCAACGGCAAAATGAGAAAATAAAGATATGACCGAGCGCAGGGTTGAGATTTGCATTTGCTGAACACAGTCTACCTGCAGTGTTTTCTGCATGGAACAGAAATCGAGCAGAAAAGATTGTTGAATTCAAAACATTCGATGGGAATATCAAAGGGATCTACGTCTTGTGAAACCCCTGACCGAAAAAAAAGGGATTCACCATTACAGAATGGAACCCCCCGCTTTACTGCTAATCGCGCCGAAACACTGTCTAATTCGGTGATCCCTGACCCTAGCAGGAAAAACCCGATCGGCCAAGCGAAGCAAAGTAACGTCAGCCCGCACAGCCACCACACACGCTGACACAGCAAAGCGCGAGTAGTGATGATGACCGTCGTGACGTCGTAGTCGTCGCCGTCGTCTTGGTCCGACGCGCGATCGCGAGATGAAGTGCCACGAATGCGGAATCCGCTCACGGCTCACCACTGCGGCTACAACAAACAACCGATCAAACAAAAAAAAAAGCCACACACAGACACACAGGGTCACGACGCGTGCACCGATGATCATCCGTCGCATTGGAGCGATCGACCGCTGGTTTTCATGTTATATTGTTACTAAATAAGGCAACTAAATAATCGATCTTCATTAAGAATCTACGATAAGTCCTCCTACTGTGTGAGATAGATCCGGTTGATGAAAAAAAAACAACTACCGGAAAATCCCAGCGAGTAAACAACATCGGTAAGATTGGAGATCGTGAAGCAGGATGTCACGATGAACTATTACGGATTAGTTCGTGCTGTTTTTAGAAATTATCATGCAAAAGCAACATGTCGATGTGAACATCCATGCCCTTCCAACAGACGCTCGTTGTCTATCTTTTGTTTCTGATCGCTAATTAAAAAACGACCAGTTCCTTTTGTCTTTTCAGCGACATTCTGTCGGTATTATTGGAGAATTTTGAAGGTCTATAATCTTGAGCGGATTCAAGTGGTGTGTCTAGGAAACTAAGTCTCCCTAAGCAGGTCAAGCAGAAGTGATTTCGAAGGAACAGTATGCAGCCGCCAAGAAACAATGAGGAAACCCCATGTTCAACAATGAAAGCTTGCCATTTTTCATTTTCTACTATTCGTACCACTACCAGCCAACGATGATACGAATGTTTGTTTGTTTTACGTGCTCCCTGTTTCTACTTCTGTTTAGTAAACTTTGTCGTCTCTCTGCGTATCGTGCCTGATACGTTCACGTTCGATTGGATTTTCCAGCATTTCTAGTTTGACATCATTTCCCATTTTCTCCCCCCTTCTTCGCTCATCCCTTCTCTATCTCGCGCGCGTTTAACGTGCGTTTCTTCGCGTACACCGTCTTCCAACCATGCGCACGCGACGCGACTTCCTATTTCCGACAGCAGAAGGCCTCTCGGAAGCTAGGTCTGCTTTCACAATAGCCAAGTGTGGTGTGTATGCACTTGTTGTGTATACAAGTAGCGCTCGGCTTTTCTTTCTCACTTCCTTCGTCTCGCGCACAGTGACGGAGGAAAACCTCATCACGCGCGGCTCCCTCCCGCAATGATACGGAGAAGTAAGTAAAAAGCCTCTTCTCGCATACCACGCAAAGGAGAAGACGTTTCCAATTTCCTCCACAAGAGTAAATGCGAATGGACGGAGCGGAGCAGGGACCAAAATGAAAATATTTAAAAAATAAAACAGGTTAGCAGGGGTTTTCCGCACAGCCACCAACAAACCAGCAGAACTGTACACTGTAACACCCCTCCCTTCTTCCGCTGCACCTCTTCACCGCGACCAAGGCGCTTCCCACCCAGTGTTCACGGGGGAATGCACTCCACGGTTGCTTTCGATGAAATATGCAGCGAAACATACAGCGAAAACGAAAGCTCAGCCAATCGATCGCGTTCGGTGGACGATACCTAGTGGTCTACATTCCATTCGACCGACAACTGACCCATCGCTCCCCCTCCCTCCCGGGCACTCCCCTGCCCAGATCTTTCGCCGGCCAATACCACAGCACGATATAATTATTGCAATTATCTATTGGCCTCTTTGGCCCCTCTTTACTGCCACGCTCTTTCTTTCTCACTCTCTCTCCTTCTCTCTCCCTTTCTTTTCTTCTTGTGGCTCTTGGAGATGTACGATTCATTTGCAACAAAGCCTTCGCGTCGCCGTTCTTGTCTGACTTCGCCTTCGGCCGCGGGATTTCGTCGCTCAAGATCTTTTCCACTTAAGCAGGCAGCGGAGCAGACATGCGAAGGCTTCGACGACGGTGGCAATCGAGCCACGAAACAACGGAACTGAACCGAAAGATGCGCGTTGTTGTCTTGGCGACCATTGCAGCTCTGAACGCAAACGACATCAAGAAACCTATCTGGTTTTTCTTCTTCCCGAGGACGGCATCGAACGGGGCAAGATGGAACAGAAACGAGGCCAACATAATGCAGGCGAAGAGCGAGTAGCGGTAGCAGCCGGAACGTAACGCAACATAGAGTACAGCATAGTACAACACACACAACTCGCGCACGGTTTTCTCACTGTTCACCGTGCGTGGCACTGTTCGAAACTATAGACAGTGCCTCCTATGCTGGAACATTATTCCTGCACACGTATTCACGCTCCACTCCTCCAGCGAGTGGAAGTGGAACCGCAAGCCTGCACTATGCTGAGATGGCACCTTTGCCTACGCCGGAGACACACACTTCGCTTGTTAACGATACTCACTTTTTCCGCAGCTTTTGCTTGTTCACTTTCCACGTCAATACGATTCGGGATTTCGTGTGCTTTAACCCCTATTCTTGTCTCGTTCTTCCGCTCCCGCTTTTGTTTTTGTTTTCCCCACTCGCGGAAAACTGTCTAGAAAACACGCTGGAAATTACCGAAAGGCTGGGAAGGAGTGTGGTGGAACTATACGCTGCAAGCTGCAACCCTTTCTGTGCCACGACGCCTGCACGTCGAGAAGCGCAGTTGCGAACAACAGGAGGAAGTTTCGTTCTCTCTACGACTGGGCAGCCTGGGCAACACTGACGATCGGAGCAGATTGTCATGGGCGACTCAACTCGTCCGCTACGATCGTCCAGCAGTGGAGTGGAATATCTACGCGTACTACACCACTACACACGCGCTGTGCGCCGAGAGTGTAGCGCCCGGAGTGGCGATAGTCGTCGGTAGTGGTAGTAGCGCAGTATCGACCCGGCCGTGGAAAAGGCGACTACGCGGCACAAATGCGCGACACCGCACCACCGTCATCATCATCACCGACGTCGCCGTCGCCACGATCGTCGATCGCACGCTGGGGAAGGGAGTTTCTGCGCGACTACTACAAACACTTACTCCAGTCACTACTACTCCCAGATCATCTCTCGTGCGCCGTTCGTCGGTTGATGGGCGAATTGTCGGAACGATCGAACGAAAATACTGAGAGAGCAACACCGCGGCGCACGGCGTAAAAGTGATGCTGTTTTCGATGGCGATCGCGTCGCACACGGCTCACTAAACCAACATACTTTGATCTCGCTCTTTCGCTGCCCCGTCTACGGGCGCGAGGTACTGTTTATTTTTCCGAGGATCAAACAAAACTCGCGTACCTAGCGTCCGTCCAGTGCACACGGAAAAATGGCACGCTCTCTGTCCGCGGGGAGGAACTTATTGTGATGTGTTCGTGCGCAAGTTGCGTGTACGACTAACGTTCGACTCCGTGCCCGATCCCACAACTGCAGGCGGCGGCAGCTAGATTTTCCGGCCGCGCTGCTGTCCTGCACACAGCTGCGTGCGCATAGCCCGCAGAAGAATAAGTAACATACATATGTTCGCGCGAGCATAACATCTCTTCTTGGCTGCGCCACCCCAGGAGAGGATTGAGTCGGTGAGAGCGATCGTATACTCACTGCGTGCGTGATGGTGAATGTGATGATGAGGGTGATGATGAGGGTGATGATGATGATGATGATGATGACGAAGCCGCCCATCCAAAGCGGCGGAGCGGAATTCGTCACGGACATGAACACGGCAAGCCAGAAGGGGTGGATGTGGAAAAGTCACGTAGGAGAAACAGAAAGAGAAGGAAGGTGCCACGGCGGCGCAGCATAAACTGCCGCTAGCACACTCGGGAGAAGGTGCATACAATGCGGAAACATTGAAGAAAGAACGAGAGCACCAAAGACAGGGAAGGCAAGGGCGATGATTTCTCGTTCTCAGCAAATAATGCTGCACGGAACCGAAGAATTTTGAGCAGCTTTTCCTACGAGCGTAAGCGGCACGTACGCACGCAAAATGCATAAACACATACGCGCATAAGTCGACTTATGTGGGAGAGCGAAATGGGAACGCGGCTTGCGTGTAGTGGTAACCGATCGCGAGGAGCTATGCGCGAGCCACATTCTACAGCCACGACCGTGCCCTGTCCCTTTCTTCGGCGTACCTGTTCTCTTTCTATCGTCCCTGCATACTTCAATCATCATCATCGTCCCACCGTCATCAGAAGTGTGGTATGTTCAAGAAGTTAAAAAAAGTCAACATAAAAAAACCGAGAACAATAAAACAAACGACAAAGACAGAACATCTTGGCGTAATGGAGGAGCTCAGCTGAAGTTTCTTTCGAGATTTCCAGCATTCCAGGCTGGTCGGCGCTTCACAATAAGTCGACAGCAGCCACATTATTAACTTTATTAAAGTCTTTCGCGAGTAAACCAATGATGTTAGGACGTTGGTTAATGGAAAGAAAAATGCGAAATGCCTTTGCTTCGAAATTACCTTATCATTTGCTCTACAAAGAAAGTGAACAGTATTTTTAAATCCCACTTTAAATCCCACTATGTTACATTAGGGAATGCGATATTTAACTCCAAGCCGATGATGTCAAGTTAGGCACTATCAAAAGTTACTTTCTCTCGTCTAGCAGGCTTCTTTTTTCCTGCCGACGAGGGCTAATTGACTCGAACGCAATTAGGCACTTCTGGCCGGCGCAAGGAAGCATTAAACATCAAAGCGCGCACACACAAGCCAGCCGGCATGAGCTAGGGCAACGGACTTCTTGTCTTTGCGTGTACTGCATGTTGCAAGGGCGGCATGCGTGGTGTCAGCGGGCCTGCATTCCGGTGCAATGAATCGGCCAGCATTTGCAGTCGCAAGTACGGCGTTGATGGGCAGGAGAAGATGCCGAAACCATTTCCAAGACCCAAACGGCACGGTTTCATTTCTTTCGATTTTGTTGGGTGCACCGATCAGGAACTAGTCGGGAACAACCGTGCGGCTAGAGTATCTAATCGAAATGTAGGAGCTTCATTTTGCTTTCTTTTAGAGAGAGGAAAAAGGAAAATAAGGGAAGAGAGAGAGAGAGAGAGAGAGAGAGAGAGAGAGAGGGAGAGGGAGAGAGCGAGAGATAGGAACAGAGAAGGCCGCGCAAAATATGAAATACCTCCTGAAGAATCTATATCTTCAAAGAAGTTCAAATGAAGACGACTGCATGTGCAACCTACCACTTGTGCAATCGGCCCGCAAGCCACCTCAAACCAGATTCTTTCCGTCGCATCTTTCTGGAAGTTCACCCGCCGTTCTGTAACGCTGCAACAAAGACCAATTGACCGGCAACAACCGAACGGATCCGGAACACGACCGTACCACGACGAGGAAGCGGCGGTCTTCTACTCAATGCTGTAAATCAAGCACGATGCCGACATCCAGCGGTACGCTGTCTCGCTCACTCTTGTCATTATGGACCATCGCCCCGGCGCCTTCATCCACCTAGCAAACACAGATACACACTCTTGTGTGTCGCTAGCTGTATTTCGAGTTCCCTTCACCGAAACTAAGTCTTCCTGGCTGGATTCCGGCCACACCAGCACGGGGCCACAGCGACAGCAGCAGCAGAGCAATTGCTCTCGACGCGCCTTTCTTCCCCAAGCTCCCCCCACCCGCCTGGTTACCATGCGCCGAAGAAGGCTGACGTCGGCGGGGAGGAGCGAAGATGCAACATCATGATTTCGAAAGGAATGTGTTCCCGGTCGCCAAGACGAAGGCGAAGCTAGGCTGGCACTGCTGTGTGTGCTAGGGTGGGATTGATCTACTTATGGCGGGCGCGGGGTTTGTGTTGGATGGGTTTAACTTTTATTATCACCAGCGACCGCGAGAGCCCGGCGCAGGGCGGTTGGATGAAGTCATACTAAATGCCACCATCACCAACCAGTACCTACACTGGAGCGAAATGGCCGGACCGATGCAGTAAAGTCAACCATCGATGATTCGCCTCGTTGCTGTGGAGGTCTGCGGCCACAACTCTTCGAACACTCCAGCCGGTTGTCGGAGTGAAGCACCGTTCCTGCTCGACGTCATGTGCACACTGGAGTGCTGGAGAAACTTCCAATCCTACATTGATACATAAATGTGCATTTTAGTGTGCAATTGCAATTGCAACGGGGCGGAAGTGCATAGTGCGCGTTCGTTCGTTCGTTCTCTCTTCCCGCGCATTCACCCCAGTATTCTCGTCCATGAAAAAGTGAAACAATGTTACCCGCACACGAGGGAACGGTAGAAGAAGAAAAACGGGAGGGGCACATTTTTTTGTTGCATAGCAGCAGCAGACCCTATAGGGCCAGCAACTCACCGAGTAATTTTATCGGAAATAAACCAACGCAAATAATTGGAAATAAAATGAGGTTAAGAAGGACTTATGCTTATGCCCTAGACGACTGAAGAAGGTAGTGACACATTCAGTCAAAAGTTTAATAATCCTCGCAAATACCTCCGAAGAATTGCAAGCAGGCTCTCTGAGACGGCGGAAGGAACAGGTCTGTAAAACCGTATGTTCGAGGGAGGATATTTTCCACCAATCTTCGTGGTGCCCTCTTCCGATTTCGAACCATAAAAAAGTATGCTTCCGATGAACTGATAAATGCGTTCATATTCGAGTTTGTTGAGCATCCATTTTTACGTTATGTTCGCTTCATCTCACAGAATCTCTTCATCCTCGACCAGCCCTTCACTGTGACGCGACGGACTGTATGTGATGAGAAAAACTTAAAGGGACAACGTCGAACAACTTGACAAAACCCGGTTGCTGACGTCGACCGAGAGTTGTTATATGCCATCGTCGTCGTCCGTCCCAATCAAAGCAGACGTACGCGAGAGACGTGAATACGCTGAACGAAGAAACATAAAAAGTTATGTGACAATAGAGCACAGTACAATCGCGGAATGGTGGTAAGACGGCTGCTCCAGGCTCCCGGCTGGTAATGGCAAGCACACTAACAGAGCAACCGCTTCTTCTCGATGGTACAGCCTCCGTACACGGCGCACAAGGTGCATCTGTCTTTTTGCGATGCATATAATATCGCAGCTCTTTTCCTGCGTCATAGTATAGGGAAGACTCGCGAAAGGATACATTTGACAATCGTCGACCAAACACTAACCAGCTGGTGGCATTTGTGCTTGTCCGCAAAACAAGAAGGATTTCTTCACCTTTGTCAATCGTCCACAAGCCCTTACAGTGCATATGTTCTTAGTATTCTCAAGGCGAAATTGAATCATTGCGGGGAATTGCACAAAATTTGATGCAATCCTCTATTCGAGCAACAATTTCACCTTTAAAACAAAATCCAGCAATGGAAAATTTCACTTTCTTTGTGATTTGATGTACTTTTTTGTACTATTTCTATATACTATTTCTCCATTTCATAACGATTAAGAATTGTGTTACGTTTGATGAGCATATGAATATTAAATTTTCTATAATTCAAACTGTTTTTTTTTAACCACAAGCTTCCCATTTACGCATCCAAGCATCCTTAACAGCCAGCCATCTTCAGGACATTCATGTCGTCTCCGTCGACAGTTGAGTTTTTTTTTTTTGTTCAGAAAATGTTATAGGTACAAATAGCTTTTTAGGAAGCTCTGGTGCAGGTTCATGACATAAATCTAATATGGGTTCATTTCCCTGCAATGTCGTACCACACAAGTGTCGGTAACAATTGTTCCTTCCTCTATCATCCAATCGAGTCGTATCGCTTCAATATCAAGTAACAATGAACCAGGATGAATGAATATGCACTAGTGCTTACTACCGACTTTTCTTATCCTTCAGGAGGAAAATTCCGTCCATACACTGTGGGACATACATCGGTTTAGGCAGTGCAATGCGAAGAAACTTCTCTGAATATTTTAGTTTGCTTTAGTGCGGCAGACTAGTAAGAAACCGCCCAGCCGGTCTGTGTGGCCAACAAAGAAACATCTTTTCACAAATAACATTTGCTGCTAAACTTTACGACAAGAACAACCACCAGTTGTTTACCAAGGCCACCACTGGCTACCACGGTGGTTCCGTAGAATCCGTGGAGCGGACGAAGCCAAGGCACCGGAATGTACGCACCAGGAACCGTCGCTGGAAGATGGTCAGGCAACCGACAATTGCGGACGATAACCTTCTTCTCTTGATCAAAGAAGCAAAAACAATTAAATTTTTATGAGTTTCTTCCTTTTCGCCTCGTTTCACGTTGCTGCTGCTGCAATTGTGCCGCTGCGCTTTTGCATTTCACGTCCGTGTGCATGAGAAATGTTCTGCGTTCGAGCGAAAAGACGCGTAGCGCAGGGTTTTATTCTCGCGAAACTTTTGCCATGTTTACATTTTTACGATTTTCCAGCTCACGTCGCAGCAAGCCAATCTTCGGCGAGTCTCCAGTGCCAACGGCGAAGCACCACCATTTCCTGGGGCCCTTCTGTGAAACGTACTGTGCATAGAATACATGCCCCGTGAGCCCAAGCCACTTAACCACTCCAAAGGCCATCACCAGCCCGACCCATTGTTGCCAAGCTGACCACCGTCCTTTCCAGACTGACTTGTTTTGTCGGCCGATGGGGCAGGACTGCTCGGCTGCGACATTCAAAACCGAATGGGTGCACGCCGAAGAAGCTTTGCTTGTCATTCGCACTCCTGCAAGGACCCACGGGCATCGAGAGACAGTCATGCGAGTAACCCTGCCGTAAAGTGTGCTTTTACGGTTTAAAACGCGACCTCGTCGAGCCTGTCAAAGATGACGGAGGCGCGCAATTTTCTGTGCACCACTGTAACACACGATTTATCGCTCATAAAAGGCTCGGACATTTCCTATCGCGCACAAGGCTACGTACGTTTTGGAAAGGTTGACGAGATTGAGCCCGCGGCAGTTTCTACCGGTTGCTCCGGAAAAAAGGGATGGCGAAAAATAATGATCGAAGCCGCCAACATCCGCGGCCATAGGAGGGGACTAATAAAATCCGTACGGTCTGGTTGGCGATTGTTTCCCTTTGGAGTGCTCCAACATGTTGCTGATACATAAATGTAGCATGGACAACGAATATCGCGATGATCACGAGGTACTTATGGCCACGTAAATCCATTGGTTGGTACTCATTTTTATTTCACCATTACATTAACTGCAATTAATTAAAGCATGAAGGAATAGGATATCAGCATTCATTTTTTTACTACTTTTTCTTTCTTGATGCTACCCATATTCCTACGTTAAAATACGAATGTTAATAAATGATAATAACCTTCCTTTCCATTGTAGCATTTAAAAACTTTCAACCTGCCCTCAGCAACAACACGTTCATGTATAACAACATCTCAGACAGAACCGAAGAAAATATCCTTCCCGTATCGACAACAATGCATTCCGTTCTGCTCCGTTGACTACAACTGACTAACCGGCGAGCCGCTGTGTTCGACATTTCGATATGAATAGAAACCGAAGGTCAAATTCATTAATGTTGTGGTTCAACAAATTAAGCCTCGCCACTGCTGCGACTGTTGATGCGACGCGAGGCGACACCGGCTGACTCTCATCGATATGCCACCACCATTGATTGCAAGTCGTGTCCAACGCCATTCTTTCCCACAGAGAAAGTCGACCACCACATACATCTTCAGGTCCAAGCGGACCAATTTATCCGGTAATCCAGTTACATATGCCACGCCATACTACACACACCCGGACACACACGCACATAAATGCATACATATAATTGAGGACGGTGAAGCGGATGTGATGAAGCTATCGTCAACGATGGCGGCTTGCAAATTCCCAATTGGTGGAAGCTTTCCCCCTACCAAACTGAAGCAAGTACCAACAGCAAGGGAGCTTATCAGTTTTAAAACCGAGAGCAAACATATTGCATACTCCGGGCGGGGCCATACTCTTCATTCTCGCCCGCGGAAAACCTACAATCATTACCACCAGTATGGATAATAGCGGCTGGGAGGTGAAAAAACAGTCTTTTAGATGACTTCCAAGATGACATTAAAAAAATGCATACACACTTCTGCAATGGCCCTACAATGGTTGTAGGCCAACCTATCGAAGATGAACGTATTCGACATTGACGTTATGCAAAACCGCAGCAGCATAACCACGCTGGCCCCGTGTTCGTCGCGCCAGCTGGGGCTACATTGTTGTTTGCTCTGGCGCGTTTCAGTGCAAATATGATTCCGAATTCAGTCGCAAACACCGGAATGCAAAGCAGGTCGGCGTAGAATTCACCGTCCACATTCGGAGGGGTGCGCTGACGTCCGCTGTTTCCCTTCCCCGGGCACGATGGACAATTCGAAAACCCCCGGCGAAATGTTTTCCGAATCCTTCGGTGGGCTTCGTTTTCGGGAAGTGCTGGATTAAATTCGTTTCTGACCTCCACCGGTGACCCCGCGAGCGGCGCCGATCGGTTCTCCCGTGCCAAAAAAAAAAGGAAAAACAGAACGATTCGCAATTTGCAATGGTCACAATAATGGCATTGTTATACCTGTCCACCGAACCACGACCGGAAGGCTGACTGTGGCCGGCCGCGTGATCTCATCCGAGATTTGTTGCCTTCCTACTTTTTTATCAGACATCGTGCGTCAGTCGGCCGGTGGTCCGTTTGCACGAGCAGCACTTCGCGATCCGCGACTGCATAATTGCGGACGCCCAAACAAGCAAGAATGTCCCGGGCGACTTTCAGATCAACCCCACCATGGTCAGTCAAGTGCCGCGGGGCGACAAACAAGCGCCGAGCAAACAGCAACGTGCATGAGCAGGCGACGAAGCCAGATTTGAAAATCAAATTTATCACCTTTCTGTGTCTCATCAGCGGCGCAACCTGCCACGGCGAGGCGTCCGTCAGCCCGGATAGACGACTGTGGCGACGTCTATCGTGTGCCCTGCTTCCAACAGACCTCAGTTCCTGTGCAGTGTTTTCCCTCCGGCCGACCGGCGGATGCGAACGGATTTTGATTCAATCCATTATTTTTCCCACAACAACCCACGGCGGCTAAGATAAAAAAAGGTAACCTTTATGCTAGACTGGATAGTGGGCGCCTCCGCAAAACATGTAAGAGATGCATTGGCCTCCCTCCCGAAACGGCTGCCAAGTTACAGCAGCAGCAGCAGATGTTTTCGCGATCCATTGAAATTCACCACCATTCGTTGATCATTTTGAACGTTCGATCCTTCCGGATGAGAACGCGACCATTAATAATCGAGTGCCTCCCCGCCGGGTGGCCGGGCGAATTAACCGTGACGCAAATTGTCACCAAATTTTCTTTTCAACGCCTACGCGGACCACTGCGGTGTTGGAAGGAAACTGTTATCTCTTTGATGCTTTGAGCAGCATATTTCCACCCACCGGAATTCGGCGGTGAAATAAAACGATTAACTTTCGGTGGGTGGGTGGGTGGGACGTATGGATGGTAGGTGGGAGAAGGACATACCTGTATAAGCGCTGTGGCAGCTGTGCCACCTGTGGGAGCCCCAACGTCAAATCCCATGCCGCGGTCGATTATCACCCGAATCTGGGTTCAAGATAATGCGCGAACGGTTCGTTATTGTTGTAAAGCTGTTCAAGACATTCATGAGATGCTTGAACCGGAACGGATTCTCACCAGGACTTTCAAATTTGCTGTATGAACAGGTACAAACGTAATAAAGCGTACAGAGTTTCTGCATAATAACATCGATGCCCACCCAACGAAGCATATTCCATGTAGCTGCGCCACTTCTGCCTCATTTGGGCAAATGGTAATGACGTGTATGTAGACGATTATTTGTTATAGCGACGAATACCATCATTTCATTCAGTTCAAATATTGGTGGTTTGATTGGATGGCCAAGGTATGGGAAAGAAATCGTAATTCGGTTCGTACTTACCCCGAATAGTTTCTCGGTTGCCGGCGATTTGAAAAGTGACCGCTACGCCGGGTCGGACGTGAAACAAGACGACGTGCTCCGACGAGGGCGTGTGTCTCGGACAGTAGGGCCGTGTTTCCAGCTCGAATCCGGGGCCGAAGTGGAACACCGGCTCAACCATAGGCCACCCGGCCGCCGCCGTTGCCGCTGTGTGGGTGGCGGCAGCTGCCGCCGCAGCCGCCGCCGCCGCCGCCGCATTGGCCGGCATTCTCTGGCTGCCCGGTGCTGGCGAGGGAATTCCATTGATCAGCTGATGGTGGTGGTGATGGTGGATGTGGTGCAGCGACTGGATCCGTTGGTGCTGTAGCGTTGGCTGGTGTTGCTGCGTCTGTGTCTGCTGCTGCTGGTGTTGCTGTACCATCTTCATCCCCCCGGTCGCCGCCTGGGCGGGATTGGGCCCTAGCGTTAGAATTGGCTGCTGCGATTGGCCCGCTGCAGCCATCGGACCGGGAGTTCCAGTGCAAGCCACCGCACCGGCTCCCCCAACCGTTACGCAATTGTTTAATGATCCGGAGGCCATGGTGACCGCACTTCGAGCGGTCGGGGCTACCACGGCGATGGCAGCCGTTGTGGCCGTCTTGGTCACGACGATGCCACCACTAGCCGGTACTCCTCCGCAGCCGCCAGGGGGTTCGGTGGCCATCTGCACCTGTACCCGCCGATGTTTCTTCACCGTGCCGAACGGGTGATAGTACGCCGTGTGCGTGGCCGACGCGGCTGCCGCCAGGGGTGGAGGGTAGCTGAACAGCGGCTGTTGATGCTGGTGCTGGGCAGGCGGCTGCTGCTGGTGCTGGTACTGGCGATGCGGCTGATGCTGGATCAGCACCTGGGAGGAGGACGCTGCAAAGGACGGCTGGTGAATGATCTCCTTTGGGCACTGCGCCTTCTGCTGCTGCTGCTGTGAAGCGGTTGATAATACAGGTGCCTTTACCATCGAAAATCTGGTTTTGCGGATGGCACCTGCTCTATCGTCTCTCTCCGTGGTTTATGTTGTTCTTTGCTACGCGGTCGAAAGAAAGCTGGCTGAGTGGGACGACAAAACAAAGACACCAGGCACTCGACAACAGTAAAGCACAGCTGTGCCACGTAAGCTCAAGTCTTTCACGGAACGGAACCGGGTACAAACGCGAAGGAACGATCAGATAACAATTACGAAACACCCCCGGGAGTGTCTGAAACTGGCACAGAACTTTAAAATCCACTTGTTTTACTCTCGTTTAGCCCAGCATAGTAGGCGAACTTCAGTGCGACACTGACTTCCCAGACGGCACTACACTTGCTCCTGGCCTGTAGCGGCACATAAATCTTACACCCAGACACATACACTCTCCTTCCACTACTCACAGAGCAACTTGTTTTAGTAACGGGTGTAGTGGAACATCAGATAAATTGATCTATCGGCAAACGGTGGAACTGTGCCTCACAAACACCGACCTATTGGACACATTTGACACATCGACGATGACGCGATAACACGGGTTGCGGCCCGTCGTACGCCGCAGGATGGACGAAAGGACATGCCAAGCTGTGGAAAGCCTGGCTGGCACAAAAGATTGGCGAAACCATCCGACAATCCGACCCTTTCCGTCGGAGCAATGGACGCAAAGAGATCAGCGCGTGTCGGGGTGGGAAAAATTTGGTTTGCTTACAAGCTGGCGCATCTGCTACATTTGCCAGCCCATCGCCCACTTATCAATCGAGGGTGACTTCTAGGAACCCGCGGCCACGATTGCGCTCTCCAGAGTTTGTGTGTGTGTGTCGTGCACTATACCTCGTGGCTACCCAGGCTACCACCAACTTCCGCTTACTATGCTAATAGTACACGACACTCTATGATGATTGATGTTGTCTCGGTAAGCAGCACACGTTCCAACCATGCAGCCTTTGCGTTAACAGTTCATCGCTAGCGCATGGTGTTGTTTGTCTCAGTTTTGGTGAGCCACTTTGTTGCGAATCGTAAGAGCTCCTCTCTGCCCCGCTTCGTTTCGTTTATCTAATGTCTTTCTTGCTCGGTGGTTTCGGGAGAACACACAATTGAAGTACTTTGGAGCAAATACTTGTCGCGATGGGTATGTCTGCAATGATAAGTGTGAAACTGTAATTAATGGTAAGACAGCGAGCCCTGGTTTACTTAACGAAACAATAAACCTACAAATGCATAATGGGTTTATGACCATATGGCCATACGAAAAAAGTAACAAATAGAAGGTTTCATTCATAATTTGTTCCGTTAAACAGTGTTTGTTATTTTTGTGCTCTTATCGCCTGCTATTGCACCCTCCTGGCCCAAAATTCCTTCACTAATCGCTCACTTTAAGGCCAGTGATTTAAGAAGCAGCGCCTTGGCCGACTTACTAACGCAGCTGGCAGTCGCAGCGAAGTCTTCTCCACGAAGCGACAGGAAGTGACGTTGATGGACTATTTTTATCAAACGAGACATTACACCAAATTGACCAGGGCACTGAAACAAACAAACTGACTGGCTATCCTCCGGCTTCCTAGGGCAAAAAGACCGACGAGCACTTCTTCTCCTTCTCCGGAGATCGACGAGGTGGTGTTTGATGATAGGAGACTTTTTTGGATCAATAATGAATCGCTGCCTCCGTGGCATGAAATGCAAACGATGGCCCAAGTGCGTCATTACAAGAAAGTAGTACCACCTCCCCCAACCCGGGCTTACATTCATGCTGCAGGCAATGTTGAGGTCCGACGACGTGCAATATGCAGTACACCGTTACAGACACAATTTCTTCCTTGACGTGCGCAGTTTTCGACCGCACAAGCCGTAATCCGACCGTTGCCATTTTACGTCTTGCAAATCACGACCCATGTGCTTTGTCGGGCTGGTATCAATAGTTATTGAAAGTTCTCCTTCACAATAGTCACTCAGCGCGTAAACGAAGACGACTTCGAGCTTTGCTGCCCACGTTTCTTTCCTCTCTATGGGGGAGATCAGCAACTATCCCGAAAGAGAAAACGATGCCAACATCTGGATCCGGCCCAGGTCTGCAACGGGCGTTCTAGGAAACAAAATGTATCGGAATGCCAGCACCTTAATCTTTAAAGGTTAAACTTCTTTCGTTTGGTCAACGTATCAACGAAAACTCAATCTTTTTCTTATCTTATCAATACATGGGCGAAACCCTAATGGGCTAGGAAATGTTCTACAAAAAGCTTGTTTGGGAAATTACAAGGCGCACTATCTTCCCATTTTTCAACAACCAGCCTCAGACAACGGAGACCAATGTTGCTCAATAAAAATTCCTTATCACAAAAAAGGCATACGAGACACATTATTATAACGTGTGTACAATAAAGACTGGTTGCAAACACATTCCTTCAAAAAATGGGTAACATTCAATCAAACTGTTCAAAGTACCGTACACAAATGCAAAACAGCAGCCTTCCTGTTGGTGGGAACCACCTGATGTTAGGTTTAGCTTTATTTTGTTAACAAGATTTTTCAATGATTTGAAACTCTACGATGACGATGTGACGCATCATGCTCCACCCATCCTACGTGCTAAAATTTTCCTGCGCTGAACGCTTCAGATAAACCCCATCGCAAGCACCTGCTCCACTATGTAGTTCGATGCTGTATCATTTGCTTTACACATTCAAGGATTGATTTGACAAACGGTTAAAGAAAATTTGTCATTAGCAAGAGCTTTGGCAACATCATTTGATTAAAAATGTCATTCTATTCTACTCGTTTTGCCTTGGTTTTTAAGTTATATCACTGCTTGCTAATTAATACCATTATTTATGTACCTTAATCAAGCCCTGCCTATTTCCAACTCAGCCTCGCAGCTACCCCGCGGAATCTGTCTCTCCAGTGACTGCAACCGTGTCGACGTAGCTGCGGTTCAACGTTATAGCGATAGCATATGGTAACGACACTGATTAATAATCCACACTTGGCTAATGCATTAATAGTAGTAGCGCCTTTGGTATCAAAAAAAACCCTGAGATGCTTTCGTGGCACTTTCAATCACGCGCTTCTCGTCCCCACCCAATACACCCTTCCTCATTTCCAGAATCATCGTCTTCCCGTCTTTCAGTTCGACCACGATGGCAAATAGATGCGGCAAAGGCGGTTTGATTGGTTCGAGGTTTTTCTAAAAACTAAATGCCCAAAACTTTCCAACCCTTTCGTTACATATGGAAGGCAATATTACAGTATTCCGTTACACGAAAAAAACTAAAAAAACCAACTGAAGCAGGTCGGAATATGTTCAACAATTCTGTTTCAGTTCCTTCGCTTTTTCAAGTCTGTGATTGAATTGAGTTGCACGTTTATCTAATGCACTTTATGCAACTTACCGAATCGACTGCAAAAGCGTCGAAAATCACACATCACAAAACTGCCACGAATGTGCTTTGTGGAAATGAATTGACACAGCGACGTCCGGCTAAGCTCCATATGTTGACAACATACTGGCCGGGCTCTTCCATCATATTGTCCATCGATACAATTGGGATTGTCAAATTTCACTCGATTTTTATTGCACACGCACCAAATCCCACCAGCCTCCTGGCGTGGGAAACACCATCCAACTACAGATAAAACACCCGCACAATACACAGACAGTCGGAGTCATGGTGATCTGCCATCGACATGCCATGGAGTAAATAAAATAACAAAAACATTTCTTCAGCAACCGGGTATGGTTCCGAGTTTTCTACGACTGACTCACGATCTCCAGGTCGGCGGCATATGGCCCCTCGGTAGTAACATTGGGGATACAAAATCCGCTCGCCATTTGCCACGCAAGTACTCTACGCCACAGATTCGCATAAACACAGTCCATGCGCACCCGCAATGTTTTCCCTGACACTACCTGACTCTTTTACTCCTACGAACCCGCACCGCACGAGAAGAGTTAAGTAATGCAAATTATTCCGGGAACGACGTAGCTGCTTTTGACAGATGCTTACTATTATCACTCTTTGCCAAATGCTAACAAAAGGCGACGATGAGCAAAATGCATCCATCGATTCGATTAGACAGTGGTAATCATGATTTAATTTAGGAGGTTCTCTCTGGTGGAACTGCCTCATTCGAAAAACGGACAATAAAAGCTATACGTGGCTGACTATTGGCAATTTTGCTATAAATTCTACTCTCCTTCGCGTCTATTTTTGCCTGTGCTATCTTCTGCCTTCTGGAATTATGTTGATGGTTGAGGAAATGATAATGTCGGAGCGGCAAACATTGGCAACCTCACATTTTACAACGTAATCATTTTTTGTTCCGTTTTTTCGCTGAGGGATGGTCACGAAATATCAACTATTCTTTCATCGAGTACATCTTTTCCATCTACACTGGAAAGTGATCCGCAGAGAAACGCCCTCTACACATCTATTCAACACTAACTGATCCCAAGTAATGGGTGCGGAAAGCAGAAAGACGCATGCAACACTGTGCCATTTACCGCATGATGCTTTTGGCGTGCGGCCTTCGTAAAAATGCCTGTCTCGCATTCACTCACCGGCTGCACATTTCACACACTTTCCTTCAGCAGACGGAAACTAATCATTGCCCCATAGAATTCCGCGAACTACTGGGTGGCTTGTGACACGTACCGAAGGATAAACACGCACGAAATCAACTAAATCCTGTCAAACAAGTACACAACCTTGTCCGCACGGAACTGCACACCGTGTTTGATGGAAAACGCGTAGCAAATTATATTACCGTGTGTCATTTGTGCTTCGGCAGATCCTCCCCAAAAACTCTACACGCAAACTTACCTTGGAATGGCGATATTTTCTTTTCTACTCTTCTATCTCTGCATTTTGTCTAAACCATCTTCTGTCAATTGCCAGGCACGTTTGACATAAATCCGCAGCATAGTTTTGACAGCCGTGTTTGATGGTTTGATGCTGGATGCTTGATCGCGGGGAATGTTAAACATCAAGCAATCAAATACGCTAGTAAACTTTGAGAAAAAATACTACAAGCATGTAATTATGCGACGAACTTCAAACAATTTTGACAACGGTTATTCATTTGCGAGCCAAAAACATAATTCTCTCTATTCACCTTGACATGAGGAAGGAAAGAATAGAAAATTACACCACACCCATGACAAGCAGAGTCGCGACACGAACAGCGCATGGTCGACGCTCGCAAGGTAGATCACATCTAGACATATTTCGAGACATAAACAAAGTAATATTGAAGGTAATGTGCTATTTTTGATGTCAGCCGATTCTCTACAACATGAATAAGATTAACACTGATGTGTTAACAATATCAAATATGTTGCAGTTCCACATGTACCAAGCAGGTCTATCTATATCTATTTTATTCCTTCAGAGTAAATAGGTAATAACAAACAGTAAAACAATGAATATTGAACGCATGTTTATCGGTCGACGATTTGCGCGTCAAGGCTGCGACAATTTATTGGATATTCTTTATTTCTTATTGAAGACAGTTGCGATCCAAACAACAAAACAAAGATTTAATCTCTCTGCTTTGTGCGATGAAAGATTAATGCACTTGCACTAGTGTGGCTATAAACCATTGACACGCGCGCTTTTATAATAAAATCGATTGAACGCAGCCTGCCCTCTCCTCCGCGGGGGAAGCACACCGCACGTGTGCATAGGAACATCTACGAACATGTTCCGCCAGTTTCTGATAAGATCTTTGTTTTTTTCTACCTTATCAGTAAGTATCAACAATTTTATCAATCGACGACGAAGTTTAAATATAAAGCCATACAATAGTACCTGGAATCCAGTATCAAGCAACAACCCATCTAACAACGTTCGGGACAATCAATAATCTTTCAATTTAGTTCGATTCAGGAAGAATAAGTGAAAGTTTAAATCCAGAAACACCATGCGTTCGTTATGCATCGCACTTACGCTGGCGGCAGTGGTTGCCTTGCTGTGTCCTGTTCAGGCCGCACCACGAAGTCAGGAAGGTCTGTGTCCGTGCCCAAGGATCTACTTGCCCGTTTGTGGAACCGATTTGAAGACCTACTCCAACCGATGTCTGCTACGCTGCAGCGCTGAAAGCCCCCGTGGAAAATCAATTAGGCTGCGCCTTCTGCAGCAAGGTCCTTGCGATACAATGCAGGACATTGAGGTCCCAGAAGTGATCGTAGATTGAAAACGACCTACGTCACGCCACGCTGAAGGCAGATAAAGCATCCGTCAAGCGAATCAGTCCAGGCTCCTACTAGCTCTATTTATTATTCCAACATTAAATTACCACATTGATGTCAAAAGTGATTATTGAATAAAAAATAAATAAATGAACGTGACGCGATGGGAAACATGTATATCAAGTGCAGTACTTATGTTACCTATACTAAGTAACGAATATTTCTCAGATGCGCGGCAAGAGTGATGCATTCAGTAACATTTTTCAATTATTACCACGACTTGCCATGTATCTCGAAGTTCGTTTTCCTGTTATCAATCAAGTGAGTAACACTCAATCACTTGATACATGGCCACAAGTGTTTTCATAGTCATCCAATCGAAATCAACTAGAATTCTGAAACAATCTCTTTTAAAGTGCGCTCAAAGAGATTTCGAAACATCGTGCTTCATACACTTAGTGTTCCGTTTGGTTGAAAAACTTTATTTTCGCTTATTTGTGCAGTTGCTGCCTAGTTGTTTGCCTGATGTCAAAACACTAATTTCAAACATATAAAACTGGCGACTCAAGTATATACACAATATGAGTTGTTTTATTTCGTGGGAATGATTTAAGGAGTCACATCGCTCCACGTAGTGGGTAAATTCGTCTCGGTATCGACTGTTTCTTGCCATCTATAAATAGAATCCAGAACCTGGAGCAAAGGCAACGACGTAATACGAAGCAACATCCAGCTGATACAGCCATGTTTTCATAAAAATCCCCACTGCCACCTGGCCTTAACTCGGGATCCTAATTCGGGCGTCTCCATCAGCGCAGATTCCGCCACCTGACCTTTAACATATGACCTCATCTGGTGAAATTAGTGGTGAAGTGAGGAAAAAGAAAGAATAGCTTGTTTGGCAGGGAGAACGTCCCGCGATGTAACGATGGAATTCAACTCTGCTACTGCCAACATTTTGCGTGTCTGCCAACAGTCTTTTCTGCGATAAAAAACCTTAACAAAAGCCGTAAGAAAAGCTTGGAAAATTTACTTGTTTCCTAATTTTATGTTATGAAATTTCTGTTTCAATGGAAATTCTTATATTTGAATAGTTTATTTAAAACTGTATCATTATTTCTGGACAATGTGTGGACAATGATTTTTTCAGGCCGGTCAATGGGAGATGGTGGTGTTTTCTACCTCCAAATTTTCAGATTTTTCCGATCAAAATTGTGCAAACAAAATTTTGCTAACAGAAAGCCCCAAGCCGCTTCGGCATTGCCGCGGCGCACGAACGACTGCCGAACCAACACGAGCGGTTTTGTGTGGATCCAGCGGCAGCGGCGGTTTTTGTTCAGTTTCACTTGTGCTTTCGTCGAGACCGGTTGGTTGCGCTGCAGTGCGCGGTCGTTTGTTTCTGTTCCATCTGCACACTGTTGTCATAGAACCATAACTGTCAGTGACGTGCACCGCACCAGAGTTCCTAGAAAGAGTCCTTTTTAGCAGCTTGTACTTCATCACGATAGTTTGTCGTCCGAACAATCTGTGTAAGAGTGTTCTCGATTGTTCTTGTGCGTGATACAGTGCAGCATACATTGAAGATAAAATAATAAAAATGTCAGCCGACGCGGAACTGTCGTCCATCCTGAACCGCCGCCAACAGATCAACGAGGCCCTCGACAATGGTCAAACGGTGAAGCCCACGTTCAAAGTGGTCAACATCTACACCGAGTTCCACGAGTTCTCGCGGAAGGCAATCAAGGACTATCAGACCACCTTCAGCAAGTGAGTATCGCTCCGTGCGGCCTCACGCGAAGCATTTATATGCAGCGCCAGAATTCCACCACCGAGAAACCAATACAGCAGGAGACAGAAAGAGCGAGCAAAAGATCGAACTGAGCGATTTAATACGAGTTCACGGCCACACACTGCTAGCCCCGACGTGTCTGGCCGTTTGTGCTGAAGGTCATTGGTGCATTCGGAGCATAGTCTTGCGAACGTTTACATCGTCCGCATACAGAACAGCATCCCGTGATGGGCTTCTAGAACTGTTCCAAAGAACGGGTTTGCCTCGTCGGACTCGCTTGTCAGCAAGACCGATGCCAAGAGCGAAAAGGATACGATGACGGACGGCGAATGGGTCTCTTTTGTGCCACCACATTCCTATGGCTCAGTGGCAAAACGCAGCAGAACTATGCTGCAGTGTTGGAGGGTGCAAAGGATGCTTGGATTGCATTTCGTTAGGTTGTTTTCTTGTGTGTGCGTACAGTGGCAAATTTGAACCGAGTGAACAAAGCGTAAGCACTGAGAGGAGGCATCGTCCACCGGATGCAGGTCCTGCCATTCGGAAAGTATCAAGTACTGGCCTTCAACCGTCGAACCCAGAAGGATGAGATTGTTGTTATTGTTTACGTTCGTCTTTCGACGGAGAGCGAAGAGGCTCGTGTGTGAGCAGTGCATATAACCAAGCTAGATTCTATTGCCATGCTTGTTCCGGCCTGCACTGGACGCATGCACTCGATTCTATAATCACCGCAATTATGCATTCATACATCGATCATCGGCCGATTGCTTACCTTCGATCGCAATGTCCATTGAACGAGTTCATAGGCCCCTCGCAGGGTTCGGGTCCGGGAACAAACACATCAATTGTGTTGTCGAAGGCTTTCGAAACATGAGAAATGCTTTTTTCCCCACACTGCCAGGATTCGAGGGCGATGTTTTCGCAGTGGCCACATATGAACGCTCCCAATGGATCCCGATATGTTTAATGGCAAAGTCTCGTGCGGGTGATTTTATTTCCTTCGCACGCATCTGCATATGAATCTCTCTATTATGTTGCGTTGGTTGATGGGCTAATGACATGCTTGAGTTCACAACAACACCGTGTGCGGTGTGGCCAGCTCCGTGAGGAACAATGTTTCAAGTACCAATGTTGTGTGAAAATTAACCTACATTTTCACGATCACAGCGAAAGGCATGCAGTAACAATGCGTTCTGGTGTGTTCAAGATGTGGGGGTGTGTTTACCACGCAATACTCACAAATCGCTCTTGACGAAGAGCAAAACGATATTAGACAATTTCATTCCCCAATGAGTTTCTTATCTCGCCGTGATCTCAAGGCAGTACAACGAAGAGCATCTTACAGGTGGTTCTGAACGGGATGCATCAAAAGGTCTTTAACCGCCCAGTACAATCTTATCAAGGCGTGTTCGTCGTAGACACATCACATGCTTTTACCAGCATTGCGTAGGTTTGTCAGCTCTGGAATGCCGACGAGGAATGTGTGCGATTTGAATCATAAGTTATACAAAACAATTATGATATTGGTGGACACGTCTTTTCGCGGACATTGGGTGTCTGGCGATTGCGGTGGGATTTAAGTTTGATAGAAAATATTTCACTCTTGACGCGCTTCAATCCGGCATCGAGGGGAGGCAGGTGATGAGGTTAACAGTTCTGTTTACTTGATAACGTGTCAATCATGTGTCGCTCATCCGGTTTCTGTGGCGAACTCATGATCGTGTATTTTTAACACCTCCAGCCGTTTTGGGTAGGGCACTGTTATGAGCTACACTGACCTTGCTGACTGCTGTGCTTGATCGTGACTATTTTCCGCTGCCGCTGATCGATGGTTCCGGTGAAATCGGACCCCGATCGCAGTCACAATTCACCCCACTTAACGGCCTGTGGGGTGTGCTCCAATAACGACGCAAGTAGCCAGGGTCGTGCAGCAGCAACCTGCGATCGCTGGAAGTGCCGGAGGTCGCTCGCTACAGTTCTGACTACCAGCACCGCCACTAGGTCGTGCTGATCAGTTACGAAATCGTTCAAAACTGCCAAAAGGCACGGTTTAGTCTTAGACCCTTTCGAAGATTGGCAAAATCATGACCAACCGTTCTCACGCCTTGCTTCTAGTCTACAGCACTGGCGACAATTATTTGTCGTCGTTTAACAATCCGCTGTTTATGGTTCCAACGAGTCCGCGAGGAGATGAAACGCTGGCTGCTTTAAAAATATGACGCAACAGCAGATCTTCTGATCAACTGAGAGCTGGCTCCACTGGTAGGGGGCCACCTTGGTTGGAGGTGGATGTATTTTTATAATCCACCACAAGCAGTGGGACACTTCGTTACTTCTGGACCGCGTTCATTGCCTTCAGAAACGTTCTGCGTAGTGAAGCTAATCAGATGTTTTATTATTTCAAATATTTACGCGTACTCGGAAAGATAATAGGAAACACTGTGGCGTACGATAACGCCTCTCTCGGCTGTTTGAGCTAACTTGGAAAAGCGACGCACTGTACATAAACCGTGGAGTGAAGTCACTTCTGCTTATGGTTGGTTCCGTGGAAACTATGCTGACTTCTTCAGGTGAATAAACTGGCTGGGTAGCTAGGCGTGTTTGAAAAAGAACACTTGAGTTTCGTTTCTCAAATATTAGGGATCGGTAAACGGTTGTGGCAACATAAATTTGTATGATGAAAACCGATGTCGGGCGAGAGAAAAACATGAACTCGTTCCGGTTACTAGTGTTACCTTTTTGAGGAACGCGCCATGCCTTGCGCCCGCGTGCGCACCATAACCCGTTGACCAAGATAGCAAGGAAGGAAGCTTTCAAGAAACCCTCAAGCGCTCGAGTGTTCCTGCAACGCAACGACGATGCGTAGCACTCGAGGCGTAGGCATTTCGCGCTTCAATTGCATCACCCCACGGTGCCACGAGCATATGATGCACGTAGGTAGTATACGATCGATTCCTCCAATCAGTTCACGAGCGATGCACCCCGAGAGGGCCGAACACCCCGAAATCACAATGGCAAACGGGTATCTAGGGCACGTACTTCAAGTTTGTCGAATTGCAACCGCACGCTGTGTGTGTCCGTTTGGAAAGATTCCTCATGCGTATCACCTTTGCCGGAGGTTATCCGATATGCGCTTTTTTATGCTTTTATGCGGTGCAGTTCTGTTTCCCCTCTTCGGGGCACAATCGATTAACTAATAGCAAAAAACGGCGAACAGATTGCGCTTCGTGCGGTGCCCGGAAAAGGCCGCCCTTTGCTTACCTTATGGAGCTGTAGAATGCAGGTTTCAAAGAAGCCACGTACTGCGCAAACGTAACCGCAGCTGCGATTGCGCGGTTTTGTTACGCGCATAGATTGTGGTGAACGGAGGATCTAGACGACACAAAAAAGATCAAACAATTTGACCCTCAGTTGGCCCTAGAATATTAGATACCGACGACTGGCACGCAGGGCCCAATCGAAGCTGCGGGCTGATTCTAATATCTGGTAGAAGCTGTGGGGCCTCACACACCGCAATGACCTCACACAGACGTGTGAAAACGTGACCAGATATCCCTTCAAATCCCACAATGGAAGCATGTCTCTTTGCTGTCGACGTATCGAAACATGTTGCAAGGCGTCTCAAGGTTGCCGTGGTCTAGAAATTAACGGAGTCTAGAACCGTTTGGATTCCTTCGGCCGTCTACTGCTCGATCGAATCGATCAGAAGCCCTTCAAGTTTCCGGGAGAACAGACAACGGTAGGCGAACGAACCATCGGACATAATTGAATTGAAGGGCCGTCGGTGGCGTCGATGCGGGCGACCGTGTTGCGGTTGTTTGATTCTATGTATCCGATGCACACCTGCAGCAGTGGCGCCTCGACTCCTGATGGTTGCATAATTGACACTCTCGGCAACAACTTCCTGAAAGTGATCTGCTTTGTGTGGCAAACTGTACCTGGCTGGTTTATTGCTTGCTTCCTACTCACATTACCCAGCAGACGATGTTCTACCGCATCGTAACAGTCTGCATTTGCTGGCTGGAAGTAGTTGAACAGCAACGTTAGGTGGCCGAAGGTAGGATAACGAGGGTCGGTGTTCCACACGTTCAATGTAGGTCATAACCAGTACGAATGTAAGACCTCGCTCAGCTTTGGCTGCACTATCGATTTCTACCGACTAAAGTTGAACGTTGACCACGGGTAACACGAGTCAGTCAAAAGAGAAATTCGAGTGGAGGTCGGTCAATAAAAGTGTAAAAAGTAAAACCGAGTTTTTACCTCCATTGTTGCCGTGCGCTTGGGCAGAAAGAGTGAACATTAGGAGGTCACCGCGAGCTGCTGGCGACGCGTGCTTAGTCGGGCAGACTAATGCTGTGGGACAAGCACGCGGTACCCTCTCGGACAACATAGTTTCTCACCGACAACGTATGCTAATGCGCTCGCCAGCATCATCGATCTCTCCGGAGTTGGGCGCCAAAAATGCTCAGCTCGGTTTAAAGTGGAACGATGGACAACGCACTTATGCTACACATTGCATGTGAAATGGTGCCCAGAGGCTCCCAGTTATTTTCCCCCGCCCCACACATACTCACGTTACAGTTACGGAGGCAATTGGTCACATCTGCACGCGTTCCCGCATCTGGATCTAAACCGGCGATCATTTGGAAAGATGCAAGCTAAGATTAATACAAATATGATACCATAAGCCTATTCCATCGTATCTCACCTTTTATGTGATCCCCACCGAACGAAGTGCAGCACAGCGCAACCCTGCAGCGGACGTTGATGATGCAAGAATTTCGGGCAGCTCCCAAAAAAAAAAACACCTTCACAAACTGCTCCATCACAGCTTAATTGCCGTCCCACGGGAGGGAAAACCGTTCGGTTGCATCCACACGCGGCGGCATTGCTGGCTGTCGCATTAGAAGCCCGTAAAGAAGACACCCTTTGCGTGGCTGTGTGCGAAAGAAACCAATTTCTAACGGGCACGTGGTGACGATCAACTCCTAGGGAAAAAGAAATGAATTACCGTTGATGGGCGTGATTAGATTTTCAAACGGAAAAATGTAACTCTTAACGAAACCTACTAGTAGTTTATTAGCATGAGAACTATTGCTTGTCGAGGGGATGTATCTTTGGGACGACATAGTCACAGTTTCACCACCATTCTTCTGGCTAGTTCTAACGCCATTCTTCCGATGTATCGGAATACATCGATCGACGTCGATTGGCTGCACGCGCGTAGTTTAGAAGGCAATCACTGTGCCGAGTGTTTTTCTCACCCCTGGCCTTCCATCAACAACCTGCACCAGGTCTAGAAAAAAATACTGTTTACACGACGAGAGTGACGATTCCAAGAAGGAAGGAGAACGTACCGCATGCAGGTTTACGCTCACGATGAATCATACTACAGCTCTATTACCACCTATCCACTAACAAGTGCCGGTTGTTTGCCTTCACCCCCACCCGGTTGCGACGCGCCGACTGGCCTGATGACGGGGAAAGGAAGTTCCATATTCAAATCGACACTTTGCCGCGTTTATGTACGTGCGTTTAAATGGTAAATGGGAGGAACAGTAGTAAACCTCCGTTCGCTATCAGCGTGTCCTCGTATTGCGGTAACAACTAGCAGCAGTTGTGACGCAAAGGGCCACAGGGAAGAGGCGTGCGGAGAATCGGCGGTGAATCATCCAACTGTGACATAAACTCGGCCGCCGACTAGTGCGACCACGATCGTCCCGGCGAGCCCCCGGCAAGTCCGCAGTCCAACTGCCCTGACTGACGATGGAGAAGGAAGTCGAACTGAACGTTTTGGTTCCCGGAAGGCCGGCCTGTCGGTCCTTCCCTATCGCCGTACAGCTTCTTGCTCGCGTCCTGGGGCCATAATACACCTAAAGGGGTGCAATTTGTCTAACTCCCCCGGCTCACGCAGGGAGTACATGAACATAAAGCAAACGGTTCCCTGGTAATTCCGTGTCGGGGTCGCCCTTCTTTGCGAATTATGGCCTGGCGATAAAGCAGTAAAACAATAACCACCCCGAATCGACCGTTTTTTAAGGAAGGCGGATGTCTCATTATCGTAACAGCTTCTGTGCGTGTTGGCACACATGACTCAGACGCACTCAGACAGACGTTTGTTGCTCTTTCTCAAGCGGCGGTGCCTTCTCGGATCCTTTCGATCAATTCCGTATCCTTTCAGGCGACCGAGGGAGCGGCCACTTATCAAAGCGAGTATGGCACTTGATGAAATGAAATCTCGCCGCGCTCGGTTATGCTGTTCTGGTGTCATAACAACCTGACCCTCCACTCGCTCAAGCCAAACCGGCCCGGAACATGGCACCGCCCGCTTCGGTGCTTCCTTCCTGGGACTTCAATCACACGAGAATGGCTGAAACACTAACCGTCCTAAACCGGTTGTGTCACTCAATCTTAATTTATACCTTATTAGCAAACACACAGAAACACACAGAGATCGCTCCGTGATGTCCATCGGACGGGTCGGACCCGGCGCAGCATAGTCTGAAACGACCGTTGAGAGTGAGAGTGCTACGCGTGGTGCCAGCAGCCAGAGATATGAATTCGCCAATTGTGTAACAAACCGTCCATCGTTGTGTGTGGCGAAACAAATTTGGCGAGGCAAAGCCAAACCAGAGAGGGTCGCAAGCCCCGGTTTCTTCGCGGGTGCCAAGGGTCGATCGATCTAGTTCCTTTCGCCGGGTGGGCCGGTGACCGGATGTGGTTTCGGGGCGTGGGATCCGGTTCTTCGGGAAGGTTTACCTTTCCTGTGCACGGTTATGCGGGCGCGCTTCGATTATGTTTCCCATTATTTCACGGCCCGCTTCAGTCCTGTGCTCCGTCGCGTCATGCAAGACGAAAAACGACGGTTGTCGAGCCACTCAACCGCCAAATCGCGCACAGCGTCATGAGGGGTAGGGGTTGACTTTTCACATGGGTGTGGGGAGGGGTTTGTTTGTGGTGTATGGTCGACGATCGGCACACCACCCGACGCGGCATAAGGGCAGCGCGTTGATGATTAGATATGCATATACCAGGTCGCCTGCACGTCCGGCCCGGTTGGACTTGTGCCGCATTGCAGCGACCGGCACGGGCCACAACTGCCTGCTGCGTTTTCTCATTTCCTTCCTGCACATAATGTTTCTTAGACATATGGCCATCGGCCCGAAACGGCGAGCCGGTCCAACAAAGGCACTGCTGGAATGCTTTGCTCTCTCTCTCCATTGTCGCCCGGCGGAGACCGATGGACTGGCTATTCTTTCTTATGGCTTTCTTCGCCTTCTTTTCCCAGTTACAGAGACACAACCGGGGACACACAAGCCAATTGTCCTTTGCAGCCAGCTTGACGGAGGCACAATTATCGGGTGTTCCTTAGGCTAAGCTACCGAGTTGGGATTGGCACACGGGTGAGGGGTCAGCGTAGCCACGCATCCCGAAAATCTAGTCCAACCCCGACTGGCGAACGGTCGATCGATCCTCTCGAAACCGACGCGGCCAGTGTCCATTATGAAACCAACATGTTGTCCCCTTTACAGTTGAACTTTGTCGAAACGGAGCGATCGAGCCGTTTAGCATGAATGTCATGCGTCTCACGTGCGCGTACGCTTCCGATGCATCGACGTCCCCAGTCGCGTTTTGGCTTTCTTCCTCCCGATATCTAATTTCTCATCCGAGAAACGATCGTCGAATTGTTGCGTAAAAATTTGCGTGCCGTCGTGCCGTGTCGTGCTGCTCGCCGCTCATCATCGTCGCCGTGAAAGTTTCGCGGCGTTTTTCCTCGCTCCCGGCCAGCGGCGGCTAGGGTGGTCGTGGCGTATTCACAATAATGTAACCCTTTACTCGACCGATCGACGGCCGAACGAGGCGAACGGGGACCATCTTCCTTCCATTAGGAGCGCCGATCTGCGGACCGGACTTTGGCGATTTAAATTCGACTTCGAGTGGAGCGCTTTTCGGAAGTTAAATTGCCATTTTCCGTCGTTCGATCGGTCGGCTTTGTTGCGCCGGCTGCACGTCGCGTCGTGGACGTTTGATCGGATCGGATCGCAAGCGTTTAGTAACGGATTAACGAACGCAGCGACGTGTGCAGCGAGAGCATCTCGTAACGCCTGTTGTGAGACCGTTAAATTGGCTTCCTCCGTAGGAACGTAGAGGAGAAAGGTATGCTTTATGATTTTCTCACGGCTTCCATCGCAGGGAAATGGCTGAACGATTGGACCGCGGACCGATCGATCAAACTTCAATCACTGGGAGACAATTTTGTGATGCCGAAGTAACATTTACATCCGTGCCCGTGTCTGCATGACGGAACTTACAGAGGAACTGAAGTTAAGGTTGTTTGTCCCTGCGAGGGGAGACTCACCACCCTGTTTACCGGCTGGGTGAGGAAGAATCTTAATGAGAATGCATCATACAGTAAACCGATTTCGTAAAACGGGTGAGCGCATCATACGCATCCAAAACAACCCTCCGAAAGCACCTGCAGCGGCTCGTGGGCGGCGGACAGGTGTGTGCGCGGGACTCGCGACAAACAACGATGACGATGAACCCGGCAGGCAACACGAAAGCGCACGGTGCGGAGCCGCACACATATGGCTTTCAAGTGGCTCCGGATGTGGCAGCGACGACCGTCGGTCACATGACTTTTTGGTTGGTCGCGGCATCCACACATAATGACTTGACTTTGTTTCGAGGCCCGCCGGACGGAAATCGAAGGTGACCAAGCGTGAAGGAACGAACTACCGGCGTCCAGTTGTGCGGGGGACAATGTCGTTGTTATGCGGGAGTAAGTGTGCCACGGTCAGGTACGGTCGAACGGGTTGTCCCCGTGGCGAACTGCATTGTTCACCAGTGTGCGCCGTTGTCCAAAAACCCTATTCGAACCCTACCGACCTTTTCCGAGTAGTAATGATCATTCGCGGAATGCCCGCAGGTCATGCAGGGGGAACGCGCGCGATCGAGGATCGGGTGATGATGGTCCAAGCATCATCCGCCGTCGTCGTCGTCGTTGACAAAACAACATCCGCACAAATCAGCGAAGGTCTCACACGGCAGGCGGATATAGATGGAGGGATGGGCGGGGGGTTTGATTAGGCTGTGTCCAATCAAACGCTCTCGGTCATTCCACATTTCACAGTTTCGTTTTCCTGCTATAAATCTGCGTACGGTGTCGCATTGGGTAGCGGAAAAACCGAACGGGTTTCGAATTTTGACCGTTTACTTTTCTACTCAAGATAGATCTACTGGTCAACTCAAAGGGGCGGCATTCTTGCCTTCATTCTTTCTGCGGTTGCCCACGATTGGTACGATCGTCATTACTTCCTGGGAGGAACGTGGAACTGGTGGCAAGAGATATGACTGGCAACTTCGTGCGGGAGGAGAGTTTCTTTTCGTTTTCTTGGTTCGAACACGAATCTTATTCTTTTGAGGCACGCGAGGTTGACTCACTCGCCGTCGTTCACGAACGGCCGCGATGGAAGGTCGACGAATTGCGCGGCCGCCAACTCTACGGCGTTGTTCCCTTTACGACTCATTCACATCTCCGCTGAAGGAGGCCACTATCTGCATGCGCGCGTGTACACGGCGTACCCTGCCTGGATGTAGCAGATTTTTCAGAAGCAACAAACAAACAAACAAACAAATGGAAACAAACACGCAGCCACGGGAGCCACACGCAAAACAGACGACAGTTGGTATAAAACAATAAACAACCCGTTGTTTTTGAGAAGGGGGGTAGCGAACAACGAACAATATGTTTATATTGTATTTCGTCCGCGGTGACAACATCGCGGGATAGAAATGGAGGATCGATGGAGAGGAAAGACCCTTCTCAAAAGGGAAAAGAAAGACCCCATAACATTCTGTCACGTAACTGCTGTGTTTTTAATCCATTATACCGGCCGTTGGGGGTGGAAGATGGTTAATAAAATGATATCACACCATCGGCCTGCCACTCGGTGACATTAGCAGGGAACCACATTTAGTAATTCCCATTGAATTAGTATTCAACCTGCGACGACGATGTGAGCCGTATGTGTTGAGCCTGGATTACCGACGCTTTGGGGATGGTGTTAGACTTAGCTTTAGAAATCGACCGTTGGTATTTACACCGTACGAAAGCATCACGCCGAACCTCTATTTCGACCGTTTTGTTTTTTTGTTCAACCCTCAAGGTACGACGTTGGGAACGATGGCTATCTCGATCTGGCCGAGCTGAAGTTCATGATGGAAAAGCTGGGCGCCCCGCAGACACACCTCGGCCTCAAGGGCATGATCGCCGAGGTGGACGAGGATCGTGATGGGAAAATTTCGTTCCGCGAGTTCCTTCTAATCTACAGGTGAGTAGGTGTCCCTGCTGCTCGTCGCACCGTAACAAAAGCATGATGACATTTAACTAACCGCTTTTGTTGTCATTTTTTCATGCGCCAATCAGAAAAGCACGTGCCGGGGAGCTGATTTCCGATTCCGGGCTCGGTCAGCTGGCCCGCCTGACGGAGATCGACGTTGACGAGGTCGGCGTCTGGGGCGCGAAGAATTTCTTCGAAGCTAAGATCGAGCAGCAGCTGCACACGAACAAGTTCCACGATGAAATCCGGCAGGAGCAGGAGGAGCGGCGCCGCATGGAGGAGGAACGCGTGCTGCGGCGGCAACAGTTCCAGCAGCGGTCGGCGGTGTTTCAGTAAATAAATGTTCATCCTCCCACAAAAAAAAAACGGAAAGGAATTGATGTGATCCTTCCGCGATTGATGAAATCGCAGGGAGGTGTTCGTTGTTTCATTCGATGTTCTAATGTTGTATAAATCAAAAGTTACGGCGAGAAAGGAGTTGGTGCGTTTGAGACCGCATATCTCGCGACGCGCTTCTGTATCGTTCAGTCATAAAGTCAGCCACAGCCAGTCAGGTAGCCAGCCGTCTTCAACGGCGAACAGAATAGACGCAGCCCGCAGAAAGCAAGTCGATGTTGCTGGCGAAGGTTTCGCTTTTAAAACATTTGACATTATCAGACAGAGTTTGAAAGCTTCTTTAAGTGTCTTATATTCTAGCCGTAGTTGGAAATATTCCAAGTAAAAGGTGTACATGAATCGTTGTGTTAGTCTTTCGCCACATCACAGTGTCATGTTTCTTAGGTCTTATGAACAGCCACACAACTTCTACATTAAAACGTATATGTTTTACCAATTTTAAATCACGTATCACCAACAGCACAACCATCGGAAAGAAGGTAAACCGTGTGTGCTTAGTTTAATGTTTTTACACTTCCTACCAATTGCCCCATCCCCAAAAAAACACTCCAGGAAGTGGATATATGGCAAGCAAGTGTATAAAAAACCAGAAAGAATAGCTTACCATAGCCAACGGTAAACACTCAGATCAAACGATCCAGCAGACAGTCAGCTTTCCGTCCGCATGGTTATGACTATTCAAACGGACTGCAACTCTGGACCAGAGGTTGAAACGACAACGCTAGGATTTGAACCTGTTGACCTGACCTGTGGGTTTCGACATAGGACCGATTGTGCATTCTGGCACTAGTCAATAGCCGTCGTTTATTGACGAAGAAAGCGGTAATTCCATAATCTAAAAAAAAGAAGATAGCAGCATGAAGGAATCTTATGAGACATCCAGAGGGAAACGGTGACGGTTGCACCATAGTAGAATGGAAGATATATTTTTGATATGTAGGATTTGTGGAATTGAGGGATGTTTTAAATCTGGCGACAGACCGGCTGCTGGGAGCTGTAAAGGAAATGTACTGTAGGTTAAGGAACGTGTAAACCTAGGGGAAATGGTTTAAATGTGTTTTAAATGTTCAATCTGTTAATTTGTAGTTGCTCACAAATCAAAAATTCTGTAGAAGCAAGTTCAACTGAAGATTATTGTTCTATTTTCCACAAATCCGAAATTGATTTGGAGTTACCTCTACCTAATTTCGATAATACGTTTCTTTCTTCCGATCATGGAGTTAGAGACCACGGGAAAATGTTCCTTAATGGTAATTTATTTCAAGGAACTTTGGTGAACTTACATCTCTTTTTTTTGACTAGCACGATTCCAGCTCCTTCAATCTCGAGTGTCGACAGCGGGCCATGTCAGCCTTCAGTGCATACTCGTACCCGCAGGTGGGGCACTGATACGGTTTAATCTTCATGTGGAATGCCCGCACGTGCTGCGTTAGGCCGCCGCGTCGTTTGAATGCCTTGGGACACAGCTTGCACCGAAACTGTCGCAGCTCGGAGTGCGTCAGTCGATGTTGCCAAAGGTTCGTCTGTCCCGCGAATCGCTTACCACACGTCTCACAGATGTACGCCTTCGTTCCGGTGTGGATGGGTTCGTGCACCTTTAGGTTGTTGTACGATCGGAAGTGTTTGTTACAGGTGGAACACACGTATAGAAGCCGGTCCGTCGCAGGATTCGTTGTGTTTATTACAGGCACTGAGGAGATAACTGAAGCGGAGAATTCTACTTCGGTCGATCCCTCCGGCAGATGGTGATGCAAAAGGGGAGTGGTCGGTTTGACCGTTGCTGGATGATGGCCGTTTGTGCATGGTGAGATTTGCAAATGCTTCTTGAGATCGAAAAGTTTGTCGAATATTTTGAAGCAAATGCCACATTTGTGGTTCCACTGTTCCGGCGGCCGGTGGGTGGCCAAGTGGCGCCGTAAGTTAGAGGAGTTTGAGTACGATCGGTCGCATAGCGAGCACGTGTACCGGGTAATAACTTCTTCGTCCTGACTAGGAAGTTTGGAGCCATCCGGAACGTTTCGTGGAACTAGTTGTTTGGACCTATCGAGGATGGATTTGACGTGTTTTCGTTTCCGTTTAGCCGCTAGCTTCGTACACACGGTTACGTGTGCTCGTGCCCTTTGCCAGGAGGGAAACTTGTGGCGGCAAAACTGACAGCTTACTGATAACTTTCGGCGCGCGGGACACACCAACGCCTTGTGGCACAGTAGGCGGCGGCGGGATGAACACCTTTGCCCACACTCAGCACACGTCCAACTGGCGTCGGTTTGCGCTTCGTTTTTCTGCTCAACTGTCGCAACTGCCGATTCAGTCCACCTTTTCGTTGCAGTTATGCTGTGGAAGATTTCGTCCTTATTATCGTCCGCTTGGATCGGAAGCTTCGTGTAGCTGTGCTCTTCCAGTGTGTTGATCAGCGCAAGCGTGTCCCGCAAATAGTAATCACCCTGCTCTTTTTCTTGCTCGGTAATTTTCTCGACCTTCAAGCTGCCCATGAACTGCGCTGGGATAGGGGGGTGCTGTAATGACGGAAACGATTCGGCGGCCTTTGCCGTGACAGCTGATGGTATTGTGATCTCGTACGGTTGCACCTCTGTGATCGTTGTACTGGTAATGTCTACAATTGGCGGGTAGAGGTTGACTATCTCTAGAATTTCACAGTTTTTTGACGATTCCCGGAGCTGCTGCTTTACTAAGGAAGGAGTAGTAGAGCTGGTCGAGTGATCGTTCACGGCATTAAACAGAATAATCCTATTCTGGTCCCCTCCACCTCCAATGGGTTGGTTTTTAATGATCATGGCACCATCTTCAAATGGTTCGCTCGGCCCGGTTTCCTTCAATCGGCTTCCTGCTGATTCGATCTTCTCTTCCTTTATGTGCAACATTGTGATCGGTTCCTGCTTTATGTTCATGGGTTTCCCTGCAACCCCTTCCTGTTTAGTTCTTATGGTCGTTGTTGTCGGTGTTGGCGTCAAAACCCTTACTGGTCGTTGGGCAAACCGATGCTCCAGGTCCGTCTGTGCTCGTAGCACATTATCGCAAAACTTTGCGAACCCATTCACCACCTTCGAACAGTTCAAACAGACCTTCCGTGGAAGATTGGGCAGCTCCAGATTCACAAATGGAAGATACTTCTCCACTACTCCCACCGATTGAAAGAGATCGAACAACAGATTGTCCACAGGACGACTAAACACAACACCGCAAATCCGGCAAGTGATTTCAGTGAGTGGAATTTCGTCGTCCTGTAGTTCGTCGTCCATATTTTCTGCTGCACCTGCGATGGAACAGTGCATCATAAACGCACCGTCCAGCTCGTCGGGAAGATAGTCTTCATCGCGAAATGAAATCTCTTCGTGGGGAACCGATTCGTAGGCTGACGTCAGCGATGCATAGACCGATTGGTCTTTCTCTGTAACACAGCGGATCGACGGAACCGCTGTGGCTAAAAGCATTTTTCGAAACGGCCCTCCCCTCAAATCACTCGCAAGAAAATGCCTGCTGCAAATGGCGCTCCACTTGGTCGGGAACCAGCCCTCGTCCCGCCCGGTAAACTGCATCCATTGCTTCAGTAGATCGGGATACCTGAGCGGAAACCTGAGGGAATAAGAATACCGTTACACCAGCCCAGACACAATGATAAACAAAGTACATTACTTGTGGAACGAAACATCTTCGCTGTGAGTGTACTTTAGGTTGCAATCCAGAATAACGCAAGAAGCAGGCATTCTTCACAAATTGTTTAACTTCAGTTCGTTAATAATGAAACCGAACATTCGTGGCTTTATCAACAACACTTATATTTACTTCGTGTGCTTCAGGTTCACACATTCCACCAAGATCCTAATTAATACTACGATGCACGTGTATTGACAGATAGCTAAATGAAAACTAAAACCTTTGATGCATCGGTTTATGTAACGTTTAAGCCTTTCTGAACGTGGATTTACTTTTTAAGCACACAATATTTTGGAAAATCAGTTCGAACATCCATGAAAAAACTAATGCCAGCGTGATACTGCGAGTAAACAACGTAGGATCAAAATGTCAAACTGTAAACTGTCGAGCTCTTCGAGCTCATCTGTCACTGCGTTTTGGCGTAAACATACAACCCTTGAATGCACAGTGTTCTAATACAATACTGAGGAGCAGTAGAAAACATCGTTTATTTTAAATGACATGAAGGTAATTAAGCCGCAAGTAAGTAAGAACATTCCAGCTTATTTTCCTAATTGCTCAAACACATATCTGAGAGGATAAGGAACACTTTATTTGACTTTTTTTCTACAGCATAACATCGACTTGAGAGAACGATAATATAGATTTCACATACATAGTATTACAAAGAAATTGAATAATTTGTGAGCCAATCATTAAAGTACTTAGCTTTCGATATAGAGAATGAAGGTAGTGTTTTATCGGATAGCTCTTATGCCTAGACAGGAAATTAACCAACGTAATCGTGAGTGAATAATAGAACAAAATCGAAAAATGGTGAAACGTTGTCGTTCTGCCCTGCTTGCTTCCTAAAATTCTCTTACTGCTCACATAGCAATACTAATAAACTCTTTACCTTTTTCCTTTTTGCAAACATTTTTAAAACAGCTCTGACTAGCCCTCGCATTGCACTAAGCTACGATTTTCAAAAGATATCACTGGTTCTCACTGCAATCACGTTATATCGGTATAGCAATCATTTCGGCCCCCGTGTCTTCGTATATATCTTTATTAAAACAATCTAGGGAAAACGATTTAGACCAAAACCAAACCTATCTATAATCGTTGAAGGCCGCTCAGTTTAGGCTACACACTTTACACTTCCTATTTTTCAAGAGCTATTCTGCATCTTCAGCAACCGGATTACATTCAAACGTTCCTCCATTCTAACGATAGCGTTTATCGTCTCCGCAATACAAAACGAATGCATTGATTGTTTCGATTCGATGTTTGATCATCCCATGCTAACTGCCTAACCTTAAGTTTTTCCTGATTGAAACGGTATAATAGACTTGCAACGAAAATCTGCTAAAACTACCATCTATTGAGCTTACAATAGTTATGGGTTTGGTTTTGATTTACTTTGGTTTCTTTTATCACATTCATACAACTGTTGCCACTTTGCATCGCTGAGGATGAGGTGCAAGGATGGATGGAAGTAACATCTCATACAAATACACATTCAGAAAGGGACACATTCAGGAGTCTTATCCTCGTACAGAGAAAGAGGCTCGGATCACAAGGGAGAATAAGATTCCACTGAGAACGAACGAGATTTAACCAGTTGGTACGGTATCCGAACCCTTCGGTCACAAGAAAAGTCGTCACCAACTCCCTTCATACTACCACGGCACAGTTTGCACTGCCCGCGTCTGTCCATCAGTCGGTCCACTCCTCGACCGTTTCTTCATCCTCGAAGAGCTCACTGTCCGTGGAGTCCGAGGGTCAGCTGTGACCGACGATGCGCGCCTGGATGATGGCTCCCTTCGGGGGACGTGGCACGCGAATCATTGTTGTCTTCGTCGACGATACGCTGGTGATGAGCGTCGTTTGGCCGCTGCTGGGTCGGTCCAGACACAGGCAGCACCAGGTATCGCAGCGAATGAACAGAATCAATCCTACGAAAGAGTAAACGATAGAACAAAAGGGGACGAGAAAACGCTTCCTGCAACACAGCGTTCTGTAAGCATGTCCTACCTGCTAGGAACCACAGAAGCAAAGCTGCCCAAGACTGGGCAAATGAGGCCGAGAAAAGTATGAACGAACCAAGCACGGTGATCACACAAGTCATCATGGCCGGTGTGGATGAGTTCGTCTGGTCGTATCTTGGAAATAGGAGAAGTATGATGGCTGGAATGAAAACCACTTGATAGCGCAAACAAACAAGATATTAGGGAAATGGAATTAACAGTTGACGTACAGTACGAAAGAGACCTACCACTCACACCCGCCACGATCATGATCGTTTCCAGCAGCATTAATCCCGACGCCGTGATCACGCTTCCGAGTACGATGAGGACGATGAAAATGATCGCCAAATACCAACTGTTGGCCGTCGGCAGCCTGAGGGATTCCCCGTCCGAGTTGTACCCCGCCGTCGACACCTTCACCTTTTGTCTGTACTCGTCCACGATGGCATCTATGTCGGTGGAACTGTCTTCACTGTCCATATTTTCAGGTTTCGCCAGGGCGATGCACTCGATGTCGGATATCTGATCCGATAGGACGGTCGACTCAACGCTGGCTGGGCTGTGCGGGGCCTTCGGAGAGGACGGTTCGCCCAAGAGCAACCATTCGCGCTCGTGCTCCTCCCGGCTGCCGTGTGACGAGCCCACCCCTCGGCTTCCTGCGAGCACTTGATGGGCCAGCGATGACTTGAAGCACCACAGGCTCTTGCTTGCTGACCGCAGACCGTTCCCAGCAGCGCTTCCGCACGATGTCGAGCACGAGGGTTTGCTCGCGTTCAGCCGACTGTAGGCGAGGCTCGATTCGTCTGCAATCAGATTAAACGACCAGCTGTTCGATCAGTGTCAGTTGTCATCGAGTTGGCACGAATACTCACTTGGCTGCTCCAGGTAGTGTGGCCGAAAAGGTAGGTAGAGGAAATGGACGGACCGTAGCAGCGTAGCGAGCACATTGCTGGCCGCCAGGATGTAGGTGAGGTTCTCGAGCGGACAGGCGAAAGCCAGCATGGCACAGAGACTGCCACCGGTGAAGATGGTAAGCGTCGGACTACCGCTGTCCCTATTTTCGTAGCCAATCTGCTTTGCCAGAATCCGCCACTCCGACGTCGTCAGCTGCACGATCTGGGTGTACATCTCGGGAAACAGTTCCAGCAGGGCCCCGGAACACGAGAGCACGAGGAGGCAGGCGACGGCCGGTATCAGCTTGTGGAAGTCCTTGAGTTCCAGGATGGAAAGGATCGGGACGGCTTCGTAGTCGTGGCTGGAGCTAGTTTCCGGAGCGGACGCGTTCAAGAGTTAATTGAAATCAATGACACGAGCATAAGAGCATGGCGATACGCTTCCCTCCCCTTTCACACATACATCACCCGACCGAGCGGCGGAAACCGGTCAAATCAGCACTAACCTGAATTTTATCAGCACCGTTAAGCATGCACAAACTGCTTCGCTCGATAGTAAAACTAGCAGTATAACGAGCAATCCCAGGAGACGCTTGATGTAATTACCGTTAAGTAAATCGTTCGAGTAGGTGAACGTTGACAGGGCCGTCCCAGAGAGAAGCTGTCGCAGGAGGTGTTAAAGGACCAGAGTATGATCCAGCAAAGCGGCGGCCGACCGACGTTCGTGAGTCCACGAGAAGCAGAGAAAAAAACAAACAAAAAAGGTACATTAGCCTTTCCGCGGGGAGCCATGCCGTACTAGAGCGACTCGGCTACGACTGGGAGGGAGGTTGCGGCGATGAAAACGTTTAACGGCAACGACGAGGGCTTGAATACATGGGAAATCGTTTTCCTTGGAGAGGGAGAAAGGCAAACAAGAAAAAACAGAAACCTGGAGCAGTTTACTTTAATCTTACCCCAACGATTCCCTTCGGAAGGATGGGCTCCGTGTGGAACTGGTTGACGTTGCCTCGCAGGCCCGTGACGATGGCGACCAGAGAGCCCACAAGTAGCACGCCGGTCATCATGAGAAGTCCAAAAATTCGGGTGTTCTCCAGTCCGAGCATAAACATTCCAGTGACGATGAAGATGACCACGACCCCGATGACATCCGGCCATGGTTCGTTTGCGGGCGAGTTTCGTCCTGGAGTGTTGGAGAGTGGAAATAGCCCATTACAGCGATGCGAAATAAGTAATTAACATTAGTACAAGCGTGCGAACTGCTTTGCTGCCATACGGCTACGAAGTAACTCCCCTCTTCCCTTGTTGGATAGTGAAATTAAACGTCGTCCTCGTGGAAAATCCTGGGAGATCTCGCAAGAGGAGATGTGGAGAGTTTTTAATGGTGTCTGTCTTTTCTAACGTTCGGCCTGATGGTTCAAAGCACTTTCTCCCAACGGGCAGAGCATATTGGGGATGATTTATTTGGCTGTTTTGGGAGCCTTTTGATTTGAGTTTGAGGATGGAGGTTGCAGTTGGGAATGTTTACATTGCGCCGGCTACAGTAATTTCTCAAAGTACACTACATTTTTAATTGACATGACAATTTCCAAGGTTTCGTTTAATTAATTGCCTACATTTTGTGCACAAAGTCGTCCGGGTACTTGTAGATTCAAATGAACTCAGTGAAAAACACACCTGGTAATACCATCTCGTTAGCATCAGTCTTGTTTAATAAAAAAAAATTAAGAGAATAAGATGATGAATAGGATGAGCATACGAAACCATTAGCGAGGTAAACAGTTTCTGCCACACACCCGGAGAGTGATAAAAGAAAATGGATGGGGATGTGGGAGGAAGATTTCCCGGAATCTGGCAGATTCAATCTTATCAACGATCAGCCATCCCTAGTGTTTTTCCTTTTTTTATCACGAATCTTGAACATGTTTTTGCAACCATAGTCCAAATTTCCACTGCGACGGCCGATGGAAAATGAAAAATGATCCTTACCGCACATCAACTTTCCCCATTCCGGAACTTCCCATTCAATTTCATTATAACGCAGTCGTTGTTAAAATGCCATTAAACCGTATCTCGCTCCGGCCTTCTTACGACAGTGCGGTGACGGAACGGTGAAAAGCTCTGCAGACTTTTTCCGGGCAATTTGTCATGGTAACTTTTCCGCTCGCACTCCCTTTTCGTGTTACTTATTTTTATCATTTCGCATGCTGGAACTGCTTTTGACAGGCACACTTACCTAGAATGTACATCCTCGCCAATCCACCCGTCATGGCATCGAGCGAGGAGCTCAGCGTTCGCACCAGAACGGCACAGGCGGAAAACAGTGCCAGTATGTCCATCCACTTGGCGAGGAACAGACAGAAGAAGTCGACCCGGTGCGTGGTGCGGATGTAGGAAATCTGCAGCGATTTGACGCCCGATTTGCAGACTCCTGAGAGTGGAATGTCGTTCGACAATAGATTCAGAGAGTGCGGAACGCTCCGAGTGTTTGTGCGACCACTCCACTAGAGCACGGCAACCGTCCTACTTACCGGCAAAGGCGGCGTACAGGGCTGCGAGGGCCATCCCGATCATCGCGCCTGGTCCCCCGGTTTCGTTGTACGCTATCAGATGGGCTAGGATGAGCGTTCCCATCATCCAGCGGCTGCCCGTGCCGCTCACAACGTACTCGAAAACACTCGCCATCGGAGTTTCGTCCTTAGGAAATAAGCAAACGCTTGAAGAAGGAGCTGAAAAGGCAAGCAATAGCTAATGTGTCTACAAACGTGTCGGCTTCGGGTCAGAGTTGATTGATTCGATTATGTAAAGCTGTCAAGCTTGCCTAGCTGGCGAAGTCGTCGCAGTTTACCTAATACGCACAGTTCAATTACATGAAGCTACTTTACAAGACCGTTGTTAGCTGTAATCCTAGACAATGACAGCGTAGATAAATTGCAGCGCTCCGTTTGCCGAAGGGAGGATATCAAATGGCATGGGGACATGCCTGGGAAGGAATCAACATGCCTTACATTTCTGAGAATCAAAAATTAAAGATGGAATTTACTGCTTGGCAATGGTTTTGTATATGCCTTTTTGTTGCGAACAAACAATCTTTCAATTTATGGCAGAGCTTATGTATTCGCAGAACACTCTCCTTTCATAAGGATCAATCGTGAGAACCATGTAAAACTTATCATCTTGGAGCGGTAAGAAATGCTCAATATGATAACGCTGTATCAAATTCTGTACCAGACAGCATAATATAATGCGTTAACAGTTATCTCATGAAAACTTATGTATGCATGTCTTCTTCAATGTACAAACAACCGCATACTCATTTTGATCAGAATTTCATTACAGTTTTTACATTTATACATGTATCGTAAACGAAAGCCGATACACATTTTTGTTGATTGTGTAATTTTGCTTTTCAATAAAAAGTAAAAATAAGTGTAAGGG
>JAOEFI010000004.1:26416514-26446187 GCA_034621735.1 Anopheles plumbeus
GTAAACGAAAGCCGATACACATTTTTGTTGATTGTGTAATTTTGCTTTTCAATAAAAAGTAAAAATAAGTGTAAGGGTTAATCGATTTTCTGCTTTTCATGCTATTTTGCCATGATTCAGCATCGCATAAATTAGCGTCTAGAATCCGAGACAAAAAGGAAAATCGTACCGTTTCACTAATGAGCTTAAACACGACATCTAGTTCTGTTTTCCACAGTGCCGGAATGCCGCATGCAAGGACTTTTGTCCTTCGCGGAAGGACCGTTGTGTTTAAATTGCCATTCCTTGATACTACAAATCCTACCCTAGTTACTTTTGAAGGCTCGAATAATATTCCCCATAGGCACTCTGTTCCTTGGAAAGGAAAACATCTATGCTACTGCGAAGATCTTGAGGCGGTATGGGTGTTGCTGGAAGGGCGATGTTGTATTTGGATTCGAAAACATTTTCTATTTCAATTGCGCCTTGTCAGCAACATTGACATCATAATTGTAAAACGCTCTCAGCAGCACGAAAACTTGAGCAGAAAATTGCCCCGTCTGGGGCTAAACATCGTTGAAAACTTCGACAGAAACTCGATACAAACAACAAGTGAAACCCCCTACGCCGTGTTCCGGCAACAGTTAGACTTTGTTCCCACTTTCTTTTTTTCCTGTACTATTCGGCTGACTGGCAAGAAGGAAATGGCGCAACGTGTGGCTTCCACGCTATTTTCCGACCGCAGAAAGTTTGAATATGAGGCTCTATTTTTGCGTGGGTCCCTAACCTTTCCTTTTGCGTTACATATAGTTCCCATAGCGGCAGCATATTCGACCGCGTGGGAAGGGGCATTTTTTTCCTCTATTTGAAATTCAATATTGTTTTCAAAACAAATTGATACGCCTGCCGCTCACAAATACCAATCATTTTATGGGTTTGCGAATATACGGCAACGAATTTGCTAACCCCCTTCTGATAGTATGTGGGCATCGACAAAACGTGCAGTGCAGCCCAAAGCATAGCCAACCCCAGAGCAATGCTCACGTAACCGCACCTCCGGAACCTTGGCGGAAGCTTCCTCCTAGAGCTCCTAGTTTATTGAAAAAAAGAAAAAGAAAATAAAAACATTGTCTCCGTGTCGCTCCACCGTGTCCCTCTCCTCTGACGTCGAAAATCGATCGATGGGGATTATGGTAGTTTTCCGCTTCGCAGGTCAGCTCGATTCTACGTGGTTTGTTCTGTTCATCACCTGAACACCACTGTTCACTTGAAACACTCGAACATTTGATACTTATTCAATTCAATTGTGCAGAATCGGCGACACGCATCCTTCCGCGATCCGTTCCACCAACTTCATTACCGTATACTTTTATCAATCATGGCACATGTAGCATTTTTCACGAGGCGAATGTTTGCCTAACCGTCTGTACCGTCGCATCGCTAGTTACGCCAAACCCGGTATGGTTGGGGAAAATCGCTATCGCCCTAGGCAACGAATGGTCAACACCGGGGGAAAACCACTCACGATTAATCTATCGCCTTGAACGTCCCCACACTCACTATTGATCGGCGACTTATCATCACCACCGAATGCCAAACATGATATAAAACCAAAGGGCAGGATACGGTGATTAGATGCTCGCCGATTCGCAGACTGTGATTCACAATATGGCTCACGAATAGGGTTCCACTACTCCCAAGGAATCACGTACGAATCACGCCCGATTTATTGTTTCCCTTTTTCGTCCTTCGCCCCGTGAAATGCAAACGGCAGGAGAGTCCTTAAACGCATCGGGCCCTCCGAGGGCAGTCAATTTGTTCATTCTTTCCCTGAAGCACTCGGGGCTGTGCCCTTTTCTTCACCATCACTGCGCTGCTACTGTGAGCCACTCACCTTTAGTTTCCGAATGCAAGAATGGTTTCAGTACGCAGGGAATCGAGCCAAGGATATTATTGCCGCCGTTCACTGAAAAACAAACACTTGCGAATGTCCTGCGAAGAACGAGGAGCACGAACTTGATCCTTCACCGAAAAAAGGAAACCCGCGTGGGGTCCCTAATCCATAAAGAGCACCGGGAGACAAGGGTTCCCCAGCGTCACGGCGACCGCACTACTGCTGGCTGCTGGTGCGCTGGTTGGAAGAAGACTGCCTCTTGACAGGTCGCCAACTTCGTGTACGGCCAGCGACTGAACCGAGGCTAAAACAATCGTTGAGAGAGGTATCCTTCGTTTGTTATGAATCTCATGGCAGGCTCAGTACACAGAAACGGCAGTCTAGAGCGTCTGCGCACCCGAAAGAAGCGGGAAACAACTGCCCCCGAACGGAAACATGCAACGCGGTGCGCGCTCTAGGGCGACTGTCGTGTGGACAGGTGGCTCAAAAGAACCCTCCCCTTCGACCAATGTGGCGCTCTCCTCCTGCAGATCTATGGCTGTCTTGACGCTATTTCTTTAACAGGATAGTAATTAGGTATCTTATAAATGTGTATGAAGTGTGTTTATCCCATATCGCATCCCATTGCCTTTTTGCAACCGTCCTGTTATGTGCTGTACTAACTTGAATGTTTGTATATGAGAAACATGGATGAATCGCACCAACCGTTCGGCGTGGTGATAGAGGGTTCGACGTCCGACGTAGCGGTGCAGTGGCTGGCACCAAGAATCGAATCCGCTAATCCAAAGCAACCAATGCAGGTTACGATCGACAATTAAGATGCACAAACAAAATTGCAAGCACTTACCAATCCTAGGTCCGGCCACAGAACAACCGGTGTTTCTCCGCTCGGGCCCGGACGAGTCAGATGCGCCACCTCCTTATCACACGTCTTTTCCAGCTCCTCCATAAATTCCCTACACCGTTTTATACTTCCCCGTCGCTCAGCCATTTCGTAATTAGTCGTTTTCAATTCACGCAAGTGTTGTTGCTTCGCGTTTCATGTTATAATTTCTGGAATGGCATCGTCAAATGACAGAGGAACGTTCAGGTAAATAAAGTCAGGATTCGAAGTTGTATGTGTGGTGCATGCTACAAAACCCACTTCATCGATTGCCTCGATGACTCTATTCTCATGGAACGTTGCGATTTTTAGGATCACTGAAAGATACCTAATCCCGCGTCAAGTGGAACTGGGCTTTGTGAATGATGCGGAAAGTTTAGACCATGATTACAAATAACGATGTCTTCGAATTAAAATTCGCCTTCGCCAGGATGCGCTCAAGTTGAATGAAATCCGATTTCAAACTAGCGCGCAATTTCAGCTTGTAAACAGATGTCAAAAGAAGTGTCACTCGGAGGTAAATATACATGCAGCATTTGTTTTCGTCGGTTCAAATTTCACGTGTTCGTTTGCATACGGTTTAGCATTTTCTACGAAATGTTCAAGTTTTCATTTGAAGTGGAAACAGAAGACCAGTCCACCTTTAAGACGGTACAAGGTTATTGATGTGGTTATGTGGTATTTTGTTGATATAATATTGTTATGTTAAAAGTGTATATCATTTCAGGTTCTGAAACAAACACAGAAAAAACAACTGCAAATCCGAAAGAAACTCGGGATGAAATAACTAAACCATATCCTTGCGAGGAATTGTTCATAGACACAATTCTACTCGAAACCAGTGCTGTTAATCCGGATGTAACTAGCAACTTCACACCGGTGCCGGAATGCCCGATAGATTATCTAAACCACTTATCGCTCCTGGATGAAACATTCAACGATGACATTGTTACTGCTGAATCCGTCCATTCCGATCTCGTGCCCAAACGCTACGAGGGAGGCCTGAAAGTTTGGGAGTGCACATTCGATTTAGGGCGGTTTTTAGTAGCATCCAACAAGTTGAAGTTGTTGTTCCGGGGAAGGAGTGTATTGGACCTAGGCTGTGGTGCTGGAATCCTAGGCATTGAGGCTCTTCTACTGGGTTCCACCAATGTACATTTCCAAGATTATGTGAGTCATTCGACGGGCATGTACAATTTGAACAGTACGTATATTCACGTATAGCGAATTTCAGAATAAAGACGTCCTTACTAAAATGACGATGGTAAACTACCATTTGAACTGCCGCTCCGACGAAAAGCAAGAAGCGGACTTGCCCGTTAGTGTGGTGAAATTTTTTTCCGGTGATTGGGGATGTTTTACGGAAAATTACGATGAAAAGTATGACCTCATTCTCACGTCGGAAACGATATACGCTACACGGAATTATGGAAAGCTTCTCGAGCTGTTCGACCGGAAGCTGGAACCCAACGGATTAGTGTATCCTTTTCAAATACAAATGCGACAATTCTGGCGTTTCTTTCAGTAGTTGTTTACCGTTTTTCTTGCTACATCAGCTAAAATAGATACCTTGCAGCGAAAACGTACTACTTCGGCGTAGGCGGAGGTGTCCGGCTGTTTGAGGAAGCGATTGAAACCGATGGCCGGTTCCAATCCGAAGTGGTGTGGAGCTGTGATTCTGGAGTGAAAAGGGAGATTTTAAAAATCTCCCGTAAGTAATGTAGTCCTTGTTGCACGTGAAAGTGACAACAAGGGTATAGAATTGTAAAAAGACGCGGTTTTTGCTTTGAAAGATATATTTAAAATATATACTCTACTAAAGTTGTCGTAAATGTATGTGTATTTTGTTGTTTGCATTTACTTATCTTTCCTCAGCAGCAGAATCTGCGTTCTGCTCGCGTCTTATCTTCCTCTGCCATTGAAGTAATTTAAGTATATTCTTTACTCGTGTTTTTACTTTACTCTCTTGGTATTTTTCTATGTATGCCGCAGCTGGTGCGATAGTATAATAGTTTCCATGTCCTATTGGTATGTTTGGGATTTTACTGTATTTCGTTTTCTTCCAACAAACAATAGTGACAATAATCGTATCTTCATTTATCCGTTCCTGGACATCTCGTTTTCCTCACGGTCTCCTTCCGTACTGGTGCAGTTATATTTGAGTGCATTTCATGCAGTAAGCAGGGTTGTACCGTTCACACATCGATATGGCTAGCCAAAATATAGGTTTGTGGGGTTTTTCGTTTACGACCGACAAGTTTATTTAATCATTTGTATTTATTGTGAATTACGATGATGCTTCTATTTTTTTAAACACTGATAAGCCGAAAAATCAGCATTGCTGGCTAGTCTCTTAAAACCGGGCGCAAATCTATTGCAGCAGTAGTGTGATGTTCAAAATGAACATAATCAAGAGACAAAAATACTGATTCAAGCTTACAACAACTGACCAATGGAACGTGACTCACATTGGACAGGGTCTGTTACAACGATTTGGCTAATTCTACTACACACATTAACATACACCCATTAACGTACACAAGAAGGCATGACAACACGACCAAGATGGGAAGGTACGAGATCGAATCGCTCTGACCGTTTCTAAAGACACCATAGAGTCACTGTTTGCTCGTTTCATTTTCCTGTTAAATCCACGGGTGAAAAAACACACTGTCGGGACAGCGGTGCAAGAGTTAGAACTTAGTTATGCTTTGTATGTTTTGGGAATGTTGTTAACTTTGGTATCGATTAGGCTTTACTTTGCCCATTCGCCCGGCAGCCCCTACTGACTCATCTCAACTCTCCTGGGTACGGGTGAGATGGTCGCGTGGAAGTATAAAACAACCAAAAAATTTATCTTACTTACATTCCTCTGTGATTGGTAAATCATGTGTATGTTCTCAAGAGTAGCTACATTGCAGTCCGCAGTACCAGTGTACTTGCGTAAATTCCATTCCGATGCTCGATCCGATCTTTCTTTAGGTCACACAACACGGATAAATACGATAAGAAGGCAGTTGAGGTTTGATTTTCCATTATATCGACAAATACTATTATTCACGAATCTTCGTTCCTATCCCTGTTGAGATTTGCGCACCGAATACAAGTGAGGGATGAAAACGTGCAAAAAGTTGTAAAGTCGAAAAGTTCTTATCCCATAATCGTTGCTGGGTGATTTCTCGCACTATTCTAATTCTATACTGAAAAATGGGTTGAATAGGATCAAAAAGGGATGAAGAGGCCATCGAGAAAGCAAAAACGAACGGTGTACCTTGAACGTTTGCGTCGTGTCCTTGACAGAGAACACAAGCATGATGCAGAGGCGGAATAATAACTCCAGCACACGTGCTAAAAACGTAATCTGTAGTAGACGGTTTGTCTACTTAGTCCATCAATGTTTTCTTCTGCTCGAACGCACCCCAGTAGAAAGATGCGTCCGCTTCTGGGCTCTGTGCTACAACATCTACTACTGCTACTTATATTTCTTCTACCAGTACTACTACTCGTCTTTGCAGAAAATATTTTGTATGCTGTTACAGTAGCATCATTATTGCACATACAACATAGTGTTTTGTTTTGTCTTCTTCATTATGCTCAGATTTGCTTATCAGCTTTCCCTCTTTTTGTCAATTCATACTCATTATAGCAATCGAAAGGTTTCGTTCATCCTTTCTAAACTGGTACCTTACACGCTACTCCATCCGATCCTATATTATCGTTTCTTTGATTATTTGGTTTCTCTTTAGCAATATCGCTCTTCCCGCTCTCCTCGAATATCGATACCGATTCCGAAAAAACATCCTTTCCCTTATCAAGCCTCCTCTAACAACCATGAACCTATCCCAATGCGTTCTTCCTCTGTTCATTCGTACAACGATTTTAAATGGTAATTGACACTTACACCACATAGCGTACACCTTGAAGGCGTATTTGAAAAGTACACGGATTTACTAATATTGTATTCACTGATAGAAGCAAAGTAACCAGCATAAAGGCATATAGCGCGACATCCTATTTACAGTCTTACACACCTGGGGAATAAGAATACACTTCTTCTATCTGATACCTTCCTCGTTCAATGCTTAAGATCGAAGTAAATACTTTTTTTTCTGTTGTCTCTCTGTCTTCACTACTACAGGGTGTCACGCTGAGCGACGAAAAACATTCGCCTAGCGTGTGATAGAATCGTCTTAAAAATTCCTCTAAAAGTAAATTGAAATAAATAGGTAAGTGAAAGGATGTCGCGTAAGGCGGCCGCGACTCCGTGTACTTGTTTTAGACATTTTGACTCCTTTCAATCCCATTTGCTCAGCGAATGGATATTTTAGAATTTTGCTCGTATCGCCGAACGGACGAGAACGAAAACAACACAGACATTTCTACTGTACACGTGAAAGATCCTACGGTAAGAGAAATCCCAACAGACGTGATCCGGCTGAAGTTCAGATAGCAAACTATTCGCCGCCTGGTAGTAGCTCGAGAAGTAATCGCGTTTGCCCTTGATTTGATGAATCGGTTTAGATCGGGTCAGCAACGGCCGTCGGTAAGCACTCCTTCAGAAGATCGCGTAATCGAAGGATCTCTTTGCCCGCCGCCGCCAGATCACCTTGTAGCGATAATTCACGTTCACGTAGACGTTTGATGTCACGTTGGCAGGTCTGAAATAAGAGTAGGAAAAGGTTTTATGATTAAACTCGTATCCTTTAGGGGTTTGTTCATCATGGAGGAGTTTTCTTCTGCTTCTTACCACATTCTGCCGAAGGAGATCCAATTTATCACATTTCAAGCGAGTTATCTCTTGCTTCATACCCTCGACCTGCTGAAGTGCCTCCTGCGTGAGCCCGGCTCCAAGCATGCCACCCGTGCTGACCGTCGATCCTGTACCGGAGCTGGCACTGCCGCCACTGTTGCGTAGCTCCCGGTTGCCAGCGTCGATCGTGACGCTGGCACCGCTAATGCTCACACTCACCACACTGCCGCCCCCGTTGGTCGAGCCCGTTCCATCCAGGCACAGCGAGCACGCCTTTGTGGTGGCGTCCGCCGAGGACATCGATTCCAGGCCCGTGTCGCTGTCGATGTACGTCGCTCCAGCATCTACCGTGGGGAGAAAAACTTCAAATCATAAATCGAAACCGAAAGAAACGGAAAAATAGAATCGAAATGAGAGGAAAAAATAAAGAAAAATTCCAATAAAAAAATGGAAAACAGAAAATTATAGCAAACATAAGTTTAGCAAAAGGAAACAAAACGGTAAAGGAACCAGATGGGTGAAATGGAAGATATTTTCGAAGCTATTAGTATACTTTCGCATTACCACCGGGAGATTCGAACGTTCATGAAGCGAATCATCTTTTTACACGAAGGAAAAGGGCGCACAGAAGTGTGCATCAACCAACAACACTCACCCATCGGATCGAGATCAACGCTGTTCAGGCTGGAATCGTCACTGGTCTCGGACATCGCCACTGCACCATTGTTATTGTTGCTCCCACCGGTACCGTTCGCATTGCCAGGGCCGTTGTTGTTTCCTGCTCCGTTGGAGAGGTTCTTGCCGATCGCGTTGTTGTTGTTTGGTGCGCTGCTGTTGTTGTTGTTCGTAAGGTTGGGATTGAGCGAACAGCGGGAGGTGATGTCTGGAGAGGATGCCACCGAATCGTTCGGAGATTTGCGCGACCCAGTCGTGCTGCTTTTCGACAGCGAGCGTCCAATCTGTGGGGAATCGATCGATGGTATGGTGGTCAAGAATGGGGATCGGTTTTTTGAGCTCCTATCTGTGCCACTGTTTTGAAATACTTACATTGACGGCACCTCCGGGCCCACAGGGTGTGTCCGAGATGAGGCCCAAACCATCCTTCGATTTCTTCATGGAATTGTGGCTGTGATGTTTGCTGTTGGACTCGACGCTGCCCGCGCCACTGCTTCCGTTGTTGGTGGGATCGGAGTTCTGTGATCGGAGCCGCGCATTCAGTGCTTTCCGCACAGTGTCGATGAAGCGCGCTCCGGTGAATCCTCCCTCCGACTTCGGCGTCTCCGGAGTGGGCGAGGTGGGCGCCCCACCCGCCAGAACGTCCGCACCGAGGAAATCGCGCGTCTTCTCCTTCAGCTCGTCGACCAGATTCTGCAGCAGCGAGGATCTGGTGCGCAGTTCGAGCTGGGCAAACTTGTCCGCCTTGTAGCACGCGTTCTCCGCGTTGATCAACTTGGTCAGCAGGAACTCCTTCAGCTCCGGACCCTTCTTGAATACTGACGGTTGCGGGAGAGTTGGCCCGAAGAACGGCACGTCGTCCCTCGCGGTGACCGATATCTTGTACCGGCAGTTCGGCGTGTTCGGTTCGATTGGCTGCACGACGACGAACGCGTGCAGGAAGTGGCTCGCTATCATGGCCGGAGAGAAGGGAGTGTTCTCCTCCTGGAACACGATCGCCACGATGTCGTTGCCGATGTGGCGCTTGCGCTGAAGCTGCTGCGGGTCCGCCTCGGTGTAGGGGAGCAGCGTCGACACGTGGAACATGATTTCGCGCTCCTTGAACACGTCGTACACCGCCGTGTCGCCCGTGTGGCCATTCTGGATGTCCAGGCCGCCCCGGTAGCCCTTGTGATCGCGAAGCCGAATGCGCTGGCCGAGCATCTCGAGGAACTCGTCGAACGCCGACGTCATGTCGCTGTTGCAGAACAGTTCTTCCTCCGTGGTCTGCCCGAAACGCTGATAGAGCACGCCAAACTTGAAGTTCGTCACGAGGACGTGCTCGTCGTAGCTGGCGATCAGCGAGGACGCCTTCGGGCACAGCACCGGCATGAAGCTGTCCACGTTGATCTGCTCGTTCAAGAGGCGCGCCATCTTGATCGGCGACGGGTTGCTTCCCAGGCAGGACGCCGGGATGAGCTCGTGCATCGTGCCCGTCCGCAGTCGCAACAGTATTCGGATGTGATCCTGATTGGCCACGTTCTCCGATTTGATCGAGAGCAGAACCGGGCCCAGCTGGTCATCGTGCCCGACCAGGTTCGAGTGCTCGCGGGAAATGAAGAATCTACGGTAGCACTTGGCCGTGTCGTCGGACTCGATCTTGCCGACGCGCCAGGTCGTGTGCGCCGGCACCTCGTACGAGGTATCGTGATCCGTCCCGTCCACCCAGTAACCGCCACTGTTCGGCACGACGATCATCGGATGGGGGCCCGGCTTACCGAGCGCGTCCTCCAGCAATCGCTGCACTGGCGGCACGGTCGAGATGATCGAGGACGACTGCGAGCTCACCGACGACTGCGACTGATACTGCGGGTGCTGTTGCTGGTGATGGTGCAGACTGCCGCCGTTGCTGCTGCCGCCCGACAGCGTGTGGTGCAGGTGGACGCTCGAGCTGTTCGACAGCAGATGCGGCGAGGCCGGAGTCGAGTTGGAGGTCGAGTGCGGATTCGAGGACATGCTGTTCGAGTGGCGCAGCAGTGATCGCGTGTTGCCAACTCCTCCGCCCATGGACTGGGGAATTTGTACGGTAAGGTTGTTGCTCGAATCATTGGAGCTGTTTGCGTGCGGATTCGCGATCCGTTCATCGCCGGTACGAGTATTCTGCAAAAGAGTGAGAAGAAGAAAAGGGCTTGCATTAAGATATGTGATACATGAACCACATAAAGACAAACACATGTCATTTGAAAGGGAACTGGTGCTTGCGCTATTTCTTTCCTCTAATGCAAGTGTACCTGTCTGAAGTTGTTGTAATATTGATTTAAAACCACGCCACCGTTGCAGCGCAAATCGCGCGCAAGGTCGATCGCCGATATTTATTTCCAATTAGTTTTATCGATTGGCAACCGATACTCCATCAATTGGCCAACCACTGGCTCGGTTTAATGCAGATTGGCAAGCCGAACAACCCGCCGCCAATCGACTCTAGTAACTACCCCCTCAAGTACGGCGGCATCTGTCACTCAAAGCCGCCTAGGGTTGGATCGTTTAAACCCGCTCCCAACTTCCCATCAACACCATCCTACGCAACGTTTGGTCTTGTTGGCTTGAGAAATCGCAAATGAAAACCGCTAATGTGCTCGTTTCTTGATTTTGCTCATGAATTAGTTTACGGACGTCGTTGTTTTCCGAATTGCTATTTATGGGCTTCGCAAACAAAAAGATCGTTCAACTACGGTTCCGAAAAGTTCCTACGATCGTTGCTCTTCGAGGTACGAAATTTCGTAATACCGAACCAAACTGGCATTCCATTGATGACGTCAGTTTTGTTGAGACTTTTAAAATAGCTTCACCCGGCCGGTTGAAGTGGCCGTGGAATTGGCGACAAATTCGCCTAGCCTGGTGGCAGCCAGAAAGAACACGCCCAGAAGGTGCTAACTTAAAGACATTATTACCACTTTCAGTAGCTCACCGCCTTTCTCTCTTCGGTTGGCGGACATTTGTAGGGAATGGGATCGTGTAAATTGCCAACGGCAAAGTGTAAAGTCGCCCGGCGACGAAACAGGAAGCGCTCGTCGTGGGGCAAATTTATGAACAGCGAACCAACACCAGCGAAATGGCGCGTTGCATTCCTAGACTCTCCTCCGTCGGTCGTTTGTTTTCTAAGTCGCAGCTCGTAACTTCCGATGCACTCACCAACTACCCCAATAACGAGGACGACGACGGCGACGACGACGGCAACGACGACGGCAACGACAAGCGCATCGAACAACCATTTAATGAGAGCTGGTGTTGTGTTGCCCTCCTGCAGGATTATTTAGCAACTTAATACTTTCAACAACACACATTAGATGCTAAGACTCTTTGGTGATCTTTGCCTGCACAGGAAGACTAATGGCGAAACAGAAAAAATCTATAGAAAGTCACGTCCCAGTGACTTCCAATACTGCCCTGTGTCCCTGGAGCGAATTGAGTTTACGTAATCCAGTCCCAGTTCTGCTTGGTTATGACTAATCACGACCTGGTTTTTTTTCTATTCGTTATTCATCGTAAGTAAATTAAGGGCTTCGTCGTTACAACGGTCTGTTCATGCAAACGACGAATGTGGTGGAACTGCGAATGTGGTGCTCCAGAAACTCCCGCGAATTGCCATTTGCCGGTTTTTTATTGGCGGGTCATTCGGGTTTATAGCGAATCGTATACGGGAACAGGATGATAAAATGGTGTACCGCACTCTCGAGGTACACGTGAGTTTTTGTTCGGTTCAAGGATATTTGACCCAGCCATCGACCGCTGGAAGGGAAGGCGCTCCCGGAAAGGATGTAAATATCTACCGAAACGATAAAGTAAATTATCGTGCGACACCATCACCATTGATGGTCGCGTGGTCAATAATCGCGGTCAGTTTGGCATCCATCCTTCGCCCTCCAGAGGCTTTAATCAGCGCGCCACATAATGGTTGATAAGTACCGGTAGCTGGACCCTTTCGGACGGCGGACGTGACCACCGCCAGTCATCGATCAACGGGTGGTCGAAAGACTTTTTAATTCCGAGACTCGCGGGCGCCTTGCTTGGGTCTCCATTGGCCCCCCACGTACGTACACACACACGCGGGGGAAGAAAGAATGGCTCACGAACACTGTGATTTCTGTACATTATCAAGCGTTATTTACGCGGATGAATTATTCAGTTTCAAGAGGTATTCGACCTCCTAGGACTGAGGTTATGTTTCCCGATTCGTAGAATTGCTTCAAAGAAGGATTCGACTGTGGCCGAACTGTTTGGGGTTTTTGGAACGGATTTTCCTGGAGTGTAATAATAAATTCATTACCACAAAACACGACGGCCCAAGATGGCTCATAAAACACAAAGTATACAAACCGGAGGGACGGCGAGCCCAAAAGGAAAAAGGGATACCCCAAATCAAATAGCACAATTCCTTGGACATTTCAGCTCGCGCAGTTTGTGTGGACGTAGTAGGACGCGCAGTGGACGTAGTCCTGCCCGTTTCCGCAAGTGCGTAATAAAATATACTCCTAGCACGCCATTCGCCGATTATTATGATCGATGTTGACGGGATGGAACTTCAACCACCTACGGCCGTGATGGTTCGCTAGTCATTAAGCACTAATACGGAGGAGAGCTAAAAGCTATCTAATACAAATACCATTTGATACTCCCCGGGTCTCCGCGGCCGCTGGGGTTCGTTATCGAACCACTCGCCACGGGGTTTGGCTTCAGCGAGGATAATTTTCAAAGCAGTTGTTTTTTTTTTCAAGCTATGGAAAAGAAAACTATTTTTCCCACTACATTGTTGTTTCCTCGCGAAAAGTTGTCCAACCGTAACTGTCTGCTAGCTGATAGTGCTGGGTTCGCAATTGTTTATGTAAACTAGGGGATGATATTTTGCCGTGCAGCATACTGTTCCTATTGTTTGTTCCCCATCGCGCTTGCCGGAGGAGTGTGTTGCTTGAGGAAAATGAAAACACTACAGCCTGTTGTCCACACCTGGCGTGCGCGGCAGTCTGATTGTAATGAACACCCCTTCCGTTCAGTCCCCAGAATCGCCCTTTATGTGAATGAAAGTATGTGTGTTTGTATGTTATGATAACTTTTAAACGGTGTGTGAAAACGTGCAACCGACGTTTGGCTCGTCACGCCATACCACAGCCCTTGAAGCCCTCCGCCGAATGGGAGAATGGAAATGGAGGCGCTTTTCTCGACTGCAGTGCAAACGTCTTGAAAAAAAGTATGTTGGAAAATTCTACTGTCTGTCTGGTTGGGGCCCAGCAGAGTTGTTTTGTTTTAGTTTTCTCTGCTGCCTTCTCTTGGCGAATTTAATGTCCGAACGGGGCCGGGGGTTGTATCCCGGCGACCACCGGACCGTGCCCGGTGGTTCCAGAGAAGTAATTATAAAATCATACCCTTCGCCAGCAACCTAGGGACTCACTATCAAGACCTCATCATCACCGTCGTGGGCTGACTCTGCTCCGTTTGCTGGTCCGACGAATGCTTTCTGAACCGTGATATTGCAGGTTTTCGCATTTAATTGTCCGCTCTGTCAGCGAAAGAAGAAGCAGAACGCTTTCTTGCCTCTCGGCATTTTCCGGCTGGGCGGTTTAGCCTTGGAGAAGAGAATTTTCTTCAAGAGGGCTAAGAATGGGATGTTCCGTGTCGAGAATTTCCATGTGCACTGTCTGTTACCACGAACTAAGTAAGTGACGCTAGAGTACATCAATTAATCTGCAGCTAGCGAATGTATTTAGAGATCGGCCGAGCGCGATACGAGCCGATTCGTAAGCAAACAACATACGTATCTGATCCTGGGATGTTTTTCCTTCCCGCAGGAAAAGAAATGAACGTCAACGAGAGACAAAGGGGAAACACACAGTGGTGCCTTTCTTCGGGCGGACTCTTTGAACCGCGACCAATGCTAAGGCCAGTGCACAAACAGAAGCGTACGCGTCAGAGGAAACCCCAGAACGGACCAGTTCTTCGTTTCGTCGTTGCCGGCCGACCATCGGTCATCGGTGGGAAAATTTTAAAACACAATTCCTACGATCTGAATAATAATAATTGAATGTGGGAAAGTAGTCACAAGCCCACGAGAAGAAGTCTGAACATCCACAACCGAGAAATTAATGCAAGGCAATTTTTTCTTCCGTCCGTCTTCTGCGGTGTTGCCATTCCTTGGTCGGTGAGAAATGTCCGCTCGGTTGAGCAAAAGTGTTCGCTTCTGGGGAAAACGATCCAACCAGTTCTAACGTATGAATGGTGTCGATCGGAGAACATTTTCAACCTTCCAGACAAGCCAATGCCGGCACACCGTTTTCGAAGGAAGCACGTAAACGTAGCCAACATCAACAACTTCCTCCTAAATATAGCTTCTTCGTCGTAACCGTACTAACACGCAAACACCGATCGCCGTGTCCGTAGTAAACAATATTTTACAAAAATAACAACCTACCCCGCGACCGCGATCGTTACGGAGGCGCGAAGTGGAATTGCATTTTTTAACATTAGGCGCGAAAGAAAAAAATGCACCCGAAACGAAAAAGGACAAGCAAGCGATCACAGCGAAAGCGACGATCGAGTTTTGTTCCGGATTCGTCACGGCACAGCAAGGTGCATATGTGCAGCTGGAGGGGGCGCTTTTGTGAGACAAATGTTACATTTTCCGGTGGTTTGTTTCCTGGTGCGATTTTTCACCCTCATCGACCGAAGTTCACGCTTGAACGGATGCATTCGTGCTGTAACGAAATACTTTTCATAAACGGTGCATTTTAACAATTTGTTAAAATCGAAATTTCTATGACGCTACCAAAAATGATAAACGGAAACATGCATTCAAGGTGCACCGAACGACGACAAAACTGAACGAAAAAATGGACGGGGTAGGAAAAGCTAAACGTTTGATTAATGTGCCCTCCGTTTGGTATCCGTTCATTCCCGACAACTTTCCAACCCTCCGGATAGCCCTACCCTGTTCGAGACCAAACAACGTTAGGCGCTCATATCCTTGCTCTTATCCTCCCATCCAAGTCTTCTCCTACCCGGCTTTTCGTTTGCATGCATATTTATCCTCGGCACGTCATGTGTTTCCTTTCCGCTGTTCGTCCTTTCGCTCCCACACTTAGCCTTTTGCTTCCGACGGCAGGAAGCCAGTCGACATCCGATAGGCACCGCCGGGTGTGAGTGTGTATATTTCCCGAGTTGTACGAGGAATTAATTTCTCGATTCCCACATCCACCCGCAGCACAGCGAGCGAAGCGCGTCCGCTTCAAGTGGTCTTCTGTCGGGATATTATTGTCGACTTCCGGGCGCTCGCTTTTTTTTCTTCCTGTTCGGTTTGCCATATTGTAGACATGGCGAAGGTGGGAGGCAGGAAAAAGGATCCGGGACGCCCGGCGGGAGGCACACTGAATTTCGTTCCCATACCTGTTCGGCGTGTCTCGTTCCGGCGTGACATCTTTAACATTGAACGATTCCCATGTACCCGAAGGCCTACACAGCCTACAACACAACCCACACTCGCAGCCGTGGTATATTTCTCGTTTTCTGCACACATTTTCCGGTCCTCGAGCAATCGCTTCCACACGAAAAAATCACGCCCGCCGAACCGTGGGTAGAGTGGCGGGTACGTGACTGGCTTGCCGGATACAAGATCAAGCGAGCGACTCCGACCGAGCCTTGGCGAGCTGGGTCGCGGTAGAAACACACATTCTGCAACACGCATAGAAGTCACCACAGGCGTTGGCGAATCGCTGGCCGCGGCCGATCCAGGGGAGGATTATAGAATCAATATTCATCTACAACCCACTCTTCACGGCGCCGAGTCCGACAGCGCCCTAACCCTTCCCTTTAAAAAAAATTGTTTTGAAATTACCAACGTAGATAAAACGGCTTCAAAGGGAGATTTGAACAAAAAATAAACGTTCTTGCAGGAAAAGCACATCGTTCGGGCAGCTCTGACGCCATGTTTCCGTCTCCGATGCCTTGCCTCAGGGCTGGCTTTCCATGACTGTTGGTTCTATGCAACGATTAGATCAACGTACGGTGTGTCCCTTGGCATTAGTCGGCTCTCCACAGCTTGGCCTGGATTGTACCGAAATTAGGTCGACCAGAGCAATTTGTTTTCCATTTTCCATTGCTGGTGCATCGTCAGAACGAGTGCACTTCCCCAACTGCTCTGCAGCCCTGACGGTGACATACAACTACGAACGAGTCTTTCACGACAAGCACCACGAAGAAGAATATTGTGATCGAGTCTGGGTTTTAGATTTATAGGACGCCAGTTTTCGCTATATCTTGCATACATAAAATAGTCCGTCTGTCGAAAAAAAAGGAAAAAGAAATGCCAAAGGAAAAAGGCGCTGGAAAACATCACAATTATTCCCTACTCTTCAAGAATGAAATATTGAAATGTAAAGAAATATGGAAAATTATAACGACTCACATTTGCATGTGGCAAACGGGGCCTGTGTCTTTTTAACTCTGATGGACTCCGAAGGAATGACGGCAACTCTTGGTTGCTAGAAGGGTGTTTCATGCGAACATCATTCGTTGCAATGTAGGCTACAACATTTACGAGGCTAGATCAAAGAATCAAGTAAAGGCCGGGACTGCTTGGAGAATGCAAAACAATTGATCAATCCAAACAGTACGAAACAATGGCACCAGAGGGCTCCACCGAAGGGATCACACACTGCTTGCACATTGAACCGAAGTTACGACCCGGCTACGTCGACAAACTAGAGAAGAATCGATTCACGGGGCCTTTACTACTCCCTGCCCGCCCGTCGAATGATTAACGCTAAGGTCAAATGTTTATTTTGCCAGCATTAGGAACCCCGAGCAGCGTCAAGTCGGGGGCGGAGGGTATCATAATTTTGCATTGTCTTCGCATGACCATAGATGGAGCATAAAGTACTCAGCCGTTCGTTGAAAATTTTCCCCAGTTTCGGTGGGGGTTTTTGAAAAGAAGACTAAACCGAGAGATAGACCCCTAAATGTCGCAAGTTCCGAGCAAGTTGTAATTAAGTTATGTCAGATCGACTCCGCCCTGCGCCATTCGGGCATTCGCTTCGCAGAAGTCTTAAGCCCGAGCGATTTCGAACCATTGCCAGCCCCGGAAAAAGGGGTTTGTAGCATCGCTTTTTCAGTGTGGCCCTGAACGCTGGCAGAACAGTGGGCAAAGATGGTGTTTTCTTGGGTTCTTGGTGTCCCCTGCCTTTCGTGGTGGTGACCAACGAAGCGTGCTTCCTTCGGCTTGTCGTTAATCATCGTCACCGCTTTCGTCTTTGGTGCTCGTACCTTCTTCTACTACGATGTGCTGCCTACGTCCAGGCCACAGGGTCCGTTTTTCCCAGCCAGCGAGTAGGTAAGGGACAGTGGCATCGTCATCCACGATCGGCGGGCGATTCATTCTGCGATGAGCGGTGCGTTGTGTTGAGTGCTTATTTATTACCCTTGCCATCTTTTCAATCTACGGGCCCGTAGCTACGCCTACCAGGGGTCGGTTTTGCAATCGGAAAACTCTCCACCGGTTCAAGGGTTTTCTTTCGTTGCGAGTCTTACGCAAATGCGTATATCAGTATTATTAAAGGTCAGTCTTCATTCCTTCCCCTATTCCCTGGTGGAACCTGGACCACAACTTCGGGAAAGCTATGTGAAAAACCATGACCACGCCATTGAAACATAAAAACCGCCTAGGTAACAGTTTATGATTATTTTTCGTTCCTACGACTATAGTTTGCTTCGCTGTGTGCTTGCATAACACTGAACTTGTACGCAGTAGACCGAGGCCACGTGTAGCATCCAGGGCGGAAAATCGGAACTCTTTGTTTCGTCGCTTGTTTGATGCTTCCCAACTGGAAGCCATTCCTTGACACATATATAAATCTACTCTTTTTTTGTGTATCAAATGTTTAGTTTGTTATTTCACCACAAAACCAACACACAAAAAAATAACAGTTCACCTTCACAAACATTGCACCTTGCACTTGAGAGCTCTGTTTTCCGGGCTAAACGGAAAACTCTCCACCGTTTAAACACAAACACACAAACAGGTTTCATTTCCCTTTTCTTGGCAGTGGATAGGGGCTCGTGACGGTGGAAATGCTGCTACATGATATCCCCAGTTTTGGGCCTCACTTCCCAAACAATACATTCGAAAATGGTTGGAAAGATTTTCGCGCGCAGAGAGACAAAAAAAGAAACAGCAACAACAAGTCTGCTGGGAGTAGGACAGGAAGAAAGTTGTGCAACGTGTCTAGAGCCATTGCTGTTGAACGACAGAGGAAGAAGAGGCCAAACAGCAACAGGAAGACGACCGGCATTTTTGTGTTGAGCCACTTGAGGAAGACGGCTGTGGTTGAGCTTGGTGCACACATCCGCCTAAAGCTGCCAATCGTCTTTGCAATGGCTTCCTTCGGGAAAACTACGAGCACGACGCAGCAGCAAAATGTATCGATTTGACGATGCGAAATGTCGGCGGCCGATTTGGGGCAGAATTATATCAACCCCGTCGCCTTTAAGTAAATGTCGTTGCACTTCAAGTGTTGTTCAGATGGCAATTTTTCGGCACCGGAAGTAACAACCTTCCATCAACGTCACGCACACTTTTAGAAACCCATCGGAGGAAAAAAATCTGCCAGCCTGAAATGGAACCCCCTGCTTAATCAGCTTGTCAACAAAAGAAAGATTGGTTTATTCGAAGTGAGAACGCAGAAGGGACCCTCGGGAAGGTTCTTGTTGAAGGTTCGGGAAGGTTGTAAGTTCGTTGCCTGCCTGCATATCTGTTTATCGTTGCCCTGCGAAGGGCCTCGGTTGAAAACTCAACATGGTCCAAACAACATGGAAGCAAACGAAATGGATGGAATTGGCCCTCCGACTCCCTGTGGCAGCACTATAGTGGATAAATATTTTACACAAAGGTGTCCCCCTATCGGCAGAGGACACCGTGCGCGATGAACAAACAATTTGCCCACCGGCGTCGTGCCGAGGGTGTCGATAAAGGGCAGATATAGAACACCCCTCTGGGGGTGGTGGCTGAGTTAAATCAAACCAACAAAACCACCAACTGTGGTTTGAAACATTTGGCAGGGTGGTAAGTAGCTGTGGGGCGGGCGGATGACGACATCGATCGGAGTTGGGGTACGTCACTTTGTGGCCACGCTGCCGCCACCCGATGAGAGTTTTCCCATTTTCCGTTAATTTAACGTGACACAATTGTGGCCGACCGAAATGTTTGCCACCGTGATGGCGTCGTAATGGTGACTCGGAGTGTGCGGTATGCTAACCTGCACGCATCAGTGGCTTTGTCGATCAGATACGATCGAGTCTTCCGATCCGCCAGCCAACCTCACCTATCGGTACTGAAAAGGTATACGTTTGTTTGGGAGTTTCTCCGCGCGCTGTTTGATGATGGACATGTTTGAGAAGTTTCCCATATGCCACCCCCAAAAGGAAACCCTCCTAGCGATCCCTGAGCCGGGGAAGATGAAAAAGAGGTTAGAGTTTATTGACTGTTTTCAGGGTAGCACCAATCAGTCCGCTCTCTGGGGTCTTTGCTCTTCCGTTTGATATACTTCCAATGCCTATAAATAACTACAAGTATCAACAGACATTTTTCCGCCCCGCCACTGTGTTGAAGTTTCCTTTTCGCCGCCTGGTTGACCTATACATGCGCGGTTCAAAGATGAGTTTTCCGTTCGCCCGAATGCAACCCGAACTCGGCCCCTCGCGAACAGCTGTGATTATGAGAACCGTGCGATAATTTTCACGTTTTTCCGTTCGCGCGACATCGAAATGGCCGGTTCACGTTTAGGGCATTTATTTTTACGACTCGGAAGCGAGAAATTCGGTTGGCAGCGGGTCGCCTTCGGAGCCGATGGCGTCATCTGCCAAGGCCCTCTCTCTGTGGGGTTGTGCACCACCGCTCAATGTAAACAGGCGCTTCTCTTCGCTTCGTTTGCCCGCGGCGGAATGAGTTGCAGCATATCTTTCGTCCCGAACCGTTTCACACACAACACGGTGGATGTTCTAGGACAGACCACTTCCAGATGATGGATTAATGGCGGCTGAATTCAAACATACAGATACCGAACCGCCGTCCACGTTCCACTATCTGCAGCAAGTCTTACTGCCACGTCGTGTGATTGATTACGGGCGCGCATTTCATCGTCATCGGTTGTATTTTGTACGCGTTTCAAGTTCTTTTCCTTCATTCCTTTCGTGGCCCCCGGGATTGACCATCCTTTCGACGGGGAGGATTGTCAATCAGGAGCTACTGGGTTGTTTCGAGCATCTTCTCACCCACCCACTGTAGGAAGTTGATGAAACTCTCCCGTAGCTTCTCGTACTCCTCTTTAAGGGCTCGATGGGCAGGATCGGACATGAGGAGGTCGTCATCATCGTTAAATATAATACATAGGGGGGTGGCAGTGCAACAGACCACCAACAGGTCTTTTCGAAGCGCACACACAAACGCCTTTTACTGGCATGTCCGATAAGTCATTTTTCTGTTGCTGCGATTGCGACAATCAGCAAAGAATTCTTTATCATTTCTTCTGTGCAGTGGGTGTAACATATTGCGTACATAATTTAGCCCGCGGTAATCATCTGAGCCGGGGCAAGCGTGGCCGGAAAGGAGAATGGTATGTGCGCAGATGTTATTTAAAGGGAAATGAGTTGAGAGAGCAGAGTGTTTGATAACTCTTAAATTAAAATGTAAATATTTCTTAAATACACACCGGCTCGGTTGTTCGGAGCTGAATTCCATATTTTGATAGCTTTAAACACTCTTTCAGTATGTGTGGAAGAGAGAAAGAGAGAGTTCCGGCGACCCCGGCGAGAGGTGAAGGTCGCGACGTTAACCGCGGTCCATGCTGGACAACCCGATAAGTTGCTTTACTCGATTACTCACTCATTATAAGTTCATTAGTGACCGAGGAGAGATTAGTAAACTGACGTCACCTTATCGGAACTATAGATGCACCTATAGACCTACGCTGTACCTTATGTGGGTTGACAAATTGCCCTGCAGAGGTAGGCGGCGTCGTTGTCTAGTTGTTCTTGTCAAAATTTCCCCAGTAAGGTTCTGGATTCCCAAAAAAAAAAACAAAGGTTAGAACGCCCAAGCGCGAGGAACCTTCCCACAGTTCAGGTTCGGTTATCAAACCACTAAGGTTACCATTAGTTGGCCGTTGACAATTAGGAATCGCTGGTGGGGGGATACCTTCAAAGAGCCCCAAATGAGGGGGTCATCAACAGCAATTATTAGGGGAGGTGTTTGATGGTGTTTTTGACACAAGACTGCCTCCACCCGACAGTTACGAGCATTCCGGGTGCTTCCGTTCATCGCATCCAGTTATGACAGTGTTGGGCGGTGGCACTAACCACCGTGATGGTGATTCCCACACAGCTGCACACCAAATCGCCGGCGGGGCGGGTTGGACTGTCAAATCGATTTTCGACCAAAGCCAAGGCCTAAAAAGGGGGTTGATTCGATTGTTGGCTTGTTGAAGTCATTTGCGGTCATCAACATCACGTAATGTAACTATAATTACAGCCGCCATAATGCACAACACTCCGCCCAGCGTTTCGCCGAAAGCTGGGCATCATCATTGTGATGGCCGTGACCATCATATCATTGTGCTAGAGAAACACTTCCGTTTCGAAGGCTGCCGGTCTCCGTCCGTCGTGACTCTTCCACGGCTAAACGGAAAACATACACACGGTTCTTCCGCTCGACAGTGGGCGCCTTCCCGGGGCTGGTGGTCCTTACGTTCCCCCCGACCGGTCCCCTCAAGTGATTGGCCATTTTTCAAAAATAGAAGAGTTGTTTACCGAGACACACATGCTCGCCAGCTCAAACACATCGAGACGAGGAACGGGGAACTGGAATGACGGAGGGCTATTGTTTGTTTGAGTTGCAATTAGCAACGACCATACCTCTGCCGGCCGAACACCACGCCGGAGTCGGCTGGTAGGACATGCTGCCTCAGCGATGCTACACATTCCGCCCGGCCTACCCCCTACGCCGGGGGATGATATCGATAGCGAAACCATCGAAAGGAGCGACAGCAAAAAAAAAACAGAGGCACCTTGTGAAAAGGTGGCCGATTAGATGATGATATACTGTCATACTATTTTTAGACAAAAGAAGTGCGCACCCACCACGAAGCATACATGGGAGCAAAGGATAGCTGGCAGGAGCAGGGTGGGGGATGCAGCAGTATCCATGTGGCACCAACACTCTCTGGATCGCCAACAAACCCAACCCAACTCACGGAGCGATGTTGCTGGCCGCGTGAAGCAAATTTAATTGTTTCCAGTTATTCGCGTGCAATGTTTGGCGGTTTTCCCTGCCTTTCTCCTGCCGACTGCCCTCCCGCCCCAAGCCTAGCGCAAACACCTGGTTTCCCATAGTGTACACCGTGCACGACCAATGCATTTGGCCGCACAGCACAATAGCGAAGTGCACAATGGAAAGTTTGCCACTTGTCGGGTGGTGCTGGTAGGGCAGTATTTAGCGCATCGATCCATTATGGTCCGTTGCAGGTGATGCCACATCTCCCATCACCCGGGTCGGTCCACCAACACATCATCGTAACCATCATCATTAGCCGATCAGAAGCGGTGCTGTGAACATACTCCCCCTTCCCATCCCCATCGCCTTCGTCGTCGTCGTCTGCCATTCATTAGGAGCGCACATAATTAAGTGTGCGTTTATTTTTCCATATGCCCTCGCGTATGTTGGCACTTATGCCATCCTTCCCTCTCCCTCGCTGCGCCTCTAGATTATGTAAAGCCCGGCCCATCGCTGCACACTCTCTGCAGAAGCAGATCACTTTCGGGCTCATTGCACCGCATTGCATTAGGAGAGAGCGCACGTAAAGGTGATTTTTTCGCCGGGGCTTCTTCTGTAACCCTAGCAGCCCGGGATTGTGGGATATGATTCAGTAGCCCGGCTTGGGAAACTCGGGCGGAGAAAGGAAAACTGCGCACCCCACTGTGGCACTGTGTCGTTTCGTTTGTATGATAGTTCCCAGTGAACTATTGCACCATTAGCGTGCACCGAGGAGGCGGGAATGCATTTTTTTCCATTCAGCACCACTGGTTTCCCTTCGGCTCGGTTTCCCATCTCGTTTCCCATCTTGCACCGTAATTGCAAAATTGCGATGCATTTAAGATGAAGTGCATAAAAAACAGCACATCTTTTTTATTTTGTGCAGATAAACCCGCACAACACAATGCGGTTGTTACGAAAGCCCCTGGATGGGTTTTGCAGGATTACTCTGAAACGCCTGCTCGTTTAAAAGACTGCAGGAACGTTTTGGCCAATGCAATGTTATTCTTCTTCAGCGTATCATTGGGGAGCAAGCGACCAAATAAAATGTTGTACATATAAAACAAGAACCGTCAGAATGTGAACAGCTTCTCGTCAGCAGCTGATTTTTTTTTCGTAACTCTAGCAGCTAGAATTGGAGAAACGGAGTTATATGAGCATTGCTCGTCCTGCATCTGTGATGAACGATTTCTCGTAAACAATATTTTCTGCCCCATATACCGGACCCCGTCCAACGTACTGCTGGAAAGTCGCCAAATTCATATCGAGTCCATAGCGAAAGGAAGTAAGACTTTTCTTCCTGGAGCCGAAAGTCACGTACAGGCAGTTATGGGAAGAGTTCACGCTCCGCTTGGCCCAGAATAGTTGGTGGTTCAACAATGTAAAACCACGGCCAAACTCGACAGCCAGCCCCCACAGGGCAGCAAGCAATGAAGTGCAGTTTTCTGTCAGTTGTTATTGCCCTTTGCCAATTCATTGACGGAAACTTGTTTGTTCTCAGTTCGGTTCTTTTCTTTTAGCTGTTCAACCAATATGGAATTGAATTTATTTTTCAGTTCAATTCCTCCCTTCGACAGGCACCGCCGACGAAGGGATGGAGGCAAATGGAAAATTTTATTCCGTCCCGACCGGATGCAGCTCGAATTTACAGAATTTATTGCCGCCAAACATAAAACAGCAGGAACATTATCGTCGGATTGTTTTATTCATCGAACAAAACTAAGCTTGTCTTTTTACAGACCAGCGAGTCGTCGGCTGGCTGTGAGTTCAGCGGGAAACTTTGTAAACGCTGGAAAACTCCTGCATAAATTAGGGGACATATTGAAAGGCATATCCCGGTGCAAGAATGTGATGACGAACGGGGGCGTACGTAAGGTGCGATTCGGGGGTGGATGGCGTGGAAACAAGAAAAACTCTTCCTGCTGCTCGACACAACTACTTACAATGCACACCATTCGAGTTTTCGTGCCCGTGTTTACGGTACGCACCTGAAACGAGAAGGAAAAGACAAAGAAAATGCTCGGTTAGTACACGATCAATGGAGTTACTTCACTTTCTACATTAGCTATACGGAACATCAAAGAAACAATTCGCCCGAAATTTAAGCGAGCCCCATTTTATGTTAACACACGTTGAGATGTTCCGAATGTCCAGACTGATGTTGTTATGTAGAGACGCCTCAAGAAGGAGAGAGGAGGGAACTCTGTCGACCGACTAACTAAAAGGTTGTTCCCACCATTGCTGTCTAAGGGTGGATGATGTGTTTCCTATTTAGTTTTTAGTTCAAACCTAAAGCGAATTAAGTCCACTTTGCCTGAAATACCTACCCCGCTTGGGATTAGGTAAAACCGACGTGTGTGAGGCAATTTTTGTTTGGAAAAGAAGAAAAACGTACACTTTCTCAAAACGGCCACTAATCGTAAGCAAAATTGCTCATCTTTCTCCCATGGAGGGGAAAAACTAAAACCAGACCGCCCAAAACGGCCGATGTAGGAAGCAGAAAGACGCAGCTGAAGCAACGCCGAAGGGGGTCGAGGTCTGTTACACGTGCTGCCGATGCAGCTACATCTTGTAAATTGAGGTAAAACTAATCATGCCCCGAGCGGAGGAAATCGCGGCCAAAATACGATGGGGAAAGCGAGCGCATCGATTTACCTCGCGGGCCGAACAACCGATTTCCTTCGTTTTGGGAAAAAGTGTTCCGTCCGAAACACTGGTGCTGCTGCTGGTGGTGGTGGTGGCTGTGGCTATCGAGCATGTGCATTTTGAGCTTGGAAAATTGATTTCCGTCGCTAAACGGTGTCAGTTTGGAACGGCGCCAAAAACCACAAGCTTCGGTGCGCAGTGTTAGTTTGCTTTGCGTTAACATGCCCCGTTGTTGACACAGTTCCGTGATTGATTTTCTACGCCATCTTCTAACGGCAATAGATCTGAGCAGTTTTCAATTCATCTTTCGTTCGCGTTGCGCGATCCGTTTGTTTTGCATACGATGATGCTGCTGGTGGCGAAGCCACAACACATTTTCTTCACACTTCTTCAGCATCCACTTTTATCAACCACCGAGACATGCTTCATCAACATTTTCGTGTGGTAAATACACTCTTCAGATGCTTTCATTTTCCGACCCTTGACGATGCATTTCCACAAAGTTCGGTTGCAGCATGCAAATTTTAGATCCATGGTTGTAGGAAAACACGCAGGCAAGAGCGAACGAGTGGCGAAAAACCAACCGTTCCACGGGATTTGTTCGACCGGTTTCCACAATGATTGATCGGAAAATTGACCGTACCAAGAAAAAACAAGCGATGGAAATATACCTTCCAGTGGTGTTTACGTTTTCATCTGCGGATTGCATTTCCCCTGTTTGGAAAGTATACGAAAAAATAAATGAACAACCGTGCATGCTGCATTTTCAGCATCCGAAATGGAAATGATTGGCCCAAACTCCGCCGGTTGATTGATTTGTTGATTCGTTTTGGGTCTCGAAACGAAAGTCAGCACGAAAAAAAATAAATGCCAATACGAAAAACTGCTACTGTACGTGTGCATAGGTTACAATGGGACGAAAATGCAACCATGCCCGTGCATGTTGCATCAACCCTTGACAGGGTGTTGTTCGTCTCATGGTTCTTCGCCGTTCACAATTCGATCGACATCGGATTCAAATTCGAAACCGTTAGCTCTCGGGGGTCAAGTTTTCCGTCTTGGCCCGTCAATCGTCAATCGGTCCGACAACAATGGTCGACGTCACGACTCGGGCGAATTTTTTTGTGTGTCGACAAAATCCATTTCGTCAGTCGTGAGGACACGATCGTCCAACCGAACCCAGATTCGAAAACCATTTGCAACGACGGAAAGGATGTAGGAATAGAATCGTCCGTTCGCACACTATCAGGAGAGTTAATTGCCGTTGCAGTAAAAAAAAAGTGAATACACGCATAGCGTTTCTGTCGCGTGGAGAGAACATGATGCGCATCGAAAAAATCCAACCCTTTGGGAGCTTGTTGGAAAATGGGAACTGGAAATAGAAACCAACGAACACACCATGGAGAAAAGGCATCACGTGCGTCTCGTTGTCGTGTGATTGTCGTTTGACAATGGTTTGTTGATGCCCTGTGAGCATCGAGTTCTATTGGTGACACCGAACGTGGATAACATATTCACTTCTGTATCTCACCAACCAACCCAACCACGTCGTAGAACACTGCAGCAGCGGTGTTTGTAGAGAAATGCATCAATTGACTACGGTAGCACGAACATTAACCTTCCCGCGCCCTTCGCTTCCTTTCTTCGGTGCCCTAAATATGAGGGATCAAATGAAAACGAAGCGTTTGCCCTCAACCTACTTGGTGGTAGTGCGAAGGTCTGCCACATCCTTCGTGTGGCAAAATTATTCGTCGGCCCAGCTCGAAGGCGCGCGGTGGGTATGAAAGTTTTGAATATTTCCAAGCCGCAATGCATTCCAAGCATTCGGTACAGAGTGTATGCTCCCAATTCGCGGCCACAGGAAAAATGTGCGAGCATCACGGGGACGAGAAGTTGGGAGGCACTTTCATTATAATTCAATTAAAATCGTGATCCGAATTTTAACCGACTGGTTTTTATGCATCGAACGAAGAACTACGGCGTATAGTGGTTGACGTGCGTCAATGCTTTTCGGTACGCGTGCATAGAGGTGAATCGCGCCTTTGGGTGAAGCATAAAAAAACACACATCCACGAAAACCACCGCCTCTTCTATTTAGAAGCGAAGCCGAGCATGCTTCTTTGCTTGGAAGCACGCGTTAAGCCGGCAGCCAATCCGCTCAACACACTCAAGCAGGAGAAGATTACTTCCTACGCCGAGATGGCTCCATTTTGCCCCGCAAATAGAATCATTACGGACCAGGAAAACCCTGATTGTCACGCACTCTTTTCCAACTTTTTTGTTCGCTTCGTGTCGAATAGACAAATGCCCTTGGAGACGAAGGAATGTTCATGTCATTTGTACGACTCAAAATGCTGGATTCTTCCAAGGCATCGAGACGACAAGACATGAGACTGAAGACGTAATATATAAATCACTACTCGAATGGATTGCTCGGATCCTTTGCTTCTGCCTCGTTCGCCACCATTCATCCTACTCTAAATTCTTGTCAGTAGTTGTTATACAAAACTGACAAACGCATGAATTAAGGCAGACGCAAATTCAAATCCGCCGAGCCACATTATGCTGGCGGCGGTTGTTCTCACGAAGCTTTTATTGCAAATTCGTCCATTCGTGTGCAGACGGAAAATGAGAAGAGTGAAAAATAATAATCTGTAGCCTTTCGTTTTTCACGCCAACACGCGACTTCGCCCGCCGTGCCTCATGCTCTCGCCCTCTTACAATCCTCAACTCCGTGCCACCCACCCACCAGTCACACCGTTTCGCCGTCATCGAACTCGCGAGGGTAGTTGTGAGCCAGATGAGTGTCACTTTCTCGCCACGATGACGTCATGGTGGTCGAAGAAAGTTTCACTTTTCTCGCCTGCAATTTTTTTGCGTTGACGAACAATGGGCGCCCTCAACAATAATAATTTCCCTATCCGTCTCTCCGTCTCTCTCTCTTTATCGCTCTCCGTCCGGTGAATAATCGTTGCGGTATGGCCGCGGTCACGCTGCCACTTTCGATTTGTTCAAAAACAATTTCACGATTGTCTTCCGAACCCTTCGACGGGGGGTGGTGGGGGAATGTCGTCTCCCAGCTGCGCCGCCCCAACAATAGAGATGCGGTCGCCTGTTTGTAGTGCGTTCTCTCACAACATAAATCCTACATTTGACTCGAGTTTATTAGCGAAGCTTGCGATTCGAGCAGGCCCACCGCGGAACAACAAAAGCCCGCTCGCTTCCTTCCAATTGTATCTGATTTGTGGCAACCCGACCAGACAAAACAAGCGCCAGCAGTGGGGAGATTAATGAGCCACAATTAAAAGTGAGATTTATTGGTGAAGATAAGCGATGCCGACCATAAAAAAAAATCCGGGCGCATAGAATAGGAGCACGATTGCTACACTGCCTCGCTTCGAAACGTCAACTCTTTGGAGAGACAATAGGACAAACGATGACTGGGCGAGACGCCCCAGGTCCAGTCATCTACCACTCCCTGCGCCTTACTGACAAACGGCGATTTTGTCGCGAAATCGCACGGTACAAACACTCCCCGCGCAATGGCGAAATCGTGGAAAACTCATGCACCGTGCTGCTTCGTGCCTTTTCCACTCCCTCGCAAGCCGCAAAAGGAGAGAGAGAGTTTCATCCGAACAACAAGTGCGCAGCAATATGAAGCCACCGAACACAGTTTCTATCCCTCTTCGATGCCACACCTAACGTTAATTTCAGGTTGGTCAGTTTTTTTTTGCAACGCGGTCAGGGTTAGTTGATCGATAGGGTGGATGGGTGGGGCGTTGAGTGGGAGTGGAAAACTAAGTCCACAGAAGTGCTGCGAGTGTTTTGAAAACGCGACTAAACCAAACGACGCTTCGCCGGTGCGCTATGCGGCAATCGTTTCAACAATTTATCTACTCAACCGATCAGCCTCAAAACGTGATCTTGACCGATCTTCCCGAGCGCCGTAGAATTGAATAGCATCTTGCCTTGGGTTTGAGACGAAATCAGGTCCCACGGTGAAAAATGGCCACAGGACGGGATATCCTTTCGGAGTGTTTCGCTGTGTGGTGATAAATATTTCAAACCCGTCGACCATTCCCCGACGCACAAATTCCTCACAGATCGCGCACTGAGCCGGCTGAACTTCCGATCGGTGGGAGTGGATTTATCTCGAAATCTCTCCGCCCATTCCCCGTTGATCGACCCCCATTCGCAATTGGTTTAGTGCCACACAGACAGGTTGCTTCATTCGCCATTTGACGTAGGGTTCTCAGTGAACCTTGCGCAAACGACATCACAGGCATCCGGAGCCGACGTTCGGGAATGCCGGCACACAGGCAGCAGATAGATAATGTGAGTTTTGTTTCAGGTTTAAACGTTCGCTCGAATTAGATCCCTTCTTGTGATAGTACTTGTTTTAGAAACCTAGAGCTCCTGTTCTGCTTCTCGTACAGCGCTACCAAATTACATTATGCAACTCAATGAAACGCATTATGGTGTTGCTTATGATGATGATGATGATGATGATGATGATGATG
>JAOEFI010000004.1:26474806-26485308 GCA_034621735.1 Anopheles plumbeus
AATAAGTGCAATCAAGGAGTCACATTTGGTTCCATTTTCCGATGCGAGACTCGACGGCGGCCGCAGGCGAGGTGGAAACGGGAGGGTGAGCAGAAGCAGCGTGGCCGGTCGGTAAAGTAAATCCGTCCAATTCTGGACCCCGGCCACCTCTTCCTGTTCACGACCTGTCCCCGCCCCGGAAGACGCCATGCATTAGGGGTTTGCTCTTTCTTCGGGGCGGCGCAAGATGCTTGCGACATCCAGCTCTGACCTCGGACCCTACGCCTAGGGCGACGCTTTAGGGCGACTGGAGACGGAACGAGTCACGAGCAGGGGGCGACGGGACGGGAACCGGACAACACGTCGCACTGGGCCGGGGACGATGGTATAGGTCAGGAAGGAATTGAGCAGCAAGAAGGTAGTAAATCTTCCGTCGGAGACAATAAATCTTCAGCCCCTTAGAGGCGACACATCAGTTCGTCCGGACACGGACTCGGTCGGGCCACGGGGCCTGCGGGTTGTGGGTAATTTAAGAGATTAACCAGCCACGAGGATAGCCTCCACACCCCCGCCAACTTCCGTTCACTCCGCAGTCCTTCGAAGGGCAAAGGAAAGAAACGGAAATAAGTGATGGTAATTATAAAACAGATTGCGCTTTTCATTTTTCTGAAGCCACTTTTACGCTCTTTTGCGACACGCCAGGCCCCGGGATCCTTCAGGTGATAATATCCGAACTAGGTCAACCAACGCGATTGGCCGGAATCGTCTGAGGAAATTATGGTTCTATCGCTTTCCCAATCTCTCGATCGGCTGTTTTTTGTTTGGCATGGTTTGCTGGTTCAACGCATCGATCATTGTTTCAATAACATTCGTCTTACCTTCCGGGCACGGGAAAAGCTGATTGTTAGTTCTAAGGATGAAGCCATCATTCATTCGAAAGTTTTACAATTTCCCTCTACGGGAAGAGAGATAACAATTCTCTACGATTGGCCGCCCGTGACCGGGTAATGAATTCATATTAGATTTATTGCACATTTCCACTGCCAACGGGAACATGCCGATGGTTATGATGATGAAGATGTCGCCGGATGGAAAGAGCCACGGTATGGGTGAACACAGTCAAGGACATGCGGAAGGTACTACAGACGGGCGGCGCAGTGCAATACACGATAGAACAAAATGGGAGGGATACGAAAACAATTAAAAACAAATCCGCCACTCATTCCGGTCGGTTTGATGATTGCGCGTCCCTCGGTCGAGGAAATTTGCGGTTCGGGTTCGATTTAAAATCGAACCAGGACAGGGAGAGTAGCGTGTGGTCAGTAGGACATTTGCGAAAAAAGAACATCCGAGGGTGGAACGGCCGCCGGTGGCGGTGAAGGACAATTAAATCGATCATCTGCTTGTAGATAAGCGGGGGTAGAGAATGGGAGACCCGGGGAAGGGTAAACAGATGTGTCCCGCACGTGGACACGATGGTGCTTGATGAAGGCTGGAAAGCTGTCTGTTAATTGTTCCGGAAAAACCAGCAGCAACCAAACAAAAGCCCAACGGGGATTAGGAATTATGGCTTGTCCTTTGAACACTAATGGCGCTACGGCTTGTTTAGCAGGATGTGTCATAAATTGCGTCCTTTCCTACCGTTTCCCTCGCTCCCCGGTCGTTTGATGGGAGGATCGAAGGATTTCTTTAATGACACTGACCTTACAGGAGGCCACGGACGCAACGACGATCCTTCGCAGGGAAAGGAAGGAGGCCTGTCGCACGGGCCGGATATGATCGCTCGTAAAGGAGATCAAAATCGTGGCTATCTTTAACTCGCAGCAACAACCGATTACGGCAGCCTGTCTTCGAAGTCGGATCAATTAAAGGCCCATCAAGATCGCCCCCGGGACCAATCATAGGAGCTGACTTGTGGCTTTTCGGAAGGACGGCATAAAACCATCATTATCTAGTGGCTGCGCTTCCTAGGTGGGGGAAAAGAAAGTCCGGACAATGGACGCATGCTGTTCTTCGTCCATATCCATATGCGTAAAGGAAACGCGACAAAAAAGGATCCGGGATTGAGACACTTATCACCTCATCAAGGAGGTACACAACACGGGAACGGGACCATAGAAGCCTAGCTAGGGGCACGATCCGGTACGCCACTCGTGCGCCGGGTGTTGTTCTTAGGTTCCTTTGGAATCCTCGCGCCTTGCGGTGGTCGGTCGGTTGATGGCTTAACGTCGCTCCGGGGAGACACGTGTGTGGTGATCATCGTTTGACACTTCATTTCACTCATTGTCGCGACATCAACGTATCCACCGGTGGAGAGGAAGAAGAAGAAGCAGATGAAGAAGCAAAAAATGGTTGACGGGAGTCGATCGTAAAGTACAGCACATAGTAATGGCCTTCGCCTTTGCCTCCCTTCGTCTTCTTCCAAGTGCCCTTTCGTTTCCCTTGGCGGTCTTTAAAAGACATTCGCCAGGGCGAGAAAGAGAAACGTTCGGCTCGAAGTGTCGACATGTCGCTTTATGTTTGCCAGATGTTCGAGAGGAGTGTCGGATCGATACCCACACACACCACACGAGCCCTGCTGTGTTGATGATGGGTGTTGGCGTGACATATTGTTTTCGTGTACGCACTTTTTTGACGCCTTCTGGAGACGAAACCGTTCGATTTCTTACTTCTTGTTGGGCAGAAAAAAAAACCTCTCTTACCATTAGATTATGGCGGTTTGATCACAGATGGGTGCGATCTAGCCCAAAACTGGTGCGGAACTGACGTAAGAAGGTCTACGAAAACAGCGGGACATGACATGAGCTCCTGAGGCGATATACTGAAGGTTTTCCGATCCATTATTCCCCGGATTGGTGGTTAACGATTGTTGTTGAGAAAGTGGAGCAAAGTTTTTGGCGGTTATTTGGACATCTGTTCCGAGCGAACACTTTGGTTTGAAGCAGACAATCGCCGGCAGAAATGATCTCGAGCGCATCCATGAACTTTCAATGTTGTGGCACGGATTGAAAACTATAAAAATGTGTCTCACTGATAGTGACTTCAACCGACCTGTTTTAATGCACTCTCGACTAGATAACCCACAACACATCAACACACAACACAAATTCGGGGTAACGGATGTTTCACTTCACATTAAACAAACATCACAATTCAATCCTCGCATCCTGATCCCTCTACTTCAACGCCCGGCCAATACATAGGACAGCCCCTTTCGAATGTGCATCCACCCCGATGGCCAGTCTTCATCAGCCAGCGTTGCAGGGCGGATAGAATTTGGGACAAAAGTCGATGGAAGTGATCGTAAATTTTTATGACTATTTTTAAACAACTCGTTCAAGGGTTCGCCGTGGCCTCTTTAAACCGTCTCGTTCCCCTGACCATAAAAAAAGCAAAAACACTTCTGCAAACGCGCTCCGGTGGTGACAACAACTGCTCGAATCGTGTCGACCTCAAAACCTAAACGAAGGGAAGTGGAAGTAGTGTCGGCTTGCGGAGAAGCGCAGTTTATCACTCTCCGATCCGTAGCCCCGGCGATGCTTGGCCAATTTTAAAATATGAAAACTTCCTCCGAAAATTTTTAATCCTCTCCAATCGTGTATCATGTTTTGCTGCTGCGAGGTTCCGTTCGATCGAGCGCTAAGGGTTCGAAGTTTTATGACTTTTATGAGCGACCTCGACACACACAAGCGCGGCACGACGCGTGGCACCAAATGGTTTGGGATTTTTCTCCTCGGGTTGTGACGACCCACAGCTGCTGGCCCGGCGGCTTAACTAGCTGCAGAATCTTCCCTAAATCCGTTATTTGCTGCGTCTGGGTGCGACTAGGGAAGCGCGTGGGGTTTCGAAAGCACCACAAATCAAATCTCGGTGTAACACTCCCGGATCGCGTGTGCATGTGTCCGACACGAACAGAATACATTATCAAATTCCGGCCAACCATCACCCACAACGCCGGGTGTGCGAAAGGTGGAGATCGTCATGAAAATGTATTTCCACTTATTCCCGCACAAAGTTCAGGTTCGCCTAATCGTTGCCTAGTAACAGCTCCGCACGGGGTTTCGTGCCCGTTGGCCGTTAAGGACGTCTCTGTGGCTTGCTTCCGGATGTTTTCCGGTGCGCGTTTGAAAGTCCGGAGAGGGGTTTATGGATTTATGAGCCCGGGAAAATGCAGAAAATTTCAGGAAAGGTGCAAGCGAAGGAAGAAACGATTATTTCCGCAGCCAACTTGTTTCCTTCCGGACTGACGGTAGGGTAGGCGGCACGGAGTAGAGTGCGGAAAATTCTATCCATCTTCCAACCAGCAGGTGGGAGCATATTTTCTACATCGCTTAAATTCATTTTCCGACCGTTCCACCAGCCCCCGTGGGCATCGAACCTAAGCAGCAATTCAATCAAAAATGATAAACGGCCAACGAACGGGGATCGGGTGGCTGGCGTGTGGTTTGTTTTCGGTTTCAGTTTTCCACGCCCTAGAACTCGGCCGGGAAGGGCGTGCATGCGGGCGGGCGAACAATGAGTGAGCTTGTGGAAAAGCTTACCATGTCCTTTTGTCGAAGCCAGAGCTTTGTTCAACATCGAACCGTCGAAAGACAGACGCGTACAATGGACAATCGCGATCGTCGTCGTCGCTGAGATGGTTTCCCGCGCAACCCGCGAGTCGGGGGAACATTGGAAAATGTGATCGTTTACATTTCCAGCTCTACCGTGGCCGTGGTGGATGGGAAATCATTGCTTCCATCATCCATCATGTCATGTATGACACACACACACGGACACAGAAATACAAAACGATGAGAACCAGTATGCTCAATCGCTTATTGAATTTTCCACCAATAAATAGAAGAAAAAAATGAAAAGGCACCCCCGTGGGCGAAAGTGTGAGGAAAGCGCGACGACAAACACCGGAAAAAGCACACTTTTCAATGCCTAGTCATGGGGAAAATTGAAGATTCTTCCGGCGCAGCGTGGCGTAGAGTGCGGTCGCGCTGGCCCGGCGATTCAAACCGTCATCCGTTTGGATATCCTGATGTGGAAAAGCCACCACAATCGTGCTGCTACCGTTTATTTGAACCAAGTACCTTTAAACCAGGCTTTAAAAAATGTACCTTGAGGCAGTAGCCGTAAACCACAAACCATGCCCCGTAGCCGGTCGGCCAGTGGAAGACATAATCCGATTGTCACTCAGCTAATCGTCCCAAACCAACCGGCCGCGTGCTCGTTTTCGAATGAATTTTCCGTCCACCGGGGCCCAACCGAGGCGAGACCATAATCCTTTCTGTAGATGGAACGCGATATCGATTTCACTTTGATAGCTTATTTGACAAGGCAACGGGCCCGATTCAGGTTCCGGATGATGGAACCATTTCCGCAGCAACAGATCGCTGCTGGGTATTGTTTGAGCATGGCTCGATGGAAACGGCACGAAATCTGATTCCTAAACGGTCTGCCGCAATTCGATGGAACAGCCAACGGCAGACAGGAAGATGCTTGTAACGAAGGAAGTTAGCGGTTCTAGAGTTTACAGGTATTGTGCTTTCGAAACATTTTGCTAGCAGGAACTATCAAACTCAGATGTTGTTATTTGAGTGGTGTGACATTGAAATGTTCTTGAGCGTCTCATCGAACACATTTATAGTTTGGCTTAGCTTAGGAGCAAAATACCGTTTCTTCAAAGCACAACTCAACCAACACATAAAAACATCGTGTAACATCGGTTCGAGCGTCCGGAGGCAGGGGCAGACTATTCCATTAGCCAGTAAACATTAATCTTAAGTGAGCAGCTTGATCAGCCTGGAATGATCGATCGTACGACACGAACTACGGAGGAAAACAAATAACACGAAAAACGGTTATGAAACCTTCATAGCAGACACCAACGTCTGTATGTAAAGAAAGTGGCAATCAATAAGAGCAATAAGCACGTAAAGAAAACTTTGGGTTTTTTGTAACGGTCCTTAAGGCTCACTTACGACTAAGACCGATATCTAGAGCTAGAATAAAGGACATTTTTACGAATGGCCAAAGGCTGCACCGATCGACGAAATAGATTCGCCACAAGAGCACCGTAACTGAACCGCGACGGGACACCAATACGCGGCTACGACGACCCGAAGGTCGCAGTTAACACAGGCCGCCTGAACGCGCTGGCGCTGTTGCTTCTCTGCGTGCAATTCCTCTATCCGGTCGGAACCAGAGGCCAAAAAAGTAACGAATTCGGTCTGGCTCGTGCCGCGCGTGTTTCGGTTGCGCCTTGCGCATCGCGTGTCAACGTTTATTCGCAAACGCATATTATGACGTGTCGGGGGCTAGAGATTAAGGGAAAAAAACTACAAGGCAAGCACATGAATTGCGCAAACGAGCGAGCACGTGGTAATGTAACGTCAAATTTTGTGGTTTGAGAAAAAAAACGAACACTCATAAACGAAGGCGAATTGCAATGCGGAGTGAAGTGCAGTTGCAAGCTGCAACACGCGCTGCTTCGCAACGGTTCACCAGGGCCGTTAAAGTGGTGGCACGTGAACGAATAAATTAAAGGCCTTCCTTCCGCAGCAAGGACGAAGCGTCCAGGACGAAAGGGGAAAGGAGGGAAGAATGGGTTGTGGAAGCGCCGGAAAAATAATTAAAAACGTATAAGTTTCAAATGGAAAAGGCTTGAAGGAATGATAATAATGATCGACCTGAAAGGACGACCGGTGGGCGACGCAGAAAGGGATGGAAGAAGAGGAGGGAGGTAGCAGCTAACGCACCTGTGTGAAGTACGAAGGAAGCACGCAGCGCTGATCGTCCAGGCGCGAGCATTGGACGCGTTCCAGCAGCTCGAACAGATCGTGTGTGGCTCCGCGCAACCTGTCCGGGCTGGTCGTGGCGCTCTTGCTGCTGGGGGCCGTGGCCGCGGACAGACCATTCTGCTTCGCGTTCGCCGCTGCTGTCGTCCACCCGCCCATATGTTGACGCCTGTTCGGGGAGGATAGAAAATAGAAACACGGGAGTCAATTACGGCCTGTGTTTAATGTGATGTTAATGATATTTTATCTACGACATAATATAATACCGCCACCATGCATTGGGCTACCCAAACATCGACTGGAAACTATAACATAATAAATATAAATAAATAAATAACATAACCTAATGGTAGCAAACTCGATACCAATAGAAGATTAAAGCCTCGAAGCCTGGGTTTGGGTTTTTCAATGGACGTGATTGATCGTTTTTCCGCCTTCCGACGAAGCACATGTACCGCACACAACCTCGCCGTACGCAAGCGATCGAACCGCACGTTGGCGTTCGATTTACACCACCGCTGACTAATTGCTACCCCCGGAGATCAAGATGTGTGTGGCAGACCTTGCCCGGACGGCGGGGTGGTGGTTGCAGTTGCACTTTGGAACGGGTTCGCGTCGATGTCGTCGTCGATTACATCTACATCAAACAGCGGAGCAGGCGTGCGGCCGCGATATCGGATTAGAACATATTAATTTGATCGCGTCCAAATAAAATTCCCCTCCCGGCGATTTCCCGCCCTCTGTGAGACCATTCACCGATGTTTTTTCTGTGTGTGATCGGTGTTGTTGGGTTGTGGTCATTATTCGCCGACAACCTTAACCGCGAAGGAAACAACCACCAACAGCGGGGGTTGGTTCCCAACCGTGGGTGCCCCGATTAATGATCATTTATCAATTCTAATTAATTGTTACATACACCATCGCTTTGTATCTCTGTCTCTTCTGTGGCTGTGGCCATTCGGAACGGGCTCCGCCTGTGAGAAGAACTTGGCCGGATCGTGTTTCTGGTCGTGGTCAGTTGGATATACACCAGCAACAGAAATGCACCCCTTCACAGCCCAAAAAGGGATGCTATCGAAAAGTGACGGACGGTTTGTAGGAGTGTGTAAGCAGCCAGTAACCGAACTGGCCCAGAAACTGGATAAAATGCGACTTTAATTGGACGATGATGATGTATTGCCCATGCTGGAGGAGTGTCACTTCGGTAGCAGTATCTTTTCCGCCTCTGTTCAGCTCCCTCCGCTGGCAACTTGATTGATGGTGTTTTGATAAGGAAAACTTAGCCCATATGGAAGTAAATTAAGCAAGCAATGTCTGCCAGCCTCAATGATGAGGCTCAATGTCAGCTCATGATTCGTCTAGAAAATCACAATTTTAACTCAATTATTGTGTTACCCTAGTCTGCGTTTTGTATGGAGATGTTTCTTCCCATATAATGAATTTTCCGATACGAATTCAGATAAAAAGGTGTGCTCATTATGGTTGCGATAGGATTTAATCGCCAAACCGCCAGCCAACACTTCTCCTCTTCTTCGCTCGATCCGCCGAAAGGTGTCCACTTGAAAAACGGAAAATCCGTTAATCCCTCTTAAGCATTCATTATGGAAGGTGTAATAAAGTTCAAAACGCGATGTCGGACACCCTTCACCAACGCGAATAGTGTTGCGCACACTACAAACAGCCAGACGCCGAATGCGCGCCCGACAGTCCATTGAGTTGAAAATCCAGTGGAAACTAAACCACCCCCCGAGAGATACCTCTCCCGGCAAGGACCTCACGAGAAGGACCTCTCGACAGGCACTACCGCCAACAAAACGAACTGTTTATTATTGTTGATGTTGCTGCTGTCAGTTGTACGAGTGAGCGTGCGAGCGTGCATTATTCATAGTGAACGCCACGGGAGGACGACGAGATGATTTATGCGTGTATCAAGCAACGCCATCAAGCGAATAAGGTCCGAGCTCGTTGCATCAGCCCTCGAGAGCCGGCCGAGTCCTAGGATGACAAATACCCACCCCGACCCCGGCCGAGGGAAGCTGGGCTGGATCGGAGCAAAAAGGACACCAGCATGCGTCCGGTTCACTGGTGTGTAAGCCAGTTGTAATTCTTTCCCGCTACCCCTTTCGAAATGAGCAACCCCGCGTCCGAGAAGGTCGCAGTCGTAAAATATTCCGAACCCCCTGAAAAAGGGGTAGGTGCCGGTGGTGGAAATAGATCATTTAATATTTGAAAGCAAACACAAAGTAATTTTCATAATCACTTGCGCCACCCAAAGCGATAAGCAGGCGGGCTGCGTTTTTTTGTGCTTTTTTATATTCTGACGCCATTCTGGTCAATATGGGAACGACCCTTCAGGAAGAGCGGCCAGAGAAGGCTGTGAACAGTTGGCGAAAAGTGAACATCCTTCCGTACAGGCGCAGCAAGCGGAGGAACGCTAGAAACATGATCTTTGCAGCAGGCAGGCTTCCCGGGCGAAGGGAGAGCGTCGAAATCGCAAACCAAATGGCTAATGAAATTCCATTCATTCCATTCCAACTCATAACCCTATCCTCAACCCAGCTATGGTGCTTTATTTCGTAAAATATGTTATTTCTTCATCCCTCGCCCTAGCCCTGCCTTCCTGCCCAATTCGTCCCAGGAAAGGGGCAATGCAGTTCCATTTCGTGTGTGTGTGTGTCTCTGTTGCATTTTCCAGCTGGCCATAGCCTGAAGTGGACACGCTCGAAACGTCGTCCACCCTCCGCAAAGCCTCGGACAGCTCGGGTGGTAGGGGGTTGGCTTTGTCCGGCACGCGTGCCCTCCCGACATGCCCATCTGTGTGTTTATGCTGCACTCCAGAACGATCATCTGCATATTTTGAAGTGCACTCAGGGCAGATTCACTTCATCTGCAGCGTTCTTCCGTAAACCCAAACGGTTCATTTTGCACCCAGTTCGCTTCGACTCCAGTGAAGAAAGGTTTCCCGTTGCACACTACGCGTTCTCCTGAATTTTCTCTCTACGAATGGCCGGGCGAAGGTGTTGTGTCCGATGTGCACCGTTGCGTAACAACCGGGTCAGGTTTGGATTCAAGCGATTTATAAACCATTCCCCCTTCCTCTGGAAATTCCTTCCGATTGGCAGAGGCGAGCACAGAGAGATCCAACGTTTAGCTTGAGAATATTCAAATATGCTTCCCATTGCGGCCCATTTTCCGAGCTGATGACGAACAGAAACCACCGAACCACCGAAGGCCCACCATTGCAACTGACAGAAAGTTGGAGTAAATACGAATGGACAGTTTTTCCCGCACTCTTTCTTGGCCGCAGTGGAAACGTTGTTGCCGCGCTCTGGCCTGCGTTGTTGGGAAAAGCACAGAAACCGGAAGCTCACTTGCTCACTTTTGGGCAGGGAAAATTTATCTCGCACCCTCGTTTTTCGCACACAAATTCTTTCTTTCGCCCGTCCGGCGAGCTTCTTACAACGATCCCATTCGAACCCGAAAGCCAGGCCCTGACTCACGGTATTTGTATTTGTAGTGGTGGTTGATATTATCCGAATAGAATTAGAGAAGCTTCGGAGCCTTCACACCCTTAACAAACCTTAATTCAATCGAGCCAGCCCAGATTTTAGCCCACGTAACCATGACGTTACTATCAACAAGGGAGAGAAAGAGAGAGAGAGAGATAGAGAGAGAGAGAGAGAGAGAGAGATAGAGAGAGAGAGAGAGAGAGAGAGAGAGAGAGAGAGAGAGAGA
>JAOEFI010000004.1:26492275-26508332 GCA_034621735.1 Anopheles plumbeus
ATGTTACTCGCCGTCCGGAAAAGCAACCCGGAAACGCAAAGTTGATCCTTCCCAGGACGATCCTTTCCTCGTTCGTTTCGGTCGGTCAAGGCGAGGGACGGTTGGTTTTGTATGCGATCTCAAAAATGTGCTTTTGATTACACTTCGCTGCGTGGGAATCCGCAAATGTGGGATATTCTCTAGTCATGAAAATCACTAAGCCATAATAGAACGGCGTCGTCCATCGGAGGGAAAACAGGGAAGCAAGAATAGCGAAAAGCCCAGAGAAGCAGAATACAACGCAACCAAATTCGGACACTTCCGGAAACGGTTCTGGGAACTTTGACTGCACGTGTAGTTTTTCCGGTTCTGGTGTTATGCCATAGCAGTTCGTTTCGTTTCCCTTTCACCTCCGGGTGTCCGTGCGTTTATTTCATCTCCCTCAATCGGGTAGATTTCCGCACAAACATCCCGGGAATCGTTCCCGTAAATGGTTTTACGATCCTCTATCCTCGAACGGTCCGACCGGCGCGTCGGACGGCAATTTGAGTGAATGCTGATTAGTTTGCTTCCGGTCAGCGTCATACGCCGTCGACTTACGGGCCCTGCACCGATTTGGTGATGCTATTTTATACCGTTACAGTCGTCACGGACTTTGCTGACCATTTCTGATCAACCGCGAGGGTCTCCGCCCCCGGGGGCCGTTCGTTTTCCCACTGAAGCATAAATCTGCCAGCAAACTACACACACACATATTCTATTTGCCAATCGTCCAATATCTGACCGCAACGTCAATACGCAACTCGCACACGGCCAGCTCCCGCTGCGAGAACAACAATGACCCTTTGCGAAATGGTTTCCCGCAATTCAAGAACCACGGTGATTGCGTCAAACGCAACCAACCTTTGTGCGCCCTCCCCCTCCGATACAATAAGAATGGCCATAATAATTACGAGTGCACCGTGTCGTGCATTTCGTCATAACTGAGTCGCCCGGTGCAAGCGCGTTTTCCATGAGTTATGTTTAGGGCGCTCTGCTGCAGCAAACGGCAGCAGACAACATCGTTTCTGATCTAATTAACACATCTATTCACGATCGACCTCGAGACGGGACTAGTTTTCGCATATTGGAAATTAGTTCAAAAGTCGTGTGTCGAATTAACGTTAATGTCTCAGTTCGAACGGTTGCACATGTGCGGTACCGACCGCCAAACGAACGTAAGCCATCGCGTTATGTTTCCAACGAGTGAAAAGTTCAACATTTTTCCACTAATAAGGTTCAATTTACAAAGCGCGAGGGAAAGATAACCGCAAGGGATCCCGTTTCCCTATGCACTCACGGTTATCAGAGTCGGTCTGGTAGGGAAAAGGATGCTTTCATTCGGCGAACCCAATGACACCGGATATATCGAAACGAAGAAGAACTTTAGCGTAGAGCAACCGCACGCTTTCCTTCAAGCTCCATCACGGTAGGCGCATCGTCAGAAAAGACGCTTTAAAAGGACCTCTAGTTGAGCACGGTCGTCACATGTCCATTCTTTGATCCATCTTCTGCTGATGAGAATGAAATTTAAATACCCTGCTGCGGTGGGTGGCAAATCGGGACACGTGCCCTCGTGTCTTTTCCGTTGGGATTCGGGGAAACTACTGTACGGACAGGCTGGATGGTAAATTCATTTGCGTAATCGTGCAAATCTCGCTCGATTCGTGTACGGACGCGTGCAGAAAACTCATTTACAAAGGAAGACAGGACGACAAACAAAGGAATCGAACTTTTAGCCCTCCACGCACGTACACAGGCTGCGTGTTTCGGGTGGGTGTAGATGGTTTCGGGCGGGTTGGAGGCGAAAACAAAACCATTCAGGAAGGGATCGCATAGGGAACGACATCACGCGTCTCGCGTAGGACGACGCATCGAACCGGCCACCGATGTGTGGGTGGTTACGACGGATCGGAGAACCCGCGTCTGAAATTCGATTCCGAACGCGTTCCAATCGAGTGGCCGCTGCTGGGTAGATCGTCAACTGCGACGCCATTAGTGCACAAGCACGCACGCGGTGATGAACGCGGGAGGACCGACCGACCGTTTAGTGACCACCTACATCAACAACATCAACCCACGGTCGGTCATCCGGCGGCACCTTCCAGCGGAACGAACTTCCATCACGATCGGTGGGGCCGGGATCGGTGAATTAGAATTTTTAATTTCCATTCGAAACTCCCCGGGATCCCAATAGTGGCGCCCTCCTGGAAGCGGTCGGCGTAGGGGTTTTGTTCTTCGGTTGCCAATTTCGGAAGTAAAAAATCCTCCATTGAAACCGAACGCCAGCACATAACTCTTCGGTGGCTATTCGAGCTCTGCCTCTCGAACACTTTCACCTCGATTTTGTGGATCGTTTAGCACGACATCTATCTATTACTGCCCACCGGACGGTGGGGTGTGTGCACCGGGGGGCACGGGAAAGCGAGGACGGGGAATTTCGTCTTCTCTACCGCGCGCGTGTGTGTGGTTACATAAATTTGGGAAGAGTCCAAAACTCAACAACCCAAAATTAAGACATCGTCGATTCTGTCCCGCACCGCGTTCGGTCCACCCGTTCGCGTTCTCCCGCTTAGCATACTAATTGGATGGTAATTAGTGTCTCTCTGCCAAGGTGCCTCCACAGGGTTGACGGGGAAGAAATACAAAGCGAAACGAAATGGAGGATGGAAATTGTTTTACCTTAATTAGCCAGAACAATCGGACGAACCTCCCCGGCCGGGGAATCTAAATCGTTCGCTGTGGCGGTGGCGGTGATTTCGTTTTCTAGGAAAACGGTGGCCAAAACACCAAGACCACACGAGCGAGGTACCTTTGTCGAAATCTCGCCCCTTCGCAACCACCACCCGCGCACATTTGGAGCTCAATTGGCTACAAGCTGCCCGAGAGAGAGTGATTAGTTCCTCCTTCGGCAAAAACGCGGCTCCGAGGCCGCGGCCAACCGGACGTACAGCTTAATAGCCAGCGAAGCGCAGAAGCACGGGTTGGAAAACGGGGTTGTTTCTTTAGAATGGAATACCAAAACCGCAATCTTCGACCCCGGTACCCCCGTGGGGCATTTCGTTTTGCGGAGGAGTTCAACTGGCCACGAAGTGTTTATTTGCATTCTCGCACGCTAAATGATGCGCCGCACGCCGAATGAAGATGGTACCGCGTCGACAGGAGGCGTCGCTTTTTTGTCTTGCTCATTTTCGTCGTCGCCGTTCTGGCCACTTAATCGCCCCATAAATCATGATGCGCCCCGCGATGCGCCATCGTTCCTCCGCATTGCCCTGTATCCGTTCGGCTTGCCTTTTCGCGTTTCGACAGTTACGTTTTTCTCAGCCTCCTCGCCGTCTCGGGGTGCGATAAGGGTGCCGAAAAGAAACATTACCGTTCGGCCGGTTAACCAAATACGGGATTATTTATCCCAGCGTCCGCGGGGATCCAAGTCGCGACAAATAAGAAAAGAAATCCATCGTATCTTTCTACTGAACGTCACGTTGTCCCAAAAGAATGGCCCTTTTTTTCTCCTTCGAAATAAAAAAGCGTAATGGGTGCACCCATTTGTTTCAATTACAAGCAGAATTTGTAGCTCGTTTGTTCGGTTCGCTTTCGCTTGATCTGCGGGTTTGCGCCGGCCGCCGGTCCGCGGGAAAATGACCGCAGTGACCCTCCCTAATCCTGTAACGGCCCTTTCGCGGACAACCGCGTCGCAGTGGCCACCGATCTTTCCCACCGCGATGCATCTCCGCTCATCAGGCATTCATCTGCGTCAGATGGTCAGTTTGTTCTAGGGCTGCGTGTCCCACGAGTCAGGCAACACTTTTCAGGCAACTGACCGAATGGATTAAGCTCCCAGGCGGACACACGGAGAAGCGAGCGTCGCGGTGTTTTAATTTACACCATTGATTCAAACGCTTGGAATGGGATATCAGCATTGAACCAACTGGCGATCTAATTCCGAATTCAACGCAGTTTTCTATGCATTGGAACGGATTTGGAAAACGGCCGCTTAACGCTTCGCTTGTGCATTAACCGGTTATTTGTTTATGATTGTCACGTTTGTAAGAGATCCCCGGAGGGACATCAACACCGGCGTTTTTTGGAGTACTAAACTCACTTTTTTTTTTTATTTTAATTCGTTGGCCGCACCAGTAATGCCATGATCGTAAATACCGTTCCTGCATGGCCGCCAACGATCCTTCGGGGTTTCTAATTCTTTCCAATTGAATTCTCCTCAAAACCCAAACGTTCGTGTTGAGGGGGATGACGTGGTGTTGAGCATGAATGCCGCACCGGTACTTTATCGACGGCCGTGGTAATGTACCCTCGCATGTGATTTTTGTAAACCGCGTTTTAGTTTTAAATAAACCAGCAAAAAGCGGCCCATGCGCAAGTCGATAGTTCAGACCTTTCCTCGCGTAAAAAACACGCCGTACCTTGCAAGTGCGGCATTAGAAACATTTCAATTCAAATCGGTTCGGCCAACCCGAGCGTAGCAAGAGGAAGGGTAATGCGATATGTTTACTTTCAATTATTCTCTATTATTTCAATAAACACGTTCCTGTGAAGGATTTGGCTTTCCATTTGTGTTCAGACCCGGGACATTTTTTGCGCCCTCCATCTGGTTGTCAATATTTACGATTTGCAGGAGATTGAGGGTTTATTTCGAAAGATTTCCAATGAAAAAGTGTGCTAATGCGCATTTCCACCACCCGAACGAGAATGCAGCTGACACTCGAACAAAAACCTCAACCCCGTCAGGGCGGTGGATGGACGTACTCCGAAAGACCACGGTTTGGATGTTGATGTGCAGAGTGCAGAGCGAAACGAAACAAAAATACTGCAACCGCCAGCGGCGCACCGGGATCTTCTTTCTGGTCCTCTGCTAGCAGACTTGCCGGTGGAAAATCCTCTTTTGGGCTTGACTGCCAAAGCAGTAAGAGTAACCCAAAGGTACCCGAAAGGGGCGGAAGGTGGAGAAATATGCAAATTGGAAATGATACTCCGGACGGAGAATGAAAACCCTCTGCCGCTGGGCTTGCGTCGAGGTCGGCTGATAAAGTTGTGAGTAACAAATTTTGTGGGCACGAGTACCTGACCTGACGTGCACCAACGATGATGCAGCTGGCCAGCAGGGGCAAGGCACACGCGTACAAAGCTGGCGCGAGGCGACCTGTGTTTACGGAAATCGTGGGCTTCAAGAGGTCCCTACGGCTCACTCAACTGGGATGCAGCGCTCGAGAGCCATGAATTAAGGGCCAATTATTGTTTAATAAAGAGACTCCACTCCACTCGAGCCCAATTCTTCCGACGAGCTCGATCTCAAGAGCCCATTGAAGGGAGAGTGGGGTTGGCAAGGGAAAAGTCGGAAATTCGAATCCTATCGAAATTAAAAGAACCGATGTCGAAAATTATAGGGCAAATAAATCAATCCTCCGGGGACGTTCTGGCTGTAACTACTCAGCGAGTAGAGGGCGTCACGCTGCCCGGTAGCTCGGAGCCTTCATGAAGAGCTACCATATTTACGAATGTGTTCTCGCGATCAAGAGTCCCAACCAACAAACACACACTCGACAAAATTCGTTTGGTTCATGACGATCGGCGGAGAAATATGTTCGATTGTTGCGCAAAGGAGCTGGCGCATAAAATTGTACACGCGATGTACTGCGAAACCCTGCGGGACGCTCATCTTTCATCCAGCGGAACGATTACGGGTTGTAAAAAGAGTGAGTGATGATTGAAGGAAAAAAACCTCCCGGTCCTGGTCGGTGCAAGCGCGACAACGACGAAGGAATTTCACAAAACAAGCGTTTAATGGATGTTGTTGGCACTTTTTTATAGGGTCATTATTTTCTGCCGCGTTAGTCGGCATGGAGCGCGAGCGTAAGTAAAAGTGTCAATCAATTTACATGCCACGCTTTTTACCACCTACCCAAACCAACTGGGCTTCGGCGGGCAAGCACGAGAGGAGCACGATCTGCCTGCAGCTAGTTAAATAATTGATATTTTTGTTGTTGTTCAAACCTCCCTTTGCTGTTGGTGACCTCTCGCGGGGTATTTAGACAGTTGCGCGCAGACGAAATAGGCAACGGCTGTATTGTGACCGTGAGATTGCACACGTTGCGATATTGCCGATTTTACGAGGATAGTTTCGTCATCATCGCACGCACAGCACAAATCGTGGCCATAAGCTGTGGTTCGTGGAACCACGGTGGTGGGTCATCGTGGGGCTTCTTCTCGAATGGCTTTTCTTGGAAGCCTCAGTCTCCGTCACCGCTGAGATGAGACATCAACAATGGATTCTGTTTGCTTAGCATCAAGAAGCAAAAGTCGGTAACCGAAAGTACGTCGTCGGGTGGCACCTTGATCGTCCGGAAGTGACCAGCGTCGCCCGCTCATAGAAAGGAGACATATTTTAATCAAAAATGATCTAACAAAGCCATCTAAACATCGACTGTTCCAACGCCGTGCAGGCGGCGTTTTATTATTCATCATCATCAATTACGAGTTCAAACGTCTTTCTGGAGGGTAGCAGTAAAAAGCTCGAACATCATCGCGCATCGGTTAATTTGGATCGAAAGGCGGAACGGTTCCTATTTGCAACCAGGGGTTCAGTTTCGTTCTGTATTATTTCTTCTAACATATCCCATCGTTTGACAGTTTCTGCTGAACCAAGGATCGTAGCGATGAAGGAGAAAAAAGAGACGTCAACGAAAAACAGGAAAATAAAACAAATCGCCCGTGTTCGGCTCCCGATCGGTTACAAAAAGGACACCTTGAAATACCTTATACCCAGTGGCTTCGTGGTGCGCTTGCTTCTCCACCTGGCAGAGCAGAAAAATATAGCCTTCTTTGGTACTTCAACTCGGACACGATCCTTACATGGGGCTGTCTCCGATTGGAATTTATTTATTACTTTCGTCGCCCATTTAATAGCGGAAAATATTGGCTACTGTCTAACATTCATTTCGAATTCTTATTCGTGCCCTCTTCAAAGGTTCCCAATTTGTGACCGCAATTAAAATAGCTTTCCGTCGCAAGCAGCGCGTATGTTATTTTGCTGTGAGAATATTTATTCGCCTAAGTCTCTTGGTCGTGGATGGAACAGAGAAAAAAAAACGCCCCAGTTCCATCTAACGGCGCGGTGAAAAAACACAAACACGCTTCCCGCTACGATACGAACGTAGTCGTAACGATAATTATTGTAGAATAAAAACCACGTAATTACTCCGCTACGCAAATCATTTCTGCGGTCACGTGCGAGCGGCAGTTTTCCGCCGCTCGCGATTGCTTCGACCCGCGCGGTTCGCTTTCGCTGCAACATTTTCCCGTCCATCAAGCGCAGTGAATGCTCGCGGTTGTTCCGGTTCCGGACTTGGCCGTTATCGAAATTAGAATTATGTGCCTGAAACAACTAACCACGACGCGACCGCCGACCCTCTCCGTCGACCGTTCGGTGCATTACCGATTTTGTTTTCCCATGATTTTCCGCGCCCTTACTATTCGTTCCGCGATCCGCGGTGTACAAGCGAGCCGCCAGCCCAAACTCGCGCGCAATGGCAGGATAATTGTCGATAATGGGTTTGGAATTCTAATGATATGACATTTGATATCGCACGAACGCCCCGCGCCGCGACTGGAGTGGAAATGATGGACGGAAAGTGAACACAGCACAACCCCCCGCCCCGGGCGGTTTTGTTGTATCCGACTGCGGGACAACTAAATGACATACTCAAAAAAACACCCATCGAAGCGAAACACCCCGCGTTCTGACACTCGATATGCCTATTTTAGTATCATGTCGATGTAAAAATGTGGGCTGATCCGATCGCGACCGGGCGGATGAATATTATTCAATATTATCCAACCCCAATGCAGCATCCCAGCGACGGAAGCGTTCGACCGATTGACTGACTGGGTTCGGGGGGTGCACGCAGGCACGCAGACACATGAAACCGAATCGAATCACAATGGCGTGCAATCGACCGGGGGCACCGAACATTCGATACGCGACGTTGCCGCGACCCGCGAGGAAATGATCAATATTCATTGATGTTTGCTGCCGAAGCTGCCGATAAAACGCGACTCGCGGAAGTATGCATCCGTCCCATCGCGGATGGTGCGACATTAGGGAAAAAAAACAGCAATAGAAGCACAGAAGCGAGGCCAGTGACTGCGCGCCTCATGGTGTTCAGTTGAGTGATCGCTAAACATGAACGCGACCTGATGCAGAGAGGCGACGGCAACGGGCCCACATCGTATAGATTTTACGGTGCAATCGGTTTGTTTCCTAGGTTCGAAGGCGAGAAAACGCACCGGAAACCCGCCTGGCTTGGGGTGAATTATGCAAACGGGATGGGCGCGAGTTCGCGAAACATAAAACGACGGTTTAAAATAAAAAAAAAACCACCGACGGAGATCAACGCGAATAACATGTGTAATCGCTTTATTGGTAGATTCGAGGAACCGTACGATGCGGCTGTCAGGAAATTTCCGACGGATGGCGAACGAACACCAATGCAGCAGTGATTACCTTACATGTTTTTCCAATTCCCGCTCATTTGCTTTTGATGACTTTGAGAACTGATCCGTGGAAGATGTTTAATTGATCGTTTTGGACTTTGGGGGATCGGTAAATATGTGTGTGAGTTTTCGCGGGGTTTGGGTTTAAAAAATCCAACACGAACACACGGGAAGTCTGGAGGGACGCAAACGAATGGATTTGTTTGCGCAAGCGATCGGATGATGGGTTTTGCCTTTTTTTTTACTACAATGTCATTCTGCAAGCTTTACGCCGCGATGGTACTGATGGATGCTGTATCAAAACCCTTACGCTGCAAACCCCTACCATTCCTCCCATCTGTGTCCTCATGTGCGCGGAATATGCGAGTTTAATGTGCCTATCAACTTCCTACCATCGCACATACTCGTCGAAATGGCACCTAATGGACCGGTGGATCCATTTTTTAATTCCACCCTTTGCCAGATGATGGATTTCGGTTTAAAGTTTTGCGATGCTTTTGCACGCATCAACCCACAGCCGAAACGCATACATGGATCAGTCGTCAACCTTCGGCAAAGATGAGATTGCATTGCTGAACGAGTGCATGCTGACATGTGCTTTAGAATCGTGTCGATTTCACTACATTGATGATCTTCCGAACCAGTTGAGAAGCTGGCCGCAAACAAGAATGGGTGGATATTTCCATCCCTTTTCCTCAATAAGGCAGAGAAACCGGGTGTCTACAAAAATCCAAAGAATTCCATTGCGATTATTTGCCTCGTTTCCTGCGGCACAACTGCAGGGGAAGCTGGAAACTGGAATTCAAATCCACAACCCGTCATAATCGGGCTCTCGTCTTCAGATCCAGGAAACCTGTTCCCTGGCAGATGACACACAAATGGACCACTGGCTCGAGCGACTCGCCTTCGGTTCCGTAGGCATTGTAGATGGTCGGAAAAAAGACAACGGCTACTGATGCTGCGGTTGAGGGCTATTTTCGTGGTCCAATTTCGTCCGATACATCATCATTATGTTTATGCTGTTAGCCAAAAACGGGCAGCGAAGAATGTAGGGATGTTTTGTGGCACGTTTAATTCGACTAGTTTTCCTGTGGTCCGCCCTAGCCGGGAGCCATCGCACAAGCGAACGCAGAATGTAGGTCTCCTGCACTACAGGCAACAACAGAAGTGAGACAACCGTTTTTCCAAAAAAAGGAAAACCCAAGGAGAAATTATTGCCGGAACCATATTGCTAGCCTATCTTCTTTCAGTGGGCGTAGATGGTTTCTGGACACAAGTCGAACGTTTTTCGATGGTTCTGGTAAATTGTTACCAGCGAACTGAATTAATTCGCCCCCGATCATTACGATCATTATTGACAGTTAGATCAATCGTCGGAAGTGCCGCTCTCGGGTTGCAAACAATCAAGATCCGATACATCGATCCTTCTTCTCCCTGCGCGTCAGATGATACCGACGCGCACGCAACTTCGTGCGCAAGTGCATCGTTTTAATGAACGGTTTCCCATACGGTTGATTTTTCTTTTCAGTTATTCTACTAGAAGAAAAGTATGTAGGTTAACTTCCTAACCTCCATGGTCGACCGAAGAGAAGCACTTGAAATGTGTGCTTCCTATTCTTAGAGAGCCATTGAAATGAAGAACGAAGGAAGCCGAAATGTAGATCCAGTTGAGGGCTTTCGACCACACATACGAGTGGGCACGAGTGTCTGTGATTTCTCCACTCACTGTATGGTGCGGGCTGCATCGTACGCATGCGGAGATGATCATAGTTCCTCCCTCTGGTTTTATTTTATCGTTTCCTTCCTTCCTTCCTTCCTTCCTTCCTTCCTTCTTTTTCACCCGGCGGAAGTGCTTGCCAACTACAAACATAATAAACAAACACGAAGCAACTCCAACAGCGCAAAACGCTAATGCTGCCGGCCGCGTATCAGCTGGTTGCGCATCGACAACCGCTAATCCGACAACGATCCTCACCGGCTCTTCGTCGACGTCTTGAGACCACAGACTTTTTTCCCCAGCAGCGAGGTACATAATAGAGCATGTGGGAGATGGTGTTTTGTACTCGCGTTATGATGTTAACATCGTTCGCGACCGTGTAGATTTGTTCAACACTTGCCTCCAATTCCCGCGACACGAGTTTACGCCACTGAATGTAACGCTTTTTTCTATGCTTTGAAAAGGTTTCTCTTTTACTGACTCACTGCCCGACTGACTTGACTTGCTTGCGGTAGGAATATTCAACTCACCAACCGGACCACGAAGGTATGTACAATAGGATGTGATCTGATCAGAAGTAGTAAAGTACGGTGGACGCGCGACTCCTCGGACCCTAACGAAACGCTCTAATTATAGCCTAGAAAAACCACAGCGACGTTGCGGCAGCTCAGGTTGTCCGTTCCGTACCGTCCAGGGGTTCCTGTCAACGGTTTTGTGTGGCAAACTAACACCGACGTTATGATTCATTCAGTGTCCGCAGCAACGGATCCGGAAACGACAAAATTGTCTTACGCATCGCTTGTCCCATCACATGCAGGCTCGAGTAACAAGGGTGTAGTTTCTTGTGCCGAAGCTTCCGCGGGGTCAGGAAAAGGGTAAAGAAAAGCTGTGTGACGTGATATATATGGCTACGCAACCAGAACGTACGAAAAGGTGTAATGCAGCTCCCGGGGAACGTTTTCTCTGTAATTCACGGAAGGGCTGAGAAAAAGGAACGCGTCGGAACAAGTACGGAGAGAAATTGTAACAAAAAAAACGTCAAGAAACGGTGACCAATACTGAACCCCTACTGCAACTGGTCAACCTGTGGAACCTACGGCGAAAATGATCGTCAGTAGGACGCCCTGGAAGAAGCTTGAATAAAAGTGCCCGATGATGCCATAACTCATCACACCGGTTAATCAGTGTCAAATGAAAATGACGTTATCAATTGGTACCATCTATTCCACATCGGCCCGGTACGTGTTCCGGATTTTCCAGTCTGCCGTCGATGACATTTGCGATAGAAAAGAACTTGCCCCAATCCCTTCAAGTGACCTGAGAATTTCTTCACAGACGAACTATAGTGCCTTCCATTTTTTCTGTCTTCTGCTGTTAAAAAACTGTACCCTTCGGTAATCGGAACAGAAATCTTATTGTATGCATTTGGGCTGCACTAGTGCCATACGGCAAACCAAATTTATGGGCAGTTTCCTCACACCTCAAGCGCGAACGCCAGACCCGAAAAGAGTTCTTGCTAGCATGTGTACCAGTAGATTGCACGTCTTATGATTCTACGGTCTCTAGATTCCAGGCACTGGCAACTGACTTCGATGTAGTCCCTCTAATCCCCTCACTCAGCAGCTACTTGCATTTACCGGTTACGAAAGAAGTTTGATTCGTATGCGTGTCCATTTCAACTTCCACTTCAAATTTGCTACAGAAGATTATCATCTTAAAACACAGTGAATGGAGGGGCTTTTGCTACTTTTCGGGGTGTGTTGGGACTCCATTTTTTACTCTGCATTACCCAGAAAGCAAGCAAACTAGAGGAGTTTATTGTACGCGTAATGTAAGATATGCGCCAGTTGGGAAAACAGTACAAAAAAATAAAACGGGATATCCAAAAGATTCGTAATGAGGCTGCTGCATGGCACGTAAAGTAAACCAGTAAGCATTAAACATTAGACCCGCACAATAAACGTCCAAACGGTCACAACGTAAGACTTTAGTCGCAGTGCCACTCCATAATCAGAAAACGCCACCCCCGGGACGTGTTCCCGACCGAGCGGCATCTAAGCTCCCAGAAGAGAAAGTCCGCGAACCGTTATCGCGGGGCGATTGCAGGTTGTTTCGCTGTGTTTCTTTTCCAGCCTGCCTTGGGTTTTTTTTTCGTAGAGAGCCCAATCTCTTCATTATCATATGTAGTCGCTCTACATTATAAATTCAGAAGCGCGCGCTGTCCGTTTCTGGTTGAAATGAAGAATTTATGACGGTAGCATTCTTTGCTCAACTCTTCACGCCTCATGCTGTGCTTTGATGCTTCGGATAGGAGTAGGAAAAAGACTACGACGATGGAGAATTGAAGCCAGAAAAATGTTGCCAGATGCGGCCGTCTACGATTCTCGATTGATCCTAACTCACGGCACGCCATTTCATTCAACAGTGCATCGTCGTAGATACCCGTCCAGTCATCCGAACATCTGTTGACGTAGTTTACGAATAATTCGCGCGACTCGCACTATTGAATGAAGCCGTGTTTTCCTTGAACTTCCGTTATCGATGAATCGTTCCGGTGGCAAAGAGAGGAAGATAGAGAGAACATGTGACTTCCAGTAACTTTACTTTACTTTTACTGTCAACAGTTAATCATCTGGCGAAGGAATGACTACATAGAGGCTAGCCACTCACACACATTGCGAGTCGGATGCCTGCGAACGGTTGTAGCGCGCGGGGCAAATACTCTGCAGATGTTGACGTTGTGCGAGTGCATCACGAGACAACACAGGATTCGAGCGGCATGCCGTGCGAGATGGGAAACGGCTTTCATATGTTGCTGCACACGGCCGACAAAAAAGGCGCATTTCCATCCGGTTCGAGCAGCCACTGTAAAAACGTTTTGTTTTTCGTGAATTCGATGTCTTGCGGGTGATGTCCCGAGGAAAAAGAAAATTTATTTCTCTAAAAAAAAACGTCCCAAATAACGTACATGTTGAAGCATTTTCCACGGTGTGGTGGGAAATTAGCGATATTATTAGCTGTGAGAGATGAGTTGCTGTTTTAGCGATTCCATGGACCGAAGAGAAATTTTGCGAATAATTAGAACGCTTTAGCGATTCCCATCAAGCGACCAGTGACACGAGAATCAACCATCGATGTCACTTAATTCAGCGGTCCACCACATGCATGGCTGTGGCAGTCTCGAATGCATAAGCCACCCACCGCACCACAGCCTCCCCCTCCCCCCATCCCCAACTCCATCGGTCTGTTTTCAACGTTCATTCCTGACATCATCAACCGCCATTTTCAGAATCTTGCGACAGTTGCAGCATTCCGCTTGACTCCCTCTCTTGCTTAATCGTTCCATTTTATGAATCTTGTGGCATCCGAGATCTGCAACCCAGTCACTTTGTGTCATGTGCCCTTGACTGCTCCCTTTAAACACTCACACACCCATATCCAAGACCACACACGTGTGAGTGGGAGAAGGAGAGAAATAACACTACGACGCTGCTTTCAATCATGAGATTCAGTTGCACCGATCAACAAGATCGGAAAGTGTAAATGTTGGCAGGAATTTCCATTAGATGTAAGTATTTGCGGGAGGTTAGATTGAATAAATGAATCGATGCTTAACTGCCATTACCGTTGTGGCCGCTTGGCGAGGCCCCTCGCCGGCAGTAATCTTGTACGCAGTTACTTTCCCGTTTCTCCCTGTTTTCAACGAAGCCTTTTTCATCCAGCCATTCTGGAGGGATTTTAAAAACACATTAAACACAGAGATATCTAGCACAACAAAAGAGTCGGGTTGAAAAACGCACAGAATGAGCAAACGATGGAACGCACAAAACCGCTACAACGAGCCCGGCGGTGTAGGTGGTATTTCGATGCTTTATGCGCATTCCACCCAACACCCACGGTTGCCATACCATTACCATTGCGTTTGCGTGCGCGAAGAGACTGCGCTCTTTCTGCACGTATGCTAATGCAGAACATCCGTTACGCGAATCGTAGTGCTGGTAAAAGATCGTGCATTAATTAGCACCTTAGCTCCTACATTAACTGTGACGGCTCAAATCCGAACAGACCCTGCGGCGGCTAACAAAAGTACGCAAAGGAACGATGAGCTGCTGACTGGAAGGGTGAGAACTTTCAACTGAAACAAATCCGTACGGCATCAGGTGGCAGCCCAGGATGCGATCGTGGTATGTGAAGGCTACAAAGTCGTCCCCGAAACAAAACGACCGGGATGGGCCCCATCGAGGACGCATCGATGAACAGAGAAATTAATGTAATGCTCAGCATGCACTCCCGGTAGGTGGTAGTGGTGCTTTTGTTTGGCCCAACTTTCCTTCTCTCCCTGCCACCGTTGGACGAAACCCCGTCGCGACGCTTGGCAGTGGCAAGTGAGCAAACGGTACGAGCGGAACGGTCGAAGGGAACTCCGTGGGGATCGGGAAAAATTTCCTCTTATGTTCACTAGCTTCTGTTGTAACCTAAGGCGGAGGGTGACTGAAAAACAAGGACCTCAAACTGGAACAAACAAAGCAATAAACAGTCGTGGACGCAGAAAACCCAAATAGCGCATGGATGTAACTGTTTCAAAATAGGGGAAACAACACGATGAACGAAAAGCAAAACTGAAACTCTTCGCAGTGCGCTTGTTTGGACCATGAGTGTCCCTTGGTTGCTGGAGATCATAAATTTCGATCCATCGATGCATGTAAAAAGTTTCCCGGCAGGCGATAAAAATCTTTCCATTTGCACCGTTGCATCCGACAATTTTCTGTCCTCCCAGCCGTCCTGTCCTTTACGCTCCCTGCCGTAAGGACGCAAACGACAGAAAAGGAGGGATGAAGGACTTCAGCGTGTCCTCCGATAGGCATGATCATTACAAGCATTCCACGTCGCTGCTTCGACGGGATGTAGCTGGACAGGAAACAAACAGCCTCCTTCGTTCCTTTCTAGTCCGCGTTGTTCCCAGCAAATACCGACAAACGCAGGCAAAATCCCTAGACGTTATCAGCTTTGTTACCATTTCCACGCATCTGCGTTTATCGCGATCGGTGGATGGCGGAAAACCGGAAAAGGTGTCCTTCCGGGGTGGCGCGGCAATTAGTCAAATGTGATGCAGATCCTTTTTTTCTCCGTTTGTCCTTTTATTTGCCCAGCTCCGTGTCCTTGGGTGCGACAGTTTATTTCTCACCTTGCCCATTTGTCGACGTTCAATATTGCTCATGGAGGAACAGGGGAAGTGTGAGTGTCGATTGTTGGGATGAAACGAAATAGAATTCGGTAGCCAGAGCACAACCTCACACCGTCACCAGCGCGCCTCCAACCGCCGCGTTCCGGTCCAACCAGCACAGCGGAAAGCGTTCTAGATTTATGAAGTGTTGATTACGCCAAGAATAATTAATTACTCCGTTGGGTGTTTGTTCTTTCCAAATACCGTAGGCCCCCCGGGGACGAACGTCCCGTAGGACACACACCCCCATGTGATCCCTACTGTTGCGTTTTTCCTGTTCGATTAATAAAGTTGACAGAACCACTTCACACAGTTGACTTTCTGATCGGCAATCTCACATATTTCCGCTGTTTTTTGTATTCTCGTCGGAGATTTGATTAATGATCGAGATATATTCCGACCGAATGAACACATCGGTCCGTCCGTCCGAAAGGCTGCCGAGGTGCCAGTGCGAACGTGATTGCAACCCCAGCCAGGCAGGTCTCTTTCGTTTTCCTCCCGGTAAACCTAGGAACGATGACAAATTTATTAGGTACCGAGCCGCAGAGGCCCCCTCTTCAAGAGTCCATCGAGCGAGTTCTGGTGCAGTT
>JAOEFI010000004.1:26510578-26520578 GCA_034621735.1 Anopheles plumbeus
GGTGATTCGGCGGCACTGCGCTAGCCCTTCCCGTGTCTCGCACTCGTCGGCGCCAGCGACGTTGGCCGAGGCTGGTCGGTGCCGGCGGGCCGGAGGGCGAGGGAAGGGTAACCAGTCCGATCGTGACGTCGCTAATGATGATGCTGGCGGACGCTCCGGGGGAACCGGCTCGACTGGAGCCCCCAGAAACGTGACGAGGACGGTGAAAAGATGATGGGGATGAGACCCTCAAGCGATAGGATAGCACGGACACGAAGCACGCACGCCCTCACTGACGGTTCACGTGTCACGAGAGAAAGTGAGGAGATGTTTTTAATGTTTTGTCGACCGCTTCGCTGTCGATCGTATCTTTGGGCTGTGTTCGTTTACCAATCGGTACCAGCGGAAATGGGCACGAGTGAACAACACCACCGCATAGCACTGGATAGACGCTTCTGTGCGGTCGGGGGCATAGTCGCGGGTGGGGTTTCCTCACCAAACGCCATTCCGGGCATGAGTCAGAGTTAGTAGGAAAGGAACACGCGGAAGCGCTTAGGTGGGCATAAGCGGGGGAAAGGTACACACACGTCGTTAGCGCGCAAGAAAGCAATGTGGCCGAATGGGTCAAATGACGGGATGAATCAATACCAGCGGAATACCAGGCTTATCAATCCGACCAACCATACACGGAACCATATGTGAAATGAACACAAACATGTACACACACACTGGCCACAAACACTCGTTATCGCACTCACTGATTCGCTTCCTCTCGCTTCCGTACCTTTGCTCCGCGGGAATTGCAACGTCAAACGTGCCGCCGACTGCAGATCAGCTGCAGTCCGGCGAGTATGAGGCCGTCGTACTATACTGATCCGTTCCGCCGCGATCGTGGGTCTGCTATGCGTCGGATGCTAACCTCAATACGTCACATACGGCCACTGCTTTGGTAACCTCCAAGCACCAATTTTTTTTCTCCTTCCCCGTGTCTTACTTAGTTGTTGCACTGCGCCGTTCTCTGGACTGGATTTTCCACGGCTCTTCGTTTCATAAGTCACACCACGGAACCGCGGAGTTGCTTCACCTGTCTGCGCGTCGCCAGACGTCAAGTGTCGAGTGGGATGTGGATCGATTCGCAAACGAAAAAACGCACTGTAATTGTATCACGTGGAAAGACACAAGTACACGCACACTTGGAGAAGCTATCGATTTTATCGGGGATCGAGACTCGCAAAATGCTTATGTTTAGTCACGAGCGAAGGTGGTGCTCAACCCCGTGTGCCGCGCGATTCCGATCGCTGTTGACGTGCACCACATACAAAAACATTCACTCGGCCAGGCCAGCTCACACCACCGGTAGATCCATTTTTGCGCTTGTATGTCTGGAATGGAGGGGGTGTCGGCGTCAACCGCGGAATTGAACACGCTACAGTGCACCCGATCCGTGTCTGCCACTCGCCGCCTTATTTCGACAACAAAATCGACCAAAGTGGCAACAAATCGCCACCAAAAAAGCCGTGGACAAATAATCGCGAATCGCTGCTCCGTCGCGCAACGTCGCGCTCTTTTCGCGTTGCGCAGACTCGGATGAGGCTCGCCAAACTGGCTGAGACTTCTCGCGCCGTACGTGACGACGACGACGACGACCACGATCGCCAAACAGCGACGAAAGTGGCGAAGGTGTGTGTTACGAATTCACCTGAACGTATTCTCCGTTTATCGTCTTGCGAGACGTTCGCGATGGAGGCACCTTGCGCTATCGTCAATTGCCACTCGCGACACGTTCTTCTTTCACGCTTATCTGCACGCGGTCTACCACTCTGCGTCCGGTGCGTTTTTGATTTCTCCTGCCACGGTAAAGTGAGGACAAAACTCGAACCACCAAAAAACTTTCGAACAGCGGTGTACAACAGCCCGGGAAAACCAAGAGTTCCCCTACGGTTCGCTTGCGCACTCGCTACGTGTACACGCCACACTGTTGATTATTACGCGAACGGAACAAGAACCCTCGGTGCACTGGTCTCGCGCGTCAGTCGCTTTTCCAACCGTACCCTGCGACTGCCAGAGGCACACTGAATTTGCCGCACGCATCATAGCCGGGCCAGAAGCAACCCTTGAAGCCGAATCCGCATCTCTGGTTCCTTCGGATGAACGAACCGCGGGAACGGTGAACACTCTGTGCGCGCGGACGGAATTCATTCAAAGTTTGCTTTAGGGCAGCAGAAGAACGATGCGGTGTGTGCGTGCGCTGTAAGCGCAACATATACTCAACATATTCAGCAGCATAATTCATCTGCCACTTCTGTGCGCGTTCCATTCGAGCAGTTTTCATTCGATCACCAGCTTAAGAAATTCATTCCTTTGGACCGAACCTGAAGCGAGTTTGAGTTGATGAATGAAACTGTTCAGCACCATATTCCTTCCAAAGCGTGCTCGGTTGATCATCTGCGCGACGCTTCGATGCTTTTCTTGTTGTAGAATTCAATCACTGAAATCGCGCTTCAATTATACTGCAAGGAAACGAAGCCCAAATAGCTTTGTACGCATCGCACTCCACTAATAACACGAGGTGTTAATAAGCCGAGACTCATCACATTGAAAGGGTTGCATTGAAGGGTTGCAGGGCCGTCGAAGTATACGAGTGGCACCATATCTACAAAACAACAAATCGCTAGCAATAACTGCAATCCCCGCAACACAATTGCACTACTGGCGGCATCCCTGGGGAAATCAAGTTGCACTCGTTAGAATCGGGAATTAATCTTACTTGCTATCGATTTTTTTTTTCAAAAAGTCTACCCTTTTCGAAAAATCCCTAAACCACCCTAACCAAAAAAACCAAACCCAAAAAACAGACCCAATCGAGCGTGCAGAGCAAAACAATTGCTTCCAAATTATCGTCCAATCCAAAAATGACAAAACCAACAAATCAACAACAGCTAACCGGGGATTCTCCAGCGACGTGCTGCTAAAAAAAAACTCCAGTCCTACTTAGAGATCACGTGCTGCGGAGAAAGCCCACAATCTGATTTGACATCCCTTCTGTTTGAGAGTGTGGCGTGCGTATACATCACCCTTCGTGGCTGCGGCGCATGCGTGTCCTGCTTGCGTACGATTGAGTGCCGGTGCGCATGGATCGATTATTAGTTTTTTTTGCTTTTGGAAAATCTACAGAAAAGACATAGCAATTAATTGTTTTTCGGAAACGCGCTGACGGTACACGAATGAAGAGGGTTAAAACGGAAGTTCAAAAAAAAAAAACATGTTGCGATGATTTGACTATTTTCGATTGTGTTTTTTTTGCCATCGATGAGTTTTCAGGGATTTTCAGCGAAAAGTGAAACGATCATCAGTTCATAAACAGCAATTTTCAACTAGCCGTAGGAAGAAGATGACGCTGCGTACATCCCCGATCACCGGTAATGATGGAGGCTGATGGAAATCGCGATGGGTTGCAAAGAAAAGTGGGCACGCGCATCCATCGTCCCCGCGGGCTGATCTTTTCATCTTGATCGACCGGACAAGTGAGAGTGAATGATGGAAGATTGATCCGATAGAAAGTAAGAGTGTGTGCCAACCAGACATTTAATGTCCGCCATCACGGTAAGGGTCCCGACGAACGCATCCCACAGTCAGTACAGGGGGCTAGAGGGCGAGCCAGGAGACGCCGGACCGTGCTTTCTACCCATAGGAAAATGAATCAATCCGGCCGGTCCAGGTGGTTACGGCGTATGTAAATCTGCCAGCGCGAGGTGTATCGGATCGGGTTTACCGCTGCTTAACAGGGGCATTTAAGGGGTGAATTACAAAAACATAATTATACCATGGAAAATGAGGAAAATCGAGCCATCGCAGATGGACGTTCGAACCGACAGATCCCCACAGGGGATTGAGTGAAATTAGTTTTTTTTTTAGTTTACTTATTTACATCAATCTTCTTCCTCTTATTTTACAAAACAACCGAAATTCTTCACATTCGTTCACTGAATGTGAAAGACAGAATGTGCGCGGCCTGTTAACTGGCAAAGTTTAGCAGTGATCTTCTTTAAGAGGTACCAAAACTTTTTCCATTTCCATCGACATCACCTTGACAAAAAAACTGGATTTTACTTGCTAAAATCTTTGCAGTGTCTTTGACGTCTCGAAGACAGCAAAAGACTTTTTTCAAACGGAGCGAAAAAAAAACAACAACTTTATACATAAAACTCACTCACACAGCGCACCGCGGGCAGAATCGGAAAATATTCAAATGAGCTGAAGAAGTTCAATCGCCCTCCGCTGAGGCGTAAAGAAAGTTGAGCAATTATCATAAATTTGTTGCACGGACCCCCGAGCGTCCCTCTCGACACTGGACTGGTGTCGGGTGTATTTTGCGCACTTTGGCCAACGTCGTCGCCGTGGACCGACCGTCGTCGACCATTGGCGCACATTATTGCACTGCAAAATCCATCATCAAACATTTATCCCCGCTCCCAGAGTGGCGTTTGGATGTTCGTTGAGGGGCCCCATTCCACGAGGCACCCAGATCGCCAGCGTTGCTCGCCTGAAAGACCACTTGTGCTCGTGCGAGGATGACGTGTTGTTATTATGGTTTCTCCACGACCACCCCACCTACCGACCCATCGATAGCGAGTGAACTGCACGCAGCATACAACACCACGCTGGAAGCTGAGGCATACAATGAACGACGACCTCATCAATCGCGCTCTAATCGAGGTAAGATACATGACAACCGCACCGGTAGCAGCATCACGTGTTGGCCTTTCTTGTGGTCAAACTGGATTTCCTTCGGTCATCACCTTCTCCCTCAGCCTGCCTCAGCCGCTTCTCCCGCGCGAATAAATCCGATAGATAAGTGAAGGGGCACTGGACGAAATTAATTTCTAATGAAGATTCACTTCAACGCCCAATGCTCCCATCCCATGTGAGGCGATTTTTCTTTTCGCGCCCGATGAGGGCTTCTGGGATGGCAGAAAATGGTACTTTAGTGGCCGCCGAAACAGCAGACATAGAACGGTACAGTTTGCTGGACGTGTTGATGAGAGTTTCGTAGAATTTTAGGAAAATTGATTCTACCACTGGAGGGAAGCTGAATCCCTTTCCACCCTCCCGTCTTGCCATTTGTCTCTCTGTATCTCCCTCTCTCTCTATCCCTGTCTTTATCTCTTTTTCTCTACATTTTCCTCCTCTTTTCTGCTCGTTAAGAAAACGATGAATTTGATTGTTGCAAAACTAACGCTATTCGCTGCTGGATGCAACACATCGACGAACTAACAGAACCGTGCGGGGAAAATCAACAAACGGCGTTGGGATAGGCTGGATAAACTTCATACTTCCCGTAGAACGTTTATGATGTTGCTTGTACATTCAACACACACCACCATCTGCCAGCGCCGGCTCCACAAATTGCCGTCCTGCGCAGCATACAACGCCGCACCCCGAGGCGCCTGTTATGCTATATCACCAGGTTGTGATTTAAAATGCCATCGCTGGCCAGGGCACCTCTAGCCACATGAACCAGCGGTGAGAATGGCCGGTATGTCCATTCTGAACCTTAGCGTCAGAACGCAAACGCTGTTCGCTGTCGTTCGAGGCCGATTTTCAACGACAACCGCGTGCTGGAGGACGGAAAGAACCGAAAATTGGACGGAAAAACACAACACCGAATACATGAAACCGTTTCATGGTGTGTTTGTTGACGTCCGCACACACGTTCCGGTGGCCTTCGGTGGAAATAGGCAAACTTTAACGTCACCCGCACCTGCCTTTGAAAAGCCGATTGTATTATGCCGCACGTGTAAATTGCTCGAGGATGCAAGTGGATGGTCAGCAGATTGAATTTCTTCCGCGAATTTCGGAGCGGGGCCATTTTTGGAGCTTTATTGACGATCAAAAATATGATTTTCGAAACAGGAAAGTAACCCCAAACGCTGATACCGCGTTTGTAGTATAAACAAACAGCGATTAGACAATGACGTCGTCGTCGTCAGCTACGGTGTGAAATTCCAAACATACGAAAAAGCAAACATTCAAAGCCCGCGTAACGTAGAAGGAATGAGAGCACATGGCTCAGACGAACCTTAATCGTATGCAGAAATCGAGTACAAAATTTGTTACAAAACTTAGCAAAGGAAAAGTGCCCTGGTTGAAGTGCAGCAAGGAAATAAGCAACTATTCACCTTCTTCGTCTTCCTAATAGATCGAGTTGCTAATACATGCTCCTGACATGTCCAATAGTGGTGTTCTCGAAGCTATGACTTACGAGAGGCTGATGGAGAGTTTTAAAAAGTAATTCAACATCTCAACTGATCGTTCTATTTTCGTATGCAGGAGTTTTCAGCACGCACACGTTGCTGACCGATAAAGTGAAGGACGTGTTAGACGGCAATGTTGTTAACGAGTTGTGCAGCATCCGATAGAATAACTTATACCAAACGGCCAATCTACACTATCCAATTGAGGAGTGATATTGAATCGAGCGAACTTTTGGCAACACTTTCCACCACCACACTGAACTTCACACTTCAAATAGTATTTGCTGATGTCATTGGCCACCTTTACAGATTTTTCCTCCGAAAAACGACGAAAATAAACATCGCAGGAAGCCACTTTATGAAATCATTGAACGAGGTTTAAGGCTATCGTTATTTTCGAGAGGATAATGATCACTAGCCAGACAAACCTCGTTTTGGGCAATGACAAAAAGGAAATTGATTTAATGCGAGAAAAAATCATCCTTCAATGTTGCGTCCTCCCTTTTTGGTAGTTCTATTTGCTTTCTCTTACTTTCTCCAGCTTGTTTTTCGCCCTTCCCGGGGGGCGAAAGCATGCTCCGCGACAGACCGTTCTGGGTAATTTCGGGTGATGCCATTATTACACGCTACTTTTCCGGGCGAGCGGGGAAAATCGAGCCGCGACCGGCGACGCTTGAGAGCAAAACCCACGAAAAGGTGAAGCCATAAATTCCTGCCCCCGGGCCCCTTGAGCAAGAAATGAACGGTTTTTTGGCGAGAATCTACTCGCAATGGAAAGTAGGAATGGCACACGGAGAGATATAAAAAAGCACATAATCAATAAATTACTATTCATCAATTTCATGAAGCGTGTTACGACTGCGTGTTGCCAACACATGGTTTTTTTTTTCACTCTTGCTCGCTCACTCCGACGATGATGGTTCCCTTTCTAGCGCTGGCTCGCGCATGCTGTCTGGGCACAACTTTTCTCTTGGCTGTGTGCCCCGTTGTTCTATCTGATCGCGTTGTTTCTCTTTTTAATTTTCCCTATCGCTGTGCTTCTCCCGAGGGCTTAACAAACACCACCGACGACCCGGGCGCACGAATTTTGCCCATCGGCCAGGGAGTATAAAAGGGACCTGCGCCCCTCCCCCTTGCGCCGCGAATTCGCAACCGAATTTGTCTCGCAATCCGACTACAACGGCGACTCCCGAAGCGCATAAGTAAACGCAATGCCCAAAACGACGGAAAGGCCACGCGGGACACGGCGCTGCGGCGGCGGCGGCGGCATTCGATAACGGGACATGATTTTTCGATTTTCTCTTTTCCTCCCTTCGGCCCTTTTCCGTTCCGTGACCACAAGGTTTGTTTGTCGACTAACAAGCCCGAGCGTGCCCAAAGCCCGCGGCTAGAAGCCTCTGTGTCCCCTGTCCCGGCGCAGCTCGGGGTCACCGCAGTTGATCCTCGGAGGTCTAGTGGTTTTCGGTCCGGCGGAGACGTCATCCGCTTGCGGATTGCCGTTGTGTGTCTTCCCGAACCCTAATCCAATTGTTTTTCCGCCCCTTCCGCGCGAAATCCCCCCCACACTGCATCGCGCAGTAGCAAGCTAACGATGCTAGGCTTCGTTTTTCCTCTTTTCCTATGGCGTTTTTAGTAATTAATGCGCACTATTGTTTCGCTGGTTCATGTCCGAACACACAGGCCATATCTTTCCTTCTATCCCCTCCCCTGTGGATGCAGCCGTTCTTCGTTCGCTGATGGAAACAGAATTTATCACGCGAAAGGAAGACTAATAGCCTAACGACTCGAGGGGTCAAGGTCTCAAGTCTAGTTCGGTCTGTTTGTCCGTTTACGCTGGCCAAACGGCTAGGATCGGGATCGTTTTATGGTCATTTTCAACAGTTGATTGAATATGGCACACTTACGTGACCAGCCAAGCACATGTGCGTCTGATTTGTTGATGTCTACATACGCCTCAACTGCTGCGTTGCCAAACCTGGTAGGAACGTTAACAATGAGCACAATAAACCCTGTGCAGGAGGGCCCGCTGCCAGGGTGTTCTTCGCAGCCTTCCAACTCCAACCCAACGACGACGCCACGCACGATGCATCTCCACTCCGGTAAATTCGATTCCACCATCGAAAAGATAGACGAAGTTGCTGCTGCTGGTGGCTTCGGTGGACGTGAATTGTGGCGACTAATGGTGATTACGTGCGTAGTGCGGCGTCCGTTGGGCAGGACGTCATTCTATTCTTACGTACCGCATTCTACATGGGAACGGTTGGGATACGGTTATTTATAAAATTAATTTGGTTAAACTAAATGAATGAACATTGTTCGCCTAATGCCTCTGCGATACCGGGCTTTATACTCTCGGATAATCATTACTCGATTAGCAGCGAATTGCGGCAATCTGGTTCCATCTGCAGATTAGCACTAATCGGCTGGCGCTCGAGCGATTTGAGCATCGAAAAAAGGAGTTACCGATGGTACTTTGTTCTGATTGTTTTTCTCATTGAGGAAATTGAATTCCTGCCATATAATCATAAATCTATTTGCATGCCTGGACGGAGAAAACAAAGCCACAACAGCTGTAAACCCACGAAACGAGGGACCCTCGGGGTCTTGTTTGGTGGGAAATCGTTCTCCCAGAACGGAAGCTGGGAAAATAAATCTAAACAATGGTATTTTCCGGAAAGCTTCGAAAACTTCGTGTACATTACTTTTGTATGGTGGAAGGATGATGATCCCATTCCAATTCGCTCCCAATTGGAAAACAACTGCTCTCAACAAAGATGGCCTGCGGTGAAGCAACCAGTCTAAACTCCCAGACGTACGACCTTCGTTGCATGCAATGTGCATGTGTGTTGTCGGGACCTGTTGCGGCGTTGTCTAGGATGAGCAGTTACTTCCCGCAATCTCAACCAGGCGTCAAGGGTGCAGAAAACAATTCGCATTTCGTCCCTTTCGTTGCCGCGGGCTCTTGTTTGCAGAGGAAACTTTTCTTCGGCGTCTAACTAACGCGAGTGATGCAGCTGATGCACTTTTCGCCGAGTGGGTCCTGTGTTTTGAAAAAATCTCTTTCGGTACCCCTAACCGAGCTTCATCCGTGAGGCCAAAAAGGGAAGAAAGGAAGAAAATACCTGGAGCAATGTAAACATTTCACGTATCGTGACCATTCATAGCAAATAGTAAGTTGAAGTTCTTCGTTTGTTGATTTCATCTTCGCATTCAAACTTGAAGGAAATAAACACACCAACCAGAGAAGTTGAACATGACGTCTTACTCCACTTGAAAACCCATCAAGAACAATCAATTCCTGCCAGACACAGGGCCGACCACCCAAGCGAAAGTGAGAGTATTATCAATGCCCTTTTTCCTTTCCTCGTCTTTTCTTTTCAGGGAATGTCGAAAATGAAGTTTCTCATTCTTCCACATTTCATTGAAACACCATGAAACACGATGTCGAAGTAGAAGAATTTAAGAAGCAATGTTGCTGAAGCGATAATAATATATATGTTTAGACCTTTTTCTCGGAATCGTAGAAGTGACGAAAAGCCTGTTATCATCTACGAAGGAGTTTTAAAACTTTCCAACATAATATTTTACTGGTACCGAATTCGCTGTGAAAAACGCAATACGAACTCTTGTTCAGTAGAATTGTTCTGCTAACCTATCGGTTTTACGAAAAATAAAAAACTTGTAACGGACATGTTTTCCGCCGAGTCCGGTGCGACACGATCCACTGCTAACAAGTTTCCTTCCGCAACAGAGCTAAATCTATGGAA
>JAOEFI010000004.1:26520678-26538547 GCA_034621735.1 Anopheles plumbeus
CATCAGCAGTTTTCCACACCGCACTGGGGCCAGATTTTTTGTCTTTCTCCTAGATTGTTGGGAACGAGAAAGGACGACAGGGTCGCATGCCTTTCATCGAGTTCATAGAAAGGTATGCGTGAGTAAGAACTCTCCCCTCAGTCTTCAACCCGTGGCTCGCATAAAAATTACCAATTTGTACTACAAGTAGACTCCTCGATCTTTCCGTCGGGCTCCGCATCCGGGCTCGGAATAGCAACCCTTCAGGAACATGAACAGATCAAGAACAAACCAAGATGACACCTCAACTAGACCGAGTTGTTTAATGGCGATTTAAGTTTTTTTAACTGTATTTTTTATCACTGCATCATCTACTTCACATCTTCCATGACCCGCAGCCGGTTCTGTTTGACACCCTGATTGTGGTTTAGTTTATGGCACCTTTACCTCATACGAAAATCGTTTCGTAAAAAAATTACATCATAAAATTACTCCCAGAAGTGTTTTTTTTTTCTTTCTGAAGGGTAAACCGAAGAAACTTTTTCTTGTACTCTGAATGCCGTTTGGTCCAGCAGCCCGCATCAAAAATAAGTAATATCCAAACGGTGAGGATTTTTTTACTTATTCAAATGATTTTGAACTGTATAATTTTTTATACTCTTTTAAATTTCATAATGCCCATGGCATTAATTTATCATAAAATCTTTAACCTGAATACTATGATGAACAATCTTGAGAAATCCTTTCGAAAAAATATATCTCAGCTGACATCAATTGACATCAAACATTTTTTTCCATTTCATACGAACGACAAGCTGATAAATTATGCTTCCCATTTTATGATCCCATTTAGCAGGAATCTGCACCAAGAAAAACTCCAAAAAACGGTAAATCAGTAAACCGGTAAACGGGTTCTCAGGGTAGTTTATGTACGATTGAGTTGTGCTGCACTACAATCTTACCAACAAGACTAAATATTCCAAAACGCTCTGCTGTCCAAATATTCCAATATGTAACAGATATTCTCAGAGGCCTGCCATTATGGCGAGCGGAACAACGCCACACACATCCGCCTTTCTAATGTGGATGATACATATACTTTCGAAGACTGCTCGCTCAACCAACCGTACATCATTGCACGGCGCAAATGCAGGATCCACCCATACCGTATGTTACACTTTTACCCAAACCTACGGATCACACGTAGGCAGCAAAAATATGTTAATTCCTCCGACGAAAGGGTTGCCCATTGTTGGTAAGAATTGCTTTTGGTGAAGGAAAACAGAGCATGGATGCAAAAAGAAAAAACCTCCTTGAATCCTGCGGCAGCAATCAAAATACTAAACAAAACGATTTACGAAAACGGTTCCGGTCCTTGGTGGCCCACAATCTCGAGCTCAGGTTATGTTAACATTTGGGCAAGAAAAGCAAACATTTGTCCCGATCGCTCCGGGGCGTTCCTCGTGTGCCCCCGTTGCAAGGGTGATGACACGTGGAGGTGCGGTCGCTTTTCGTTCCAATCCCTGCTGCTAGTGCGGGCTGTTCCGCGAGGGAAAGGCGAAAGGTGAAATGTAACTCTTTATTTAGTATCACAGTGTTTAATTTCATTGCCCTGCCATCCTCCGCTGCCGTTGCGCATCGCTGTAGGGGGCATCCTGTCTGCGTTCGTGTTGCGCTTTGCGCATCGCTTAACCCTTCCCAACAGATTCTCCGGTTGCCTACCGCTCGGCGCAATCTAACGCATGCTCGAACGCCGCGTGCGCCAACGAAGCTGCTACTGTTGTATCTGCGCGTAAATAGCTGACAATCCGCCGGGATGATGGCGCTTGTGTGAATACTGTGCGCGTTGTTGTGGGTTAGAATTGCCATTTGTTGTTACGCCCGTTAGAGCCCCGAGCTATCTATGCGCTGCGTGTTGCAGCCCAACAGGCGCTTACCGAGCTCGAACGTGAAGCGTCGTAACATCGCGGCTAATGAGCGTGCGCGCGCGCGTTTTAGTTTTTGCTCCAACGCAAGAAACAGCCACGGAACAAACGTGCTAACGGCCTTCAGCAATTTGTGGAACAGGTGCGAACCGGCAACGGCTCCACTCCCAGTGTATAGAAACCCCCTGCGTGTGCCGCAAAACGCGCGAGACGACGCGAAACTACTGTAAATGATTTTATTGTTTTGGTTTTCGTTTCCTCCTTCGCGGTTTGCCGCCCGGTCCCGTACCGTCTACCGTCTGGTACATCCAGTTCACCACGATCGGTTCGTGCGTACCCCGATGCTTTAAGTATGTTTTACCATGCCTCCGTACGGTTGTTTTGAGATGGTTTTTCTTCTTCTCGTACATCGTTCGCGCATACAAAGACCGGCGGCCTCTACCCGCCCGTGCAATGCGAATTCTTGGACGTGTTTGGTATTTTTTCAACCCCTCCATCTACCCTTTACGCAGAGGGAGTGAGTCGACGGCGCGCGCGCTACGGAAGGGAAGCCCGGAAGGCACGGAATGACAGTACCGTTCTCGAGAAACCCATTGACCACTGACCCCTTCCGGTGAGTATCCTCCACTCCCGCCGAAAGGGTTAGTAAGTACCGGCAGGCATTCACAAATTTACCTCCCGAGTGAGTTAGTAGGTCAAAACAAATCGCCTCCATGCTGTCGTAAATTGGAGAGAAAACGGCTTCGCATTCAGCGGTAGGATGTCTCTCGTGAATATGTTACGTTAAACCCAACCTTTCATTCACCTAGAGTGATTCTTAAAACACCAGCTTCACATGCTCCAAGCTACTTACGATACATTTAATAGTTGTTTATATACCCTATGAAACAGCACTTTTCCAGCTTTTGTTACGTACCTGCAATGAAACGAAAATACGAAATACATCATTAGTAAATCTGTTCGAGCGGTTTTTTAAGTCGCAAATGAACGTTCAATTGGATAGCGATATTTTGTTTCCGGCATTTCTCATTCATTTAATTATTCGACAACAATATTTTCTACATGCGTACTGCAACGTGGATCAGAGGCACTTAGAAACTCGTGGCGGGAACGCGAACACAAAACCGGAGATTTCAGAAATGGTGATTATGTTTTTGAGGAACATAATTTTCTGTGCCTTCATTTCAAACTTTCATTTCATTGGTACATTTTACTACCAATGGGTCTGTTTCGAAACATAATACAACAGAAAGCGAAACAGGCTGTGCACAATGCGGCTACAATCTGTAGGCACAAGAGCAGGAAATGTGGGAAAAGCAGCCTCACGCAAAACCATTTCTAGCATTGGGGTCATTATGGAAATTGAGGCTACAACAATCGGCTTGGATGCACAACCAGAGGAGTTCAGCCGACGCATGAAGTTCAACATCTCTTCGACTGATCTCCCATCTCCGCAGCGAATGTCCGTGTGTTTCGACTTAAAGAAGTCCGAAGGTTTAAAGTGCCAAACCTATTGAACAGTTTGATGGTAGCATTGTGGCGCCTCTTTCACTGATTGAGCGCACGCCTCGCCCGATCGAAGACCTCGATTGGTGTCTCTTACGACGGGAAAAAGTAGAAAGTTTTTCTCTAGTGGTCAATGCCAATGTCAGCACCGAACACTGATCGATGGCAAGCAAGTGTGCATACTTAAAACTGAAACAAGTAAAGCCGTATCATCAAAATAACACGCTCTCGCGACCAACAGGCCGAATACACAGCAATCCGCTTTGAAACACGTGTTTCTTTATTTACCTGTGCAAAGTGCCTACGGGAAACAAGTTGCCACTTTTATTTCGCGCGAAAACAAACACCGTTTCGAACGGGCCAGGCACACAAGATGCGTAGCACTTTCTTTGGCACAAAGTCAAAGTGAGAAAACAAACGGGAACAGTTTGGCGAACCGCGTAGGGCGCTATCGTTTTCATCGATCCACAAACGAATAAAGTAAAGATAAGCTGTTTAAAGTTTAGAAACACATTAATAATCCACAACCGTTCCTTTACCATTCCTTGCAGCCAAAAAACAAAGAATACCTTTCTGTGATACGATAGCCGTAGGAAGTTCAAACTTGTTTCATCAACCCGGATACTAATGCTTGACGGTACACAGGCCCTAGTTCACCGGCTTTCAAAACTTCGTACAACTTTTGCCGCACAACACCCGATAAAGGACAATGACTGCTACTGATGCAAATATTCAGATGAAACGAAACAAACACCTCTAGACGGCACGAGCAGAAACATTTGCAAAAAAAGGACCCGCCAACATCTGTTTTGACCGCCTCGGGTTTGTGGCACACGACAACGCGATGGCGCAAAAGGTGTCGCGGGCTGGCTGTACGTGTTGCGGTGTAGCCTCGAGCCGTTTGACACGGACGTCAATTTGACAAGGCGACAAGAAAGCCAAAGCAAAGCCCCCTACTTTGATCGGATGATCAGCGAAATTTGCATAAATTCAACACGATGCTGCCAAACAATGCCAGTGACACATAGCTAAGTGCGTTAGAGTGGATTGGTTTGTGCAGTTTGCGCGGCGACATGGCGAATGGGTTGAGGTGCCCGCTGAGGAGGGAAAAGGAAAGAGAAAGAGTATCGAAAGCATTACGAAAAAAAAAACGAGAGTAGACAACCGTTGAAAGCGCCGAAACCTTTTTATATCTAAAAGCGATGTTACCGCGGAAAAAAGAGGGTTACATCAACAACCGGAAGGAGGAAACAGGCACAGACAAACCCCGAACCGAGAGCAATACGAATCCGTACCGTCTTGCACACAAGGAATGGATGATTAACAATCGCGAAATGAGGAACGTCCGGACGGATTGACGGACGGCGGGAGCCGGCGGACGGAAACGGATATCAATCATAACTGGAGTAAACAAATGAAATGGCGAAAATGTGTACGAGCGGAAAAGGATCACACACGATCAGGATCGCAGCATGACAAATGGGGCGGATTGATGTGGCGAATTTCTGTACGGATTCCATCCCCTTTTTTTTGCGCCCCGACAGAAAGGGGAAAATGGACCGAAAGGATCAGAAGGGACACATTATGTTGGGACAAAACTGTGAAACCGTACTTTCGAGACCTCGTTAGGTTGGGCTGTTTGACATGAAGATTAGATAAAATGCGACATATAATAATACTATGAAATCAAACTAGCCGGACTATCATATCCTCGATAGAATTGATTCAACATTGATATATAAAAATTGCTACCGAACTTTCCTTTCAAACTTATAAAAAACATGTTCGAAGAAAACATCCTCATACGTCTTCAATGGGCCGCAACACAGATGTATATTTGCGTCAACATTCTAACGCGCAAATAGGCCCCCCTTCTAGGTCAATTAACGCCACTTTACTTTGAAGCCGCAACGCGAATATTTTTCCATCGCTAATAGTACGTTCGAATGTAACTGAATTGCAAGAACACAATTCGCCTTCGCGGTTCACAATGAGAGGCTTGTTGTGGTCGGTTGTGTGGTACACTATCGCATTCACATTTGGGCGACGGAAAATTCGACGAAACCTTGAAAGTTCATCCATGGACACGTTGTATTGCCTCTGCCGTTGAAGCCGTAGCACTCCTTCGCGCGCAAGTGTGCCGTAACCGAAACGACCAATTTTCGGACGGAAATTGATGCTGCAGCTACCGAACAAAAAGGGGGCCGCTGTCTCACGAACAATCGAAGACATTGTTGTCTGCCTTCGACGGAGTTGTTTCCATCGAATTTAACACCATCCTGCACGCCCTTCACGCAGTTGATACCGCACAGGCATGCCGTATCGGATGGATGAGATCTAATTCGAGTAGTCGTCTTTTCGCACTACAAGAAACGCATAGAAGAATTTGAATGTGAATTTTCTTTGCAGCGGTCTTAGTTGCAACACAGCAGAAGATCGTCAGCGTCGTTTGTTCGCGTCGCAGATGTTGATCAATGTCTACACTAAGAGCTTTTCCCGACAACAATATGAATGAACTCACAACGGCTTGCCCCGTCCTTTCCCGCATAATCGCAAAGTCGATGCTCGTCCGATTCAATGTTTCGATGTTGTCAAGATTGACGTAATTCACGTTCCAAACAAACGAGCTGATAACGATAGCGGCTCACCCCAACCTCACAGCTCACCATCCCGCTTAACCCCCGGGGCAACACCAGGAGAAAAAAAAATCTTCCCAGCAATAGAAGAAGACCGCGCTGTGGTTGATTATTTTTCAAAAAGATGCGTTGATGGCTGTCTTGGCATTGGTACGACGCGTACTGTTCACGACCCTGCATATTCCTTTGCGCGGCCATTGAGAAACCGACTATGACTGCTCCAATAATTACTCCATGACCCTTGAGTACAAATGCAAGACGGACACCGAGTGCTGGAAAGTGTTGATTGCCGTTCTTCTTCACGAGGGCAGCTCTCACTCGTGTTTTTCCACTGGTCTTGGATTTACCTTTCAATGGGCCGCACATCTATTTGATGCTGAACAGCACATGTAACTTCAAGCATCTGAAAACGTTCATATAAACTCATTTTACGATTGGCATTTACCGTTTTTTTTTACTTTCTTGAAGTGAAAATAGAAAACCGATTACGTTCGAGTTGCTTCAAATGGCAACGACCAACAAACAACGAAAACTCTTCGACAACCCTACCGCTAACGGGAAAACGACGACTTTACGAGTGATTTAGTTGCTTTTTATGATTTTTCTCCACTAATTCGGCTTCCCAATCCGTCGGAAAACCTCCAATCCGCCTTTCCTTTTGAATTCAACATTTTTTGAACGTCTATCAGATATCATTGGATTGGCCCTATACGCTGCACTCGATTAATGACGTTCGGCTGTTTCCTAGCACAAGCAAAGCTCGGCCGAACAACACAACAATCATCATCACCGGCCGTCGTCGTTCCGGATGAGCAACAAGCTCATGATAGATTGGCCCGGCGCACATTCGGAAAAACGCATTCATTTGTTTTTATAGCGACCAACGAATGGTGTGCCGAAGATGGCGTCGTCGCGTTATTGGATTGCGTCACGATTGCGCATCAATTTTACGCGGCGCGAAACCTAAATCGCGTTACCTAAATCATCACGAAAACTCGCGAACCCACAAGTAACCGCCCTCTCGGAGTCTTTTCTCAAGTTACAGGTACGATGTTCCACGATCATAATCACACACGAACCATACTAGCACAATGGGAAAACATTAAATTTATCGATGAACTTATGTTACTGTTATCGTGTTATCATGTTACTTATGGTAACTCAATCTTGCAACTCGAAGAATGTTTTTACCGAAGCTTCAATCGAAACAATAGTTTAAATTAATTTGATATTTCGGGCAGCTCAGGCTCTCCCATCTGGCCATCACTGCTCTCCATGGTTTTGAAAACCCCAAAATGTTCTACGCCAAGGAGGCCTTGCGCCAACGCATTTGGGCCAACGCAATTTCCAACGTCAATTTGTGCCAATCAGCGATCGGCCGAACCATTTTCTGAGTACATTCGAAGGCTTTTCGATACAACTGTCTGTACATTTTTCGCCCAGTTGCCTAGAATTATTAAGCAACATGTTTCTTGCCAACGGTACCGCCTTTTTCGCATTGGTACAGCTCCAGATCGGAATGTGCTCTACATCGTTAGCCTGGTAAGAATGTTGAAGCTAATGACGTTTGCAAAACGACTCTGGCTAGTTACGTGTGTGAGGCCGATTTTCCTCATTGTGCTAGAAAATCCAACGTTAGAAAATCCAGACTTGCTCGTCTTAAAAGCGTTGTTAAGGATGAAAAGCCCCGTGCGTGTCCTATTTCTTGGAATGTTCTCTCCCTTACCACTACACGCTCTCTGGGAGAGGAAACATTCGACATGGGATTTCTCGGTATGGATGAAAACACGAATGAGCATTATGAGCGTAGCCTTGCTCGTTCCATCACATATAAGGACGCTAATTTTTCTTTCGCTTGTCGCTACTTCCAGCCATTCCCGTGTGCGGCGCGCTGCTTCATCTTTACGATAACATCACCTGTTCCGCCCCTCATTCTTCGATTCTGGATCCACTCGACATCGGGCAGGGTATTTCTTGCGATGCTCGAGCCTTTGATTCCTCACTACCCGGCGCCGTCTAGGTGTTCGAGAGGGACTTACATTATTCATAAGAGTGCCTGCCGGTCCTGCACGCCGGCACAACCCTGGATCAAAAACAAGGAAATTCATTTTCTGCTCCGCTCCTTCGGATGAACGGATCCTCGGCGGGATCGGAAGTGTGTATGCGAGGTCTTCCGTACAAGGCCATTCCCGAGGGAATCACCGGCGAGGAAGGAAAGCAAAGCCAGTGATGGAATCCCTAGATTAGCTATGGCTGATATGCAAATTTAAGGTTCTTCCGGTCTGGCTTGCTCGGGCCTGATCTATGCCGGGCAGAGAGACGAGGCTGCATGCCCATGGATGAGTTTGCTACGATACACTTTCTCATCTCGACCAAGTCGGACCAGGAACGGAAGTTTGGACATGTGAGCATCAAGCCTTTGCAACAAAAATAAATCCAGTTTTTTGAAACGAGACTTACGAAAATCTAGGTAGCAATTACTATCACAACGGAATCGAAGCCGATGATCAAATAAAGAAGGTAGTGTGAAAACATGTTCCCCGGTACGTGGTTAATGTTGAGAAAAAAAAAGCACAATCGGAGGAAAATTTACATGTTCCTCACATTTTTGCATGGAAACGCCTCCGACAAAAACTGCGACATAATAATGATACCGTCAAAAAGGATCGCATTTCACGAGAATCGTCGCGGATACTCCAAACAAAAATTTTGCTTTCCTGTCCTTTTAAGCTAGAGTAAAGAGGTACTCGATCCCATAAATGTTTAACAACTTTTTCGCCGTTCGCCCAGCAGCAGAAAAAGACACCGTTTGCCCAACGTACAAGTCCAAAGGGTATGTTCAGGGGGGGCAAGTGATGTTTCCGTTTGTCGAGGAAACTCTCCTCTGCGCTGCAGCGGACGACGCTTCTTCGTCACTGTTTCCCAGTTTGCTGAAACACATTTTTTCATAATGATTCCGATTATTGTCGAGTGTCCATCCTCCATACTGCGCGAAGCACGCCAAGGCACGGCGGGACATGGGAGAGAGCTAATACGAAGGCTCGCGATGGCAACGGGGATCCTTGGTGGCCTGGCGAGGGTAAACGTGGATGCTTCCGGTACCGGCTGCGACAACCGCGGAACAGGAGTGTGTAATTTCATATACGCGCCAGTAACGTTTTTCCGGACTTCATTCCTCCTGTGACGACCTGCGGCGCCGCCGGCGAGCCAACGAACGAACGAACGGGTTTTGTAGAATGAAAATGTGTGTATCGAAAGTGTCCATTAAAAATTCAAGTGGCTTTGAAGTGCAATCGATGCACCGACCAAACGACCGAACCATCGTAGCTGTAGCAGCTTAACTTGGCTTGTTAGTTCGAATGTGGAGTGTTTTAACGTTTCTGCTCAGCATTTGCCCCTCTACCAGTCGCTGCAGTCTCCCATGAGGTTCTAGAAAGTCGGAAGAAAGCGATAACACGCATCGTAAGTGTGCACCACTAGCGGCTCCCGACAACTCATACTTTATGAGCAGATTGAAAGTCAAACGCTGCACAGGAACATATCATACGTTTCTGCACCGTTCCACTGCGTTACTGTGACCTGTAGGTTAAACTCCCACGTGCAAACTCCTTGTTGAGAAAATTTCCCAATTGAATGCCATGTCGTGCAAAAGGCAGCTGCAAGTTTTCAACAAACTGCTCGCCAGTCAGCCGAGGTGTTGAAAAAAGTTTGTTAGTCGTCATTTTCCGTTCTAGCCGTAATAGAAAAAAAACCATACATGCTCAAAGGAAATGTATCTCATACCTACATGCACATGCCCACACGACCTCTACTGAGAATTCCATGCCACGGACATACAAGAGGGGGTCATATTGGTTGGAAATTTCCCTCTCGGCCAGTGCTGTTATTTGAAGCCTTGTTTCCCCAGTACGCCAAAGTTTTACCGAGGCAAATTTTCCGCTCCACTTGCGTTGCGAACGAAAATTCCGGTGTGCTGCTGGGGATGCGATGTAGCACATGGAAACATACACCACGATTCCACGCGAAAGGTCAGTTCATATCAATGGACACACATCCGCCGGTACTCCGATAACGTTCGGTAACCGATCGAACAACCTATTCGAACACTTCATGAAAACAAAATCTCATCGGTCAACAACTGGCTAATTGCCACCCCCAGCGTAGGACTGGCTGGCAAACGGTAGCGCGAATTACAACAAAGGGCCGCGCCTGAAATGTATTGCACTATTTTATCTTGTCGATCGTAATTGCTCCACATTTCCTCACTTTTCCTATCGGTGTTAACGAGCATCTCGCCGGGTGTTGTTTCATTTCACGCCCTTTTTTTCTGTTTTCTCTCAAACATGAATATTTCATCATTCAGCATGCTTCATCCGGCCGCAGAGAGACGGGGCGGCGCGCGAGACTTGAAACGGGGCGCCGGTAATAAAATGTTCCGAACGCGTGCAACGAAGTAGTTTTTTAATTCAATTACAACTTGTTTAACGCGAACATTTCCTCGGGAACCACCAGCGCGTTCCGTTTCCAGGCAGGTGAAGTGAAGTAGGGAAGTAGTACCTTAACCCAATATTAACATAATTTCCCTGCTTGTAACCGTTTATCTCGAGACGGTTTATCGTAGCGAATCGCAGTTTTAGATGGGTTCTTTAGCATGCAAGCACGCAAGCGATATTCCCATGGGAGATTTCCATACTTTTCTTTCGGCGTCAACACTCCCTCCAGTGTTGTTACGAATGTTCACACTTAATCCTGGTTAATGTTTTCCCGGACCTATTTTGCGGCTGGCCGGTTGAATATATTGTTTTAAGCCAGCTCACTCATGCAGTTCGAAATGCCATCAGTGTTTTTCCGGGTAAGTAACAACATGCAATGTTGTCTAGGGGCATTTTTGGGCTTCAAAATAAAGCGATTGCTCAACAAATGTGCGACACAGTTAGGGGCATCTTCCTCAAAATGAAAGATGTAATTCTCTTACCATAACGATTACCGCTGCCCGTTGCTTTATCGAACGAAGTTATCAGAAACACATCGCTCCACTGAAGCATGTTAAACCAGTACGTTCGATGGGTTTGAACAAACGAACCACCTCTGGCCAGGGGTATTAATTAAGATCGGGATATTGTATCGTTGGTCTACTTTAAGCCTATCTGTCTATCATCGCTATTAGGAGTAACAGCACGGGCAGGGGGTTCGATTGGCGAAGTACGGGAAGGCCGAATCGGGATCTAGGGCGACGAAAAACTGTTCCAATGTTTAATGCCAACCGATCGGATGTAAGAGATAATTGATTTATCTCGTAACAAACCCTCCGAAGCATCATCGACAGCAGGGAAGGCGGCAGAAGGAATTGTAATTTTGTGTGTTTTCCCATTACGTTTGCCCACTTTCATCGCTCCCCTTCTGGCTTGGCCTACCCTATGCTTTTTGCATACGCGAAATATGACCCAGAAAAATTTATTGCGCCCAACCGACCCTCGCCGAAAGAAAACGCATCTGTGCTGCATTCCGGTACGACGTACGTTCTCGGCTTTTCCTAATGCATAAAACGGGCGATAATTATCGATCTATGCATGCCCGGTGGGTGATCGATCAATAATCGGTAGGATAACACACGAACAGGACGGCGATGTCGGAGGGTCGCCGTCCCAAAGCACGTATCACAGCCATAACTAGGGTGCACCTAAAAGCGCACCCTCCATTCGCTTGCTAACAGGGATTTGCAAAACTGCTCTATCATCGAGTGACAATCAATTGTAAGGATTATTTTGCATCGTTTGGCAACTGAGCATTGCATTTTTTTTGCTCGATGATGAACAATGTTTGTAGGCATGCCAAAGCACCCTTATTCACGTGAAGAAAAAATATACACAACATACCTACTTCATGGATAACATTAAAAAGTTATGCCATCAGTACCCCAGCACATCGCCAAAAAGGAGGGTCTTCATATCGCTTTGAAACATGTAAAGAGCATACAACTAACGTAATAATTTACTAAAATGTACAACCGTCACGATTGAATATCGCGAAATATGAAACAGTGCCTTAACATCGTTATGCTACGCGTTTGTGCCGGCCTTGTTTGCGGCGTTTCCAATACCAAACTTCATCGCCATACATGTTTCTACCAACGGTTCCACGCACAAACACAGCTATTAGGAAGACACATTCGTTTCAAGATTAGTTACGAAATTCTAACGAACCCAAGTCGAGGAATTGATGCTTGCCAAGTAACTCATCCGCACCAATAGTTTTTCCAGGAAAATCCACTTGCCGAGAAAATTTTCCCAATGGCTCGCACGTACAAAACGTACGATTGTTCGACTTCTCGTCGTTAGTTTCCCTCCCTGAAACTTTCATCGACCCGTCGGCCGGCACCGGAACTGTTGGATAATTGGCTCCTCGAACAAGAACATACAACTCCCTGAAAGATAAACGCCACTGGGAGACGCAAACAGTAACTGCCTTAACCTGACTAACAGACAGTGCCAGGTGAAATTAAAACGAATCCCGATAATTAGATTTCGCAGTTCGCACAACTTTTGCCCCCAAACGGGGAAGGTTTCGAAAAACTGTGCTTCAAACTCCACTTAGCGTTTGAACCGAACGGCAGTCGATATCGACCCACGCGAAGTTTGTCTGCCATGTTAGTTTCGTTTCAATTGATTCTGTTCGTTTCTCTATGGCTTCACGCCAAAACTTGTATAGCGTTACCATAAGCCGGTGCGTTAGTTGCGATAATTATATCACGAAGGTAGAGGTAATCAGGACCTCGCAGAATAATTCAATACAAAGAGAAACACTGCGAACCTATCCTGTCGCATGCAGCAAACTGTTGATTTTCACTTTCCAAAGTATTTTATCGTCGCAATAAAACTCAAGCACCGTGCCACAATAGTCGGTGCTGCTTCCATTTCCTCCCGAGCGCTGAAAGGCATCGTTGTAAAAGAATGTGTCTTGCGCTCCTGGAGAACCGCAGCAACAATAATCAAAGTTAATTAAAATTCTACTACATCACACCATAGTGCCCTCGACAATCGCCACCGACGACAGGCAGCAGCACGGGGCGGTGCAATAAGTGCATTGAAAGAGTTGCAATCACTCTCCAATAACCTCCGTCCTTCCTCCCACTCTAGTGTTCCACTCCCAAGGAAATAGCGACCCATACGAAACTGCACCATTCTTGTCTTATTAGCTGCGCCTTCTCGGGCGGACAAACTCGCTTTGTGCTTTGTATATAATCCACCGTCCAACTACCGGATCGACAGCGTGCGTCACATCAACTCCGAGATCGGGTGGTGGTGCCATTGTTTGAAATCTTTACCACCCCATACGCTCCGTGGAATGTCTGGCCCGCTTTTTCCTTGGCGCACCGTCACAGAATACGAAAGTGATCGATTGTGTGCGTTCCGGCCCTGCCAACCGAAGGACGGGTTCGGTTACTGGCAAAACGGGTTGACGGAGCTTCACGCCGAGCCGACCGAGGTTTGGAGAGCCGCAAACCATATTTTAAACGAAAGTTTTGCAATCTCGATTATTCGATCGATGACCAAGATTGACCCGTTTGCGCAGCTAACCGGAAGAATGCGGAATCAAGGAAGGTGCGAATTATTTTCCATCTCAAATCCGTCCGTCCGGTAGCATAACTGGCAACATGAGGGGCGGAGTGGCAACATCATTTGAATTTGCAGTTAGCATTATTTGCATTAACTGCACCGAAAACGGTTTAACCTGTGGGAGCTGCGCGTCAGTGCAATTTTCTCTCGATTCAGCCAGGCTCCAATCGACATTTAGGGCGTTCGGGCTCGTCTGACCAGTTTAGCATTTTACCATCGCGTAATGGGCTGTAATTCCACGTGCTATTTACTAACGCAGGCCAGTGCGCGAGTCGATTACGGATACGCACAAGAAAAAACACTAACAGATGAGGAGAAAAAGAAAGAGCACCAGCATAAGGTAATGTACATATTTTCCAGCGCCCCTGGTAATGAAAGGTGTCTGTTGCTTTGATTGTTGCTGCTGCATTCCTAATCTGCCTCATTAAAAACATACGTAATCGGTGCAAACGACTTTCGCGAACCCATCAAACAATGCAACGCGACTTCGCTGCAGCAACCGTTGCTTATCCATCGGTATTGGAATGAAAGTACGAAGTTGTGTGAGGCACATGGCTTCATATAATATCGCTTAAAAGTTCAGTTTCTTCAAACACCGGGGAGAGAGAAGAGAACAGGCAAAACCAATGGATGAATTTTCAATTCTAAATTCTAACTGAAAACGCAAAAAAAGGTTGGGAATGCTAAAACATTGACTGTTGTTCCTTAGCACTAAAATAAAAAAGAGATGAACAAAAAAAAGAAATGGATCTAAAGGAAAGGACAATAATAGCACAACGACGATGTTGACATTGAAAAAGGCTTTTGTGATTTATGATCTATCGCGGCCGCTTGCTCTCCCGAGCCCATGAATCTTCACTGCCAAGGTTAATCAGCAGGTGTCCGAGCTGGAAAGAGCTGCTATTTTTCTTCCCTGTGAATCTCGATCCCTTCGCGTAACCTAGACCTGGGCGCGACAACTGATTGTCGCTTTCCTCAAGGCCGGGGCGCTCTCGATTGTTCGTTTTCATCTTCCAGCGATCGGAATAAAATTTACACCTGTGCAATCCAATCAACTATCGCCGCACATTAATCCATCTCCATTTTCCTAGCAGCCAGGGGGAGGCAGTACACGTGCGATTACAAGCACGAGCCCCTAAGTCAAGGGCAGTAAGTCGAATGACGTAAGGCTCCACATACCAGGGCCCATTGAGAGTCCGGACCGGATGGTCTGCCAGTTCAGCGATTCGCAAGAAGGATGGAAACACTCCCAACCGTCAGACCGAATGCCGACCCTGATTGATGTGAAAACCCTCGCGAATTCCTGTTTGCATCCCCTCGCCCATGGCGTTGGCGCAAATCTAATCAAATCAGTAGCAAAAGGATCTGTGCCAGCAGTGGTGGAACAAACGACCGACTCTCTAATCGTGCAGTCAGACGACACCAGACACACCGGGGAGGGAGATGACCCACATTTTCAGATTCATCGTGATGCAATGACCGGAATCCGGTGTCCGCTGTCGTGTTGTGTCGTTTGTTAGGAATCATTTAATTTTTGTTCCATATTTTAAATAATCCATAGCCCTCCGTACGACGGATCTGTATCTCTCTATCCCTCTATTTCTCTCTCCCTCGGCCGGTAGTGGTTTCAAACAAATGTAATTGGAAAAGCAATCCAATGTGTCTGGTAGTATCAACCAACTCCCGAGCAGACACACAACCGTTTGCTCCAACGCTTGTACGGATGCATCATGGCCGTGCTGCTTCGCGATAGACAGCTTCTCGTAGCGAGACGATCGGGGAGGGATTGGAAATTGATTTTATTGCCCGATAGATGCTTCCTTTGCCCCTCACTACCGCTAGTCTAACCTTTGCCCCAGGACTTAGTTTTGCGTCGTGCTTCAGCTGCACATTCGAGTGTAAACGACGTGCCTGCACACAGTTACCGGGCCGTCTTCGTTTGATGGTCGGTCTGTCTGGCTTTCGGATCTTCGGAGTGATTTCATAATCCCGAATTAATTCAATAGCAATCTCGAGCGCCACTGAACCATAAGTCAAGCGAACATATTCCGGCAAGGTGTCTTCTTCAAGGCAACCAAACGTTCGGTGAGGCGAAAAATGAAACATTCCTTGCTGTTCGATGTATTCATCTAGAATGAATGGCAAAGTTATACCTACGGTTGATCTGGATATGTTATTCCTCAAAACAGTTTAGCACTGTAAACTTGTTGAAATAAATTCCTATTTTGTTTGCGATTTCAACGAAACTCATCATTATGAGCATGTTTTAAAGCATATATCGTCCAACGGAAACGCGTTCAATTTCGATAATGCTTTTCTCAACCCTAAAGAGATGAAATAGTCATAATTGAATGTCGAGCATGAAAAACCCCGCGTTTTGTATTTTCCCCGGAAAGCAAATGAAAACTGGTGATGTTGATTAATTATTACAAGAATAATTTCCCCGTGCCAATTGTAGAACGGCGAAACTCAACAAATCGCAAACCGCGTGCCGAAATTCACCGAATACAAATTTGCACTACAATGATTGATGAATCAAGCTCCAAGAATTCAACATTAATTTGCAGTCAGCTATTCGGGCTGTTTTTTATTCCCCTGCCGTCGCGAAAGCATACGAAGGTTTTGAGAACCATTTGTCGCGATGCTTGTGCGTCTCGCGCGAAGAGATTCAGCGGAAAAAGATTAATGATGACTCCCTGTGGACCATCATACACAGTAGAATGGCGTTTTTCTTACCAATCCGAGTTGATAAAATATTGAAATGTGTGTGCGGCTAGGCAAGAGCGCTGAAACATGACCCACCGCCACACGAACCGGCAAGGGAAAGGTACAATGTTGGAAAAACAACCACAGAATGCGTCCGAGACGCAAACTGTGTCGCGTCACGTCAATCAAAGCCACGCCCTCGACTTAAGCAAACCTAATCGCGACTTCCTAGCGGTGAAATGCGAACAGTCCTCCGCAATTCCACACCATGCACCGGGCGGACGAAATCCTTGAATCGACCGTTAATAATGCTTTCCATGTTCTATTGACACACAACGCCAGAGCAGACACACCACCGTTCCCGGTGACACGACGGGTTGCGGTGTGATATTTGGTACATCAAATTATGCGCGGCCTCTTAATGAAATAATGAGCGACATAAAACCGTCACACAGACGGAGGCGAGCGTTCAGCGATGCCGCCACAGACAATAGCACTCATTTGCATATGAAACCATACACCCGAGCAACCCCTGACAGCAGCATATCCTGGTGGTAAAAGGTGGAGAGTTTTGTAGGGGGCAAGGAAAAAAAAAAGTGATACAACCCAACCCAACGGGCGTGTGCCTTCGATTTGTGATGATGCATTTTCCGACTCGGGCGGGGTGCAGCAATGTGCAGTGTGCGCGGATACAAAGGGAAAACACACGCGCTCATTTCTGCTCAACAGAACAGACTCATCGGTTAGGTAGGTAAGGCAACGTTCCAGCGGCCGGAAGGAAGCGTAGCGGGCACGCGAGCTGAAAGGGGTGAATGTACATACACCAGCAGCTAGGCGCGAGTGACGGAACATGCGTACCTCTGGGACCGGGACAATGTGTAATATTAAAATCAAATTCGTCATATCACTCAAACGTCGTGGGGACTGGAACTAACCAGGACGATGGAGGAAAAAAACAACGCTGCAGAAGGGGACAGTTGAAAAATGTCCCAGCATAAGAGCCGTGCAAGGATCAAAAAACAATTGAGATTGATTCAACTTTAACGAATTTCGTAATCAATCAAGCTGCATTTCCAGTTTTAAATTTTCACTTTTCACAGAACACCACGGTTGAGGTGAGGCGGAAGCGGCCGATGGCACACGACCGGTCGCCGATGTCACAAAAGGGTCGACATCGACAACAAGCATAAAATTGAGCGCTTCCATTGAATCGTTTGCTAACCTGCCTTGCTTCCTGTTTCCCCTCTCGCCCTTGAATGCTTGCAGCAAGGATTACTCCTTACTCCTACGAATCGAAGCTGAACTATTTGTTGCTGAAAATGTTTTATCCGCTTCGTTGAAGGTAACGCCGTTCAAATGAAAATAAATCAGTTATTGTAGAGTTATCAGAAAATATCACATTCTCTACTACCTCAACTAAACAATATGAATCTGTCCACATCAGCCAGTCCCTAACAAACATCTGCTTGCAGTATGTCATAGTATGATATATAAATCGAAT
>JAOEFI010000004.1:26559600-26573406 GCA_034621735.1 Anopheles plumbeus
AAAACGTGAGTCAATGTTAAACCGTGGAGGAACCGCCCGCCCGCATTGTAGTGATTGTAGATTGACAGCTGTAGAAACACAAATTTCAAACCGATATGTACCCTCACTTCGGGGTATGTTGAACTATTCCGGAAGGATCTGTCGTCTTACGAATACAGTGAAATCTGAATTCTCAACCTACGCACTGTTCTACAATAGTACGGCTAAAACGAAACAAATTGTTAACCAAACTACTTATTGTGTCGCGTGTTGACTTTTTCACGAAAATTCAGTACAGGCCTTGTCTGTCCGTGCGGACGGAGCAACTCGTCCCTTCGAAAACGGTTGCGTGGCGTAAGCTCACCAGTGCTTCGCGATTCATTTATTTATGGTAGCAAAACAGCGAATTCGTTTACTTTTCCTTTCATTTTTAACGGGTTGCGTTTCCGCAACAGTTGTTGCTTCCGACAGGGACGTGCTGGTTAATGAGCAGACAATTTTGCACGCAATATTACTTCATTTGCTTTAGAGACTAGTTTTTTGTTGTTTGCGTAGTGTGTGCTCTACGAACAGCGATTAATATAGGCACATTATTGTTAGACAAAGGTAAGGCTTTCAGGATGTCCCCTCTGATGGTCCCGAGCAGAAACTAAAACGATTTGCCTTCTGTAGAACATATGCTTGGTTTGATGATTTGGTTTGGCTGTGTAATGTTTTCACTCCATCAATAGATAAGATTCCAATCTGGAATTCAATATACGTTCCAACACTTTTTCTGGGTTACTTTGTCCTAGTGCAATACACATTTATTAACTTTCGCCCTTTACACCAGCATCAGAACCACCCTGACGCATTGCAAGTAATTGACGCATTGAACACTTGACAGTAGCAAAGTAGCTCTCTGGGGTGCATGCAAATTGGCAGCAAGGAAGCAGTAAGGCGGCTTCTGCGAGTGCCGAGTTTAAGAGGCCCGCCCGATGGAAGTGAAACTTGAAAGCCCAATCTACCGCCACACTGTTCCTTTCTCAGCGGAAGTGGAACAATTTTGAATGCGTGAGAAAAATTACTACTTGCATGAGTGCTTGAAGTGGAAAACAGAAATGTTACCAGACACCCGAAATATTACATATCGAGACAATAATGAAATGTCAACATGTCGATTCCTGCCTTAACATCTTCATCCAAAACCTAGGAGACCCATTCGTTGGAAACTGTGTCGAAAATCGAACTGACCTCGATTTGTGGCTTCCGGATTTGTCGGTGAAAATGAAACCTTCGCGACGCCAGGTGCGTCGTCCGTAAATTTAACGCTACACGATTCGAGCGATTTCAAAAAGCGGCACGTTAAAAACAACAGGGCTTGAGACTGAATTCTCAAGCGAAGCAAACCGGACGAATTTGCTTTCAGCGCTGATCAATTATTCACAATCGGCCGAGTGAATCAAGCCCCAAAAAGCCGGAGCGGGACGGGAAAAGTTGAACTGCCGAACATGTTCGCTTCCTATCGCTTGTCGCGGTTGTCATCAACGATGCTCAACTTCCGCTCTTTACGGTTCACCGGGATTTTCAACGCGTGATCCCAACCGTCATCCAGCCCCATCATCATCATTACCATCATCAGTAGGCACGCCGTACGTTTACCGAAGTGATAAGAGGCTCGAGCAGCATCCAGCGCCATCAGAAATCGGTTCATGTGCAAGCAACGTTTTTTCTCCGTCTGTCGCGAACAAGCAAACAACGATGGATTAACGGGTTATCATCACGGGACGGTCTCTGGGCACAAAATCAGAATTGTTGCCTCCGCTGGCGGCGGCTGTTTCCGAATGAGACGAACATGGAACAATCGAAAGGCGGGCACGTTGGCTCCGGGCTCTCGATTTTATCTACGACGAAAGGCGGAAGAAAGATTATTGATTTTCGAAGGCAATTTAATTATAGCTCCCATTTTTGGGACCGATTCGGCCACTCATCCCGGTCCGGAGATCCGGTCCGGTCGCTCTACAATCGCTATTCAGCCCGGAAAAAACCCGTGCATCCATGAAGACAGAAGGCCCCCGTCCAGCACCACATCGTCAATCTTTGATCTACGCCAGATCAGCACCATCCGCTTCGTTGCTGATTAAATAATTATCGCTCGAATTTTGAACTCCGTCCGCCAAGCGAACAGATCAGTACATCGAACTTGTGAACGTGATGCAGTAGTCCATGACGTTTTGATGTTGGCAGCAACAGGCTGGTAATGTCGAGCGGCCTCCGTTTTGCTCCACATTTGATAAAGCACATGTTTCATTTGCTAGAATCAAACTGCTCGACCACAATTCACGTAATGCAATACAGAGACACTATGAGAAAAAGTTCATACGAAATCTATCAACCGAAACATTACCTCCTGTTTCCGGCGGGATGCAACACCCGACCGCTAGGTCTTCACTCCGGCGGGTTGTACTAGCACTTGACGCAAAATTCCCTCACAAGATGAGCCCTCGCTTCGAGGTCTCTGCCACACTATCTCAAGCTCGCCGCACTTCTTTTGTCAACCATGCTCACAACGACTATGTGGCTACTACGACAGTACACGAGACGCACCGGAGAATCGTCCTTCGGTGCCCAAAGGTGGTGCCAGCCACCATCAACACAAGCCCTGTGCAAAGCGCAACCAGAGGCTTTTCTTGCTGGTAAGCAACTTCACAGCTTCAACGAGTAGCACTGATAAACAAGCACCGACCCAGCCAGAGCAGACGCACGTATACAAGCACAACAGTTGGAAGAACTTCACTTACACTTTCTTCTGCGACGAGAAAAAAACACTTTCTGCCATCTCTGTGGGAGAAGCTGGGAACATTAGCAACTGTAGCTAGCGATGTTCGCGCACTGCGTTTCTATCACCGGCGTTCGTTTTTACAACCGTGGAATTGGCATTGGCTACTTGGGTAATGGAAATGACAAAGCGATACATCTAATGCGAAAAATGTCCTCACATTTCACAGAGCCACCGGCCAGGATGCGGCAACCAACTGTTGCCCAGTCGTTAGTAGCTAGGTAGATAAAACAATCCACCACATGATTCTTCACTTCCAACTATCAACGGTACCCTACTCACGGTAATACGCAATCCTATCAGAATATACGTTGTCACTGTTTTGGAATTTTGAAGCTTTCAATTTGAAAAAAAAATCACTAAAGCGATGGTGCTAGCAGCAGCGTAGACGCACGTCTGCAAAGCCTTTCGCGCCAAACCACACACGAATGACGTGCTCACTCCTACGCTGTTGTTTAGAAACTGGCTTTTCCCCTTGCTTTTCTCGAGCGGGAGACCGCGATTTCTCTCGCGCCGCTCCGTCAAAATGGTGGCGCTCTCAATACCGTGATTTCTCCACATGCTGCACAGCGGACGCACCCGAGGATATCAACGAAAATTAAAAGTTGTTCGCGTTTTATTGAAAATGTCAAGAGTGTTGTTACTGTACAAGGTAGCCAGGGCAGGTTATGAAGTAAAATTCAAGTGTCCGTGCATTGCAGCCAAACCCGTTCGATGCTTGGTGAGTATCAACAAGAGAAACACAATGTCCCCTCATTTGTAGCAGCGTCGTTCCACTGTGGGAGCTGAGCCTTATGATTTGCATCGCGATGATCTGCCCGGGCTAAGATTGTGGAGACGAATGAAAAAATCAAAAACCATTAGCAGAATTTGGTTTCAATTCTGCTGGAAGCAAAACAACTAATGCATTCAACGCACGAACAACATGTACGAAGAGTGAAATTATTTAAAATTATTCAGTGTACGGAATACTGCGAGATGATGAAGCAGTTGTTCAGGCCTGTACTGTAATGATAAGAACTGTTCGCCCCCTTTCCTTTAGAAAAACATATGCTCTGAATGAATGAAAATATATGCTGTCTTCTCTCGCCGAAGAAGGGTTAAACTGAAAGTGAGAGTAGTCGACAAGAGCGAAGCGAAAACAAAACCTTCGGTGTTTGTTTCAGTTTGTTTACATCAAGTGCAATCTGCGCTCCATCCCCTCGCAGCCCAGCAACTTACCGGTTAAACCCGTGGTGCGCCCCCAGAGAGTTTAGGGAATAATGGCGATCATCAGTGGGGGTGCAGTCAAAATGCATCGTCCGTGTTGGGGGTGGTTAAGGGAGGAGTGCATTCGTTACGCGACAGTTAGGAGAGAGCGCGCGCGCCATGTTAACACAATTCCCATGCGCTTTTCTGCCATTTCTATGCTAGATTTTCCCCGTCCCAATCGTCTTGCGAAATCGAGCTCTTTCACCGTGTCGTGTGTGGCTCCCTCATTGCTCCGTCATGAAATATGATTTTAGCATGAGAATCCACGTTTTGGCAATTCTTTTGTGTAACGAGAAGACATCTCCTGCTAGGAGGGGAAAGCCGGTATGCTATCCGACCTATCAGAACAGTGTCATATGGCGCTCGTTGCGATCAACGAACCCCGTCTCACGATGCCACCTACAAGATTTGACGAGCAGCATGCACGCAAACAGTTCAACAGCATTGGCGCCGTGTTATGATGGAGCCTTTTTATGCAACCGAATTGCCCGGCGCCTGCGGGAGAGATGACCCGAAGCATTGGAAAGTGTTGCGATGCGACTCAGTTTATGCACGGGTATGGCAACAGATAACGGGTAATGACGCGATCGCAAGCTAATTGCGCGTCGGCGAGAAACGGAAGCGATATAAGGAAGCGTTCATGCATACGTCCACGTCGTTAATTTTTTGTGTTTCATACAAATCCCGCATCGCTAAACGAAAGACCAAAACGACCAAAACTATTGTCGTGACGACAATAATGGCTCCAAAGCTATGCAGGGTATATGTGATTGGTTTATGACACTTTACGGGCCGCCGTAAATAGACATGGATTCATTTTCCGTGTTTCGGTCTTTTTACCCGTCTCGGAGACTCGCAAACACACAAAAAATGTACAATTTGCTTGACAGCTCATGGAAATTGACATCCCCTAAAATAGAATATAGTAAGAAAAAATCGTCACAACGAACAAAAAACTCAACATCGGCACGTAGATCTGGGTGGAACAAATATGAAAAAATCTATCTGAGAAACAAAATCGGTAATAATTAAAAAAAAGTGGCTTAAACGTATGACATCTTTCATCAAATTATGATATTCCGATGGACTGCCTCTGGTTGGAGGGTTTCTTTTTTTCATACAATCTTTTTGTGAAACATTTTCCATCCGTTCCTCCGCTCTCATTCTCTCTCCGACATTCAACTACTTTCGTTTACTCGATCAAAATATTATTGCATTCCGCCGAGTGTTGTGTCGATCATCCCTCGTCGTTTAAAAAGTGTACCCCTTATGAGCACGCCGTTGCAGTGTTGCACCACGGCACAGCATATACATTTGTCGAAGCATATCTGCGCTACCTGCTGTACTCAGGCACCTTCAATCCGTCGGTCGCCCCGGAAATGGGCGATAATATGGAAACTGGGACGAACAGATAAACATCTGCCGCCATTCGTGCCACGCGCACCACTGCGACACACGCATGTATTGTCATCGGATCTCGGGCGCGTTTTGTCCCATGCGATATATGTCGCCATTAATGAAACCCTCGGAATGGCCACTACGGCCTAAGCGCAAACGAAACCCTGCGAGAAACGCAGGACGCAGCAATTCTGTGTATCACTCTCATTGGCCAACAGACAACAACCGACGGAACGTATTCATTCCTTGTGCAAAAATGTTACCAAAAAGCCAAATTGTTCGACAGGGAACTTGCTGGAACGGGCGCGGCAAAGGGTCGCAAGGAAAGGATACACATAAATCATAACTCGAACATTAAATTGGTGCCAGAGGCCCAGGCTCACTTCCAGATAGGCGAGGACGCCCACGGCACGAGCATGGAAGAGTTCAAAATAATTATTCGAAACCTAAAACCCAGCACAAATATTAAGAACGGATATGTATTTTTCAAACATGTAATGTTCTGCTTTATTACGATAAGACCGTTGCGGAATTTCTTATAACAATATGTTTAATTCTCAAATGTGGTGTTATTTCGCCGGGAATTAGCAGGAAACATTAGACTGGAAACATTCACCGCAACTATGTTACGAATTTTACTCATATTATTTTTATTGTTTGCTACTTGAATTTCATTCAATTAATGCATTCTGCCTCCATCAGAGCTCTGAGGATGCGTGATAATTTGTATCGGTAGTTAGGGTTTCCTTTAGTATATTCACTTGTCAGGTTTTTTTATGTCACTTCGTGGACCAACGGTATACTATTACAGTTACTTACTATTAGGCTACACGGCGATGATGGCGCGATAAAACACTGCATATTGTATGCTTCATATGTGTTGCTCTGATAATAGTACAGATCCGTTTCGTGCTCACGAGTTTCGTTCGCGTGTTCGTGCAAGGCAAACACTACTACACTCCGTAATTGGCCACGAGGGCCACCGCCGTCTTAGTTGAAGTTGGACTCCTACGAGGGCAGCAAATATTGGCTTAAATTAGTTCCGTACGTAAACGAACGCGAAATACGAACGAAACGCGTGGCGCGAAACGCACGCTGCCGCATGGCTGGAGGAAACGGACGATGTTCCCCCTCCGGATCGTCCATTTAGCAGCGAAGGTAATGGATAGCCGGCGCACAAGTTCCTGGCCTCTCGGTAGACAACATGTCTGTTCACCTTAAAATGTAAATACTATATTAAAATACACCGTTTTTCAAGTTGATAAGCGATAAGATGGGGAAAATGGACGAGCTCGTCCCAGCCACAGCCTGTTTAGCAGCCCTGCTTGATCATAAGGTTGGCAAAGCGGAAGACCTTCATCCAGCTGAAGCACCCGTAGAACCCTCTTTCCCGGATGGACTGAACGGTCGCGGCCACGGCCGCCTGCACGCCGGATCCCGGGCGACCTTCGGCGTGTGGGGTTTCCACGGCGGAAGGTCCATTTCCACTGCTGCCCGTATCCGGCTGGTGCTTCGGAGTGTTTGCGTTGCTTTCCGCCGACTTATCCGCGGATATTTTCGGCGATGTCATTCTGCTCGTGGTGTCTGCTACTGCCTTTCGTTGGCTTCCGTGTTCGATTATGTAAGTCGACGAACGGGATCAACAGCACGCGAGGACACTGGAAGGATAGAAAAAAAAACATTTTCCCAGGGAGAGGAAGCAGGAATATCAATCAATATTTCTTCCCCCAGTTGAAAACTCATGCTCGTTTGTTGGTTGTCCACCTGAGTGATGTTGCTATTGCTTCACAACTATACACAACCGATTTCAGATATGGTTAAGTTCTTCTGTTTATTTAACTTTTCTACGGACTAAACGGAAGAGTTTCCGTTTATTTCGTACAAAATTATGAAGGGACAACTATTGATATTTTGTGTACGTAAATTGTCCTATTCGAATAGCAACACCGTCGCCCAACACACCTTCTATGCCTTTCCGAGTGCGATGTTGTGTTCTCCGATGGGCAATGTTGTGTATTTTATTGTCGCTAATCTTCCTCGTCCACTCTCTTATGTAACCTAGCACAGCTTGTTTCGAGGACCGCGTGACTGTTATTTAGCTAAGAGCCGATAAATGGCCTATCGCCGATAAATGTCTAACTTCGATACTCTGTACCCTGGCTCTGTCGCGTACTGACCAACACTAGAAGGTTCACTATAGCCTGATGTTGTGGTATGGCCCCAGAGGATGACCAATTTATCGTGCTCCCACAAGCTTCGAGCAGAACGAACATCAACCGAGCTCGCCAGAAAACTAACGCTTATGCGATGGAAAACTCAAACACGAGTCGCAGAGAAAACCATACGAACCCCTAGAACACCTCGCTCTAGCTTGCGTACATACGCAAGCGAATGAAAGAGAAATACAATTTGCTCTAGAGAATAAGTAGGGCAACTCGCGGAGTTTCATTCTTCGAGGCGACGCGTAAGCCAGTGAGAGAGGTCAAGGTTCTGAGACCGCCGCCGTCCACCATCAACATTGCCGCAGTTGCGCTAGTCTCGTGGTCGATGGCAAGAATCAGCCCCAGAACTACATTACATTGCACGGGCGAAAGGAAAACAAACCCATCTGTACCGTTGTTGTCCTGATTGTGTTATGTTTGCTGCCAGGAACCAAGTGTGCGCTTGCGTATCACGTGCTTACTTCACTTCCCAGAGAGGAATCTGTACTATACGGATTTCTTCGGGGGCAGGAGCAGTTGCATCCGTCGTCATTGCGAACAAGTGTTCTATAAATATATGAACAGCTCCAGCTGATCGTCCTCGAACGCAATCGGTGTTCTTTGCGTGTGACTCTGCGTAGGCGATGTCGTAAAATGGGTTGTCTGCCACAATCAAATTAAAAACCGATCCAACGAGAAGGGTGACAATGAAATCTAGTTTATTTTATTGCGTTTCAATTGATCAAACATCAGTCCAAGTAAGCAATAAATCGAATGAACAGTACATGGGTTGCAGAGCTAGAAGTTCTCTTCGGAATATTTGTTATGTTCTAATCTGTTTTCCGTATAATAAATACGTTCCTGACAAGCTACTCTAGTGGATAGGTCAGTTTTTATAAATAAGTCGCTCAACAAGCATCTGTTTTTTTCACTGACTATGTTAAGAATGCTTCTGCTACCTCGCCTTTCAGTTTTTCGATTTTTAGCGGCAGCAACGTAATCATCTCCTTGCAAACACTCATCTCCTGTGCAAACAGCGGCCTCATGCGCTCGTCCTGACAGCAGGACACGAAACGACTGTAGAACAATAAACACTCCTCCGTATTTTTAAGCTTCTGTCGCTTGTCCGGCGTGACGAACCGATAGTACAGCCGGCCAATGTGAAAGAACGCATACAAGACCGGCTGCATTTCGCTCTCGTCGATCTTGTCTGGCAATTCCAACGTGTCCAGCGGGATTTTGTAAGAATCGACGAACTTCTTGAAATTGCGAATGCTTTTCTCGCACAGATGATTGATTTTGTTTAATGCATGTGGATTTGGTCTATCGGTTGCTTGCATTTCCTCTAGTAGAGACAGTTTTACGTTTAGCATGTCGGAATAAGTTAGCCCGAGTTGATACCAAGCTTCTCTGGAAGTGAAAAACAACATATTATTGACACTGTTGATAGTTAATAGCAGGGAATATGTTTCTCTTCCTAGTAATACCTGCAAATGGTTTGGTAGTGGGTGACATTCAGTATTTCTACTATTTCTTCAAGCTGATCTGCGCTTCGCTTATACAGCCTGCACTGGTTGCTGTCATCCTCCTCGAAAAACGCCAAGTGCTCGTACAGCGACGCAATGTCCTGAAGGATCTTTGCGTACTGCGACGCCTCTGTTTCTTGTGTGTAATACTCCTTCGCTTTGTTCAGCCACGAAAGTGAGTTTAGCATGACTAGCTTCGCGTCATCGAACGTAAGACAAAACTCATCCGTCACCTGGCCCTCGTAAACGGCTAGGTCGAGGTCAACGAATCTATCGATTTTTTTGACTGGAGTGAGCGGGGGTTTCTTCGGCTCATCTTTGTTGGATTGTTCATCGTCATCATCGTCGGTATCAGCCCGAAGACGTTCCTTCGAGGTGCTCAAGACGTGCAGCCCGTACTTGGCCCAGCATCTTCCAATGTCCGCCATTCGATAGCGGAGAGCTTCCTCCTTTTCTTCGCGCTCGGTAGGATTGGTGATTTTATCGACAACTTCCGTCTCGTACCGATTGAGCATGAACGTCCCCGCGGCCAAAAGGTGTCGTGCTTGGGTAAGATAATTCTGTGGGAAATAAAATTGCGACAATGTTGCCGCATTCAGGGCCCAATCTACGTGCTCGTACTCGTTGAATTCCAGCTGACGCTTGAGCGTCATGTGACAATAGCTTGCAGAATCGGCCAAATTCTCCAGAAACCCGTAGACCTGCGCCAGATAGTACAGGGTAAGAGTATGGTTCGATTCCAGTAGCCTCAATCCTTTTCCCTTTTCCACTTCCTCCTTGGTGCCAAACAGGTCGGATATCGTTAGTGGTTCTAGCTGCAGTTCTTTTGCTTCCGAGTAGAGGTTTTTTGCTTCGTCGAGGAACTGCTTCGATTCGGTAAAATTGGAATGATTACAGGCCGTTATACCGAGTTGATTGAGGAGTTCGATGTGCACATTAATCGTCGGTTCCTTACCGCGGTCCATTCCTATCAATTCAAGTGCCTCTTGAAGTAACATTTCTCCTCTAGGTTCCTCGACAAAAATGGTTATCTTAGCAATATCCATTATGATGTTCGCACGTATGCAACGCACTGTCGATGCTGCCTCAGCTTGCGGATCGAGCGCTTCGGCTAACATTTTCAACTTTCGCAACGCCCCATTCAATACATCCCGGGCTGTGTAATGCGAACGGAAGGGTTCTGTCGGAGGATCGTTCTTACTCTCTTCGTTGATGAAGCGATGAGCCTTCTCGTAGTCTTCCCTGATATCCGATAGATTTTCTTTAGTAATTTTCATCGTGTGGTATTTCTGACAAAGTCTATTCGTGCAAAGAAACACTGGCGCTGGAGTAGAAAACAACAATGGTTGATTTTGTGTTGACCCATTTGACAGTTGTCTCGATCGAAGGTCAGAACGAATATTCATAATTCTTAAAATACATTTCGTTTGATAACCTTGAAATAAGTGAAATGCCCGAAAGTAAAACTAAAAATCCCCTATATTTGGCTAAAGTCTTGTTTCCATATTTTCCCAAAAAACGTTTTAACTATCAGCACATGGATGACAAAAGTTACCTTTGCTACCATCCAAGTCATCCGACAGTTGTTGAGTCAAACTATGTTTTTTGCAGCCGACCACGGTTGGTAGCTATTGGTCATATGAACCTTAATCCGGACGACTCGCGTGGAAAACGCTGTCAGAACGCTCGTTCTGTGCTCTTTTGAAGTTCCTTGCGATAACACACGTTTGCGAAGCGCGTCGACGGTGCTCTCGGTTGGGTTGAAGAAACTTTTCCTAGGCTAACCGCGTTTGTCGTAAGTATCTGCGAGAGATTATCTTATTTTTAGAAACGCTTCAATCGTGTCGGAAAAACGAAGAAATTCAATTGTTTTGATTTGGTTGAGTGGGTTTTATTGGGGTTACCCTGCAACTGCACGGCAGACGAACAGCAGATCATTAGCACTCGAGCAACGGCGCTTAGCGTTTCTAGAATAAAAAGGAACATCGGATAAAAAGGTAGAGGAATAGACGGTCGAAATCGCGCCCGAAATACTGAATATAGCCTAGTGAATGGATTGGGCATTTGTGTGTTCTAAACTTTTACTGTTGTGACCTAGTTAGGATGATTTTTTTTCCTACACGGTCGGGAGATGATTTTCCCGACTTACGTAATGCTTGAACGTTGAGAATGAGAGTATTTGCCGTGTGGTGGAATTGTGTTACCATGCTTGTGATAACCCCTTTTCGAGCCTTTGAAAATAATCGTCGCCAAAGTGATACGGTATTGGCGAGAAATATCGAGGTGCAATTACATCACATATGAAAGGTCATTACGTCACGTATCGAGGGTCATCATCTGAATGCAGGAGTGGGTGACCTTGCCACATGCTGAATTGGAGGGAATTAGCACTTGGATCGTTATCGAATTCTAACATTTCGATCCTTTTCGATCACCTGACTGTGTGATGACATATGATTGCAGTTGCATAACGTATTGCAATGCTCACGTGATTTATTGTTCGTTTTCCTTGTATCTTAATTCTCACAGCAACAACCATCCTTGACCTAATATGGGTGTACCAGCTGGTGACGTCGAGAAGGGTAAGAAGCTGTTCGTTCAGCGATGCGCCCAGTGCCATACCGTCGAAGCCGGTGGCAAGCACAAGGTCGGCCCCAACCTGCACGGCCTCTTCGGACGCAAGACCGGCCAGGCTGCCGGATTTAGCTACACCGATGCCAACAAGGCTAAGGGAATCACCTGGAATGAGGATACGTTGTTCGAGTATCTGGAGAACCCGAAGAAGTACATCCCTGGCACGAAAATGGTGTTCGCCGGCCTGAAGAAGCCGCAGGAGCGTGGCGATCTGATTGCCTACCTGAAATCTGCAACAAAGTAAACGACGCTAGATCATTGCCGGATATCGGTGTCCTGGGTTCAGCCAAAACACTACAAATAGAACAGAAACACAAACATCAACGGTAAAAATCACGCCTGTTCCAAATCTTTCGATTATACTAATAGAAACCCAACAATCGGACAGTAACTCGTCAAAACTAGACGCCACAAAATCCCTGAAAAAAGTCCGCGATTAGAACAATGCCTATGTAAATCTATTTAACTTAATTTATGCTAGGATTAACATAGTTTGACAAATTCGTTTTAATCGATCATAGCGGCGAGCGAAAGTTTAAATCGATTAGGCTCGGTAAGCTGCGGACCGTTCGGTAACATGGTCGAAGATGATCGTCAGCGGATTGGTGGGTTGCGTTACCCGTAAATCCGCTCTAGTTCAGTTTTGAATTCGTACGTGTAGTATTATCACTATCAAAGAAAAGTCTTCAACCCAACGGCAGAGATGTGACGCTGAATAAATTACGGAATACAAATTGGAAGATCTGTTTTGTTCCATATGCAGGAAAAAGCGAAAGAAAAGGACGTTTTAACCAATGAGTTCGATTACATATGGTCAGGACAGATTGAAGGTTTTTCATAAATGCTGGGATGCTAAGTATCTATCTATTCGATTTAGTGTTATCAGTACAGGTTAAATTCATCCGTTCGCGAAAGACGAATATTCGGTAATTTTTAGTAATACTCATTTAAATAAACAAAGAGTAATTGCAGCATGCGTCCCTCTAATTTCTACAATGATCTGTCATGCTGTGTTGTCAAATGAGTCGTGTATTTTGACGTTGACCAAGTTGAGTGCAGGAGTGTTGGTGCGCTGGATGTCGGGTCGTGTCATGAATCGGCGTGGTAGTAGTATTGCTGTGGCGGCTCAGAGGAAGACAAGTCGTCAGCGAACGAGCGAGCGAGTGAGATTACTGAAGGAGCGGAAAATCGATTTTATCCTTTATTCGAACGGAAGGAAAACGATTTGCTTGAAAAAAGTCTGCGGCCATCGTTGCTGTGCAGACTAGGGCGAAACACATCCAATCCCCGAATCGAGCGTACGGTTTGTCGAGGCGTTGTATAGTTTTCGGGTGAGTTCTTCTTTCCTATAGCGTCATCATCCGAAAGTGCAGTAACATCACGGATAAAAAACGTAAATTTTCTGGGCGTCAAAGCAAACCAAAGTGAAGGAATGATAATAATTATGTAGTTTCGGGTGGGTGCAGTGTGTGTGAGATTGTGTCCAGCATAATTTGCATTAACAGCTCTCGGTGGCCTACGCTAGTGCTCGTTGGGTTGTCGTTCGTCTTCCTGTAGCCCCGGTGCGCTGCTGTCCGCGAGCTATCGGTCTTCTCGGAACGGTTCCCAGTTTATTATCTCGCAGCCGCTATCGCTCAGTTGGCCAAGGAGAGAGCGAGAAAGAACAGCGGAAAGACGACGGGAGCTCTACAATCGTATCTTGTAGAGAACGTCAAGAGATCAGGTTCTGCGGCAGCGATGTTCTTCTCGTAGAGCGCGGTTCTGTATGTTCATCGTGTTATTGTTATCAGATAATTGAATTAAATTCTTCTATTACTGGAGCTCGTTAACTGCCGTAGCAGTAGAATTAACGGGAAACGAACGAGACTGTATTTGCGACAGAGGCCGCGATTGGTATAGCGATTGAAGAGGCGAAGAAAGTGAAGGAACATCAACACAATTTTATATGTGCCCATTGGAAAGAGTTTTTCTCGGGAAAGAAATTGAAGGATATGCGGTG
>JAOEFI010000004.1:26573506-26586097 GCA_034621735.1 Anopheles plumbeus
GAAGCCGACAATCAGCCCAGTGTCGAAAGAGCCGTTTCCGGTCGAATAAAACGTGGGATTGTATTAGCAAGTGGAAAAATCGTGCTGGAAAAAAAACTAGTAGCCAGCTCATCGCAAAAAAGTCAATCGCATCGTTTTCAAGATGGCTCCGGTACGAGGAGATGGAATGCGCGGTTTGGCGGTGTTCATATCGGACATCCGAAATTGTAAGTGCATTTCCCCTTTAATTTGTGTCCAACCATGGAAAACTGTTACACTGTTTGATTATTTGCAGGCAAGAGCAAAGAGGCTGAAATCAAACGTATCAATAAAGAGCTGGCAAACATCCGGAGCAAATTTAAAGGTGACAAAACGCTGGACGGATACCAGAAGAAGAAGTACGTCTGTAAGCTGCTGTTTATCTTTCTGCTTGGACATGACATCGATTTCGGGCACATGGAGGCGGTTAATTTGCTCTCTTCTAACAAATATTCCGAGAAACAAATTGTTAGTGTTTTTACCGATTGCAGTTTCGTAGGTAACAGGGTTAAATTGATGGTTTCTCGTTGTCGTCTTTTCGCAGGGCTACCTGTTCATATCGGTGCTGGTGAACACGAATAGCGATCTGATCAAACTCATCATCCAAAGCATCAAGAACGACCTACAGTCGCGTAACCCGATCCACGTCAACCTGGCGTTGCAATGCATCGCAAATATCGGCAGTCGCGATATGGCCGAAGCATTTTCGAACGAAATTCCTAAGCTTCTCGTTTCCGGCGATACGATGGACGTGGTGAAGCAGTCGGCAGCTCTATGCTTGCTCCGTCTGTTCCGCACCTGCCCGGATATCATACCGGGTGGCGAATGGACCAGCCGGATCATCCATTTGCTGAACGACCAGCACATGGGCGTTGTCACGGCAGCAACCAGCTTGATTGATGCCCTCGTGAAAAAGAATCCCGATGAGTACAAGGGTTGCGTTAGTCTGGCCGTATCGCGCTTGTCTCGCATCGTTACGGCTTCCTACACGGATTTGCAGGATTACACGTACTATTTCGTGCCGGCTCCCTGGCTGTCGGTGAAGCTGTTGCGTTTGCTGCAGAATTACAACCCACCGACAGAAGATCCAGGTGTGCGGGGTCGATTGAACGAGTGTTTGGAGACGATCTTGAACAAGGCGCAGGAGCCGCCAAAGAGCAAGAAGGTGCAGCACTCGAACGCGAAGAATGCGGTTCTGTTCGAGGCGATCAACCTGATCATCCACAACGACAGTGAGGCAAGTTTGCTGGTGCGGGCTTGCAACCAGCTTGGCCAGTTCCTGAGCAATCGCGAAACTAACCTGCGCTATTTGGCGTTGGAGTCCATGTGCCATCTGGCAACGTCCGAGTTCTCACACGAAGCCGTCAAGAAGCACCAGGAGGTTGTGATCCTGTCGATGAAAATGGAAAAAGACGTGTCCGTGCGTCAACAGGCTGTGGACTTGCTGTACGCAATGTGCGACCGCTCGAACGCAGAAGAAATCGTGCAGGAAATGTTGAACTACTTGGAAACGGCGGATTACTCCATCCGCGAGGAGATGGTGCTGAAGGTGGCCATCCTTGCCGAGAAGTACGCCACCGACTACACCTGGTATGTGGACGTCATCCTGAATCTGATACGAATTGCAGGTGACTATGTATCCGAGGAGGTTTGGTATCGCGTTATACAGATCGTTATCAACCGCGAGGAGGTGCAGGGCTATGCCGCAAAGACCGTCTTCGAAGCGCTGCAGGCTCCGGCATGTCACGAAAATATGGTCAAGGTTGGTGGATACATCCTGGGCGAGTTCGGTAACTTGATAGCGGGGGATTCGCGCTCGGCTCCGATGGTGCAGTTCAAGTTGCTCCACTCGAAGTATCACCTCTGCTCGTCGATGACGCGTGCCCTGCTGCTTTCAACGTACATCAAGTTCATAAATCTGTTCCCGGAGATTCGCGGCACAATTCAGGACGTGTTTCGGCAGCACAGCAATCTTCGATCGGCGGACGCAGAATTGCAGCAACGTGCCAGTGAGTATCTGCAGCTGAGCATCGTCGCCTCGACGGATGTGTTGGCCACCGTGCTGGAGGAGATGCCATCGTTCCCCGAACGCGAGAGTTCTATTCTGGCAGTGTTGAAGAAAAAGAAGCCAGGTCGCGTTCCGGAGAATGCAGAAATTCGTGACAACAAGAGTCCCGTACTGAATAATAATCATGCTCACAATAATGCTCAAAATAATCATACATCAAGGTAAGTTCTATTCCATTGCCTCCTATATTGCATTTTCAAGCGTATCTCGACCGTAACTTTACCGGGTGTGGGTTTCGTATTTCGTAGTGCGAATAACGCCAATGCCAGCTCTGATCTGCTGGGACTGAGCACTCCACCGGCCAGTCAATCTGGGACACTGATTGACGTTCTTGGCGATATCTACAGCACTGCTAATGGCAACAGTAGCGTGGTCAATAATTCCAAAAAGTAAGTCCGAAGCCTTAATTCCAGTGATTCTTATTCTAATAATATGATGATTTTCCCCTTCCAGATTCGTTTTCAAAAACAATGGTGTGCTGTTCGAGAACGATCTTCTGCAGATTGGCGTGAAAAGCGAATACCGTCAGAATCTCGGCCGTTTGGGGCTGTATTACGGAAATAAAACTCAAACGGCTTTACAAAACTTCGTCCCCACACTGCAGTGGTCGGCTGAGGATGCATTGAAGTTGAACGTGCAGATTAAAGCGGTCGAACCAACGCTCGAAGCAGGTGCCCAAATCCAGCAGCTGCTCACGGCGGAATGCATTGACCATTACGTGAGCGCACCGTCTATCATCATTTCTTTCCGTGTGAACGGCGGGTCGATCCAGAAAATAACGGTCAATCTTCCACTGACGGTCAACAAATTCTTCGAGCCCACCGAAATGAATGCCGAATCGTTTTTTGCTCGATGGAGAAATCTAGGAGGGTATGTATAAGCTAACCGGTGTCGTTAGATGAAGCTGTTATTGTTAATTTTATTATGTGGCCTGCTAGTGAGCAACAGCGAGCACAACGCGTGTTTAAGGCACAACAACCACTGGATCTTCCCGGAGCGCGCAACAAACTTACCGGGTTCGGAATGCAGCTACTCGATAGCATCGACCCGAATCCGGATAATATGGTGTGCGCCGGAATCATTCACACGCAGGCACACAAGGTCGGCTGTTTGCTCCGCCTGGAGCCTAACAAGCAAGCACAGGTAAATCAACATTACTGGTGGTATTATGAAGATAAATTGGTTCAACCGGTTTTCTCTTTTTCATTCTGCATCAATCCCCAGATGTTCCGTTTGACAATTCGGTCGAGCTTAGAGGCAGTCACACAAGAGATATGCGAGTTATTGATGGATCAATTCTAAGTAGAATGATTGCTGCATAGGGCGCAACGCTCCAAACTGTTTTACATAGAAAACAAAACGTGCAGAACAAGAAGAGAAAACGATTGCTTTAGAAGAAACATTGATGTCGTATCGTAGCACGAAACCACCAATGAAATAACCAATATGGAAAATTCACTTGTGACAGAATGGAACCGAAGGTAAGCAAAGTCTAGACAGTGGTTTAATGTTGCGTACCTATTCTCTAGCCAAAATACACATGGAAGCTAGGGTTTGAATATAGTAGAATGCACTAGTTAAATCCTAATCGAAATTGATAATTAACCAGGCGAAACGTCTGAGTATCATGACAACTAAGTTGCATCACGACTGAGAAGGACGGGCGGCATTAAACAACGGATCGTCGAGGTGCCAGGCTAGGCTAGCATAGACTTGTGTTCGGTGTGTTGTATTTTCGAGTAGACGAACCAGTTCGCTTGTTCGACCGACAGGTAGTCGAACTACATGCTGGCAGTACGTATGAAATTTACGTATGAAGATAGATGGGACATGAAAAAAGGCCAGATACTACGTTAAGTTTGCAGAAGGCAATGTTGCGGCACTTTGGCACGTTCAATCTATTTGTGTGCCCCGTCCTATCCTCGTAAAAAGTGATGCCTAAGCTTACAACCTTCTTTTAAATCGATGAGTGCGTTTCTCGAAAACAAAAGTATAGGTTCAGTGTGAAAGAAGCACGCGTTCCTTTTGGGTCTCATAATCGAACCAACCGACCAACAAGTTTTCGATTAGACAATGCTAGCGACAAAGCATAAGAACTTTAAATTCTAACTATAATAAATATTCACTTGAAGCTAATCCTGCAGATAGAAGTGTGCGCAAGTTATTGTAATAAAAATATCAAATGGTACCGATGGTGTGGAATCCAGGGAATCTGCAATGTGCCGTGAATGGTGTTCGTTTTCCTACATTGCATGTGTTGCCGTAAAAATCGCGAACAAGCAGAATGTAGTTTATGAAGTCAGCAGTAATCTCATTCGCATCGTGTTAGGGCGCATAAATGACAAAAGTAAAGTATACATTATAAAAACTTTAAATGCAAAAAAACTATTAACGGAACGATGCATGCATCCAATGGAATGGAATATATTCCAACAATATTGTAGGCGTCTAAGACGCGACGGTACTAGACAGAGATTGAGTGTCGTTTAAACATTATCGCATGCAAAAAATAGTAAACAAGCAAAAACGGCGTGGATGAATTGAGGCCAGGCTTCCGCGTGTTCGTGCGATTTCCATTTCCAAAATCATGTAAAAAGAGAAGATAAAAATGCGACAATGAAGGCAAATGCATGGCCGTAAAGGTTAACAGTAAACCCGCCATCGGACTGTTCTTATCTTGAAGCCTCAGTTCCACCAGTCGCTTATATGCTTCAAAAGCGGAAGTAACAAAAAACGACGCAAAGAACAAACAAGAACGGATCTGTATTTCACTCGCACAAAGAGTTGTAATAATCGCATAATAGCATGAGAACATTCTGCCCACATGGACTGTTGAGTCCCGTGGAATTTATGTTTGAATTGCGATTTAGCATCCGACCTTGACCACCCTTGATGGGCTATAAGTTTTGTCGCATCAGCATCCGAGCGACGGACCAAATTTGGCCGTGCAATAATCAAGTACTATTCGTGCTAATCTCGCTGATTAAGTGTAAAGAGACATGATGCTAGTTTAATAGAAATGGGTATTGTTACATTGGACGCGGATGGAGGCATGCTCTTCGTACATGAATTTCTCTTCTTATTTTGCGAGCGGCGAAATGCCATGCCAAGATGGAATGAAACTTATGTTTTACTCGTTGCAAATATACACATAAACATTAAGTAAACTGTACATTGTAGAAAGTTGTATTTAAAAAAGAAACAGTTACGTAAACAAAGCGAACATATACATTCTTGAAATTCGAAAAGAAAAGGTACATAAAAATGTCAGTCGTACGAAATAACATCTTAAAAAACTATCGTGGTAGAGCAACGCGTAAAAATTCATTTTCATGCTTTGATGCACATACTTCTCAAAATACACTGTATGCGTTTAACTTCATTTCTTCTAATGGTAGTGCAGAAAAACGATTTTCCGGCTTCGTATTCCGATTCGTATTGTGATGCACGCCAAACTTCATCCATAATGAGTTACTTTACATTCACGTTTTCTGGTTCATATCGCTAGTCTACAATGCGAAAATATAATACATTTAGCTTAAAAACGGTGGAAAGCATTGGCTGGACATTCCAATCCCGAGCAGAGGAGAACAGAGGAGTTACAAAAGGGCAACGCGAAAGGAAAGTAAAACTTAGGCAACTGACCATTACAACCGCCGTTTTGGAAAAGGAAGGAGCTTAACATACACTTCAGATCCATCCGACAGATACAGTTCTGCTGTTTGAATTTCAACTGAAAATACTTTCAAGGGTTCGATACAAGGACGTCATTTTTCTTCGTCGGCCAGATCCGGTGTTCCGATCCGTGTTGTAACTGTCGGTGGTGGATCGACGGTTTGCACCCGAAACTGGGAGTTAAACTGAAATAAATGTATCGAACAGAGAAGCTCTTAGTAAGTGTACAACGCTAAGCTAGCGTATATGAGTTGATGAAATCTGTCAGACAAAAGTAACTAATCGTAATATAATACAAAAAATACAAAGCCGAAATACGATGGAAAACAATCCATACACAGTAGCGGATGGATGAATGGATGGAAGTAAAAAGTAATATATTGAAAATATACACATGTTATTGAAAATGAAAATAACTTTATTTTCGTTTTATTGCGGTTCCAAATGACAACGAGTTTCAGTTCGTTCGCTGCGTTGCTAGCAAACGTTTCCACCAAGCCACTGTTAAACATCGGGGTATGAAAACTCAAGCTTAACGTTGATGTTCATCGCCGACAGTTGCGATACGAGGAACTTGAAGATGTACGGAATTTCCACCTGGCCTATCTCCTTGTCATCTTGGCACAGTCTGCAGGTCGCGGGCGACTGCTGGAACTCGTTCGAATTGCTCGCCATCCGCTTGGTAATGCTGTCCATAGGGCCGAGAAGAGTGCCACATCCGCGACAGACGAGCGCGGTCACCTTATCCGATCCGTGGAACAGGCGATCTTGCAACAGAAAAGAGGCTCCGTGCGAAATGAGCCCATCGCGCTCCATCTCTCCGAAGCGAACACCTCCGCCACGCTTGCGTCCCTTGTTCGGCTGATGCGTTAACTGATCGATCGGTCCGGTCGAGCGCACCTGCCATTTGTCGCTGACCATGTGCCGCAGGCGTTGGTAGTGCACGACGCCGAAAAAGATGTCCGCCCGCATCTCGCGCCCATCGACCCCGCTGTACATTTTCTCCGTGCCGTAGTAGTCGTACCCAGACGTTTCGAGCAGCCGCCCGAAGTAATCGATCGCAGTGTTGTTCTCGTCGAACCGGAACGGCGTGGCGTCGTGCACCAGCCCGTGACAGGCTGCCGTCTTGCCGGCCATGGTTTCAATCATCATGGCGATGGTCATGCGAGATGGGAATCCGTGTGGATTGAAGATGATGTCCGGTATCATGCCGGACTCAGTGAACGGCAGGTCTACGGCGGGCCACTTCTGCGAGCAGATTCCCTTCTGTCCGGCCCGGGAGGCAAACTTATCGCCCACGCTTGGATTGCGCGCAATGCGATAGGTGACCACGAACTGTTTGGTGGTTTCCGCGCCACCGCCCCGTGCTACTCCGCCATGGAAGCTCTTGGTGCTGCCGAGCGGGGCGCACAGTTTCACATTATCCACGATGGCCGACTCGGAGCTCTTGTACCGCTCAACGTGGTACTTGTGGTCGTTCGTATCGAAGTAGCAGTAAAGGGGTGTACCGTAAGTTAGCGAAGCACCTCGATACGGCAGTCCATCGTTGTCAAGCGAGACCGCCAGCGAGGCATCCTTCGGATCCCGCGCAAAGAAACTGTCGCCACTCAGGGAGAAGAACTCGTTCTTGTAGATGCTGCCGGCGGCGAACCCACGTTCGTACGCCGATTTATTGATGATCATGGCGTCCTCCATGTCGTAGCCAGTGTACGAAATGACCGCCACGATCGCATTCGTGCCCATGGCGTAGTTGTCCAAATCTATGTTATCGTAGTGGACCGGGCGAAACAGGGGCGCGGCGGGCGTTTGCAGGCGATAGAACTTCGAAATGCACTGCTTGTCCCAGTTGAGGCAGGGTGTTCCCATCGTTTGCTTTCCCATCTGACACTGGTACATGTTACGTGGCGACTGGTTGCAGTCGGGCATCGGTATCAGCAGCGCCAGATTGCTCAAGAAGGACGTCTTCGAGAGTTCCATGTGCGTGGTTAAGCCCGGGTAGGCTTCGTCCGGAGTGATGCAGATATCCATGTAAACCTGCTCGAACGTGCCAATCAGTTCAGTACGGTTGCAAAGCAGATTCGTCACCGGGCGCATCATGCGGGCGGGGCCGACGAACAAAAACAACCCCGGAAATTGACCGCCTTCGCGGGCAGGAACGAATCCAATTTCGGTCGTTTTCGGGATGGTTCCTTCGATTTTGAGCAGGCGAAGCTTCTGCACCACCTGACTAGCAGTGGCGCGAGGTAGCATACCGAGGACCTTGCCTTCTAGCAGCACCGGATAACACTCTTGGATTGGCACGGTTCTCAATGCGGATTCGCCAACGAACTGGATCGGCTGCATACCGAGCGAAACTAGCGTTGTTTCGATGTTGCGCACTTTATCGGGGTTCTGCGTGACGGACACGGTGCATTCAGAGGTTAAATGGTTAAGCAACCCACATGGCGTTCCGTCAGGAGTGTGCACGGGGCAGATAAACCCCCAGGCATCGGGAAGCAGCTGACGCGCCTCTGTAGTACGCATCGTCAGGAAGAACGAACCTCGGTGAACGGCACGGAAGTGCGACATATAGCGCATTCGGTTGATGTTTTCTGCTATTATCACCAGCCCGCTATCCTGCATTATTCCCATTTCGCCGGCCTTCTGCAGGTTGCCTGTGCTCAGGAAGTTAGTGAAGGCTGCCTGAAAGCCTGGCGCATTCTTCAACGCCGTTAAGATCTCGGAGGCGGTCACCACAGGGGAATCCGATTCGTCACATAGTTTGACAAGGTTCATGCGAACGGACGCCATCGTCGAAAGGCACAATTCGCGTAGAAGCTTCTGCATAATGTATCCCCCGAGAAGCAGCTCCTGCATCATTACGCTATCTAGTGCTTCTTGCTGACAGTTGCCCTGCGCAACTGCGAAAAGCTTGTGCATCATGTGCACCAGCAGATTGAATTTGTCCTCATTATTGTTAAGATGTATCAGCACACAATGGTCGAGCAGAAATGCTCCTGCCTGTTCTGCAGTATACCATTTCGGTAGGCCGCACAGTCCGAGTCTATAGCGAAACAGCGAACCGATGAACTGTCTGCATTGCTGCTGGTTGTGGAGGCCTTCCGCATGCAAATCGCGCAGCATACTCATAATGCATCTGAAAGAAGGTAATTATTACTAGTCCATTTGATGGCTGGGACACATTCACGCCGCCTCTTGTCACCGCAAACCTTTTGTAATATTGAAAGTCTTCATAACCGGCTATTAGTTTTTTGTAGATCGTATTGTCAGTGTAAGTGGTGAGTGATTTGAGTAGCAGCATGATCGGTAAGTACGTCATAGCTCTCCGAATGCTTATCATCAGTTTCACGTTGCCATTCTGGAGGTAGTGAAGGACATTGTTCTGGAAAACCAATAGAATGGTATGTTTTAGTGTTCCAAATATATATTAAAAAGCTGTTCCGCTACCGTTGAATGCTGATCTCCTCGCACGCAACGTATATAAACGCCGGTGGTGCTGAAATCCGTGCCGCGATCTTTCCAGGTGTTTCGGTTCATGCCAATGGGATAATTCCGACGATTCGTGATGAGCATGCGCACCAGTTTCTCATTACCACGCACTATAAAGTGACCTCCCCATTCGTCTCCATGTTCTCCGCGGTCGATCAATTCCGATGGCGAGAGCCCATTTAAATTGCATGCTTCCGACTTTAGCATGATCGGTATACGTCCCATTTCGCGAGTTACTGGAGGCTGCTTTATACCGTCTAGTTCCCAATCGAGCGTAATGGTACACATTCCAGCATAAGTGTCCATTTTCTGGCGGCACTCGGACGGAAACACACGCTTTTCTGCCACATCCACCATGCTCATTGGTACTGTTGGGGATGCGATGTGGATATCGCTGATACGTAGCGTTATTCGGTTTCCGTTAGCCAATTCGAATGATAGCGGATCCAGCCTATAGAGCACATCTTCGATTCCCTCGCCCAACATGTAGTTAAAAGATTCTACATGTGGCCGACCAAGGTTCGCCAGGATCTGTGAATGATGAACGAATCTTTCGGGTTACAGGTGGCACTTTTTGGCATCGGAATTTAGCCTTACCTCATTCTGCTTCGATGGTATTTGCTTGAATTCCGGACGTAAATTGGTGAGTTCGGGAAGTTGCTTCATTTTGAACACAATATTGCAGAAAAATCATTAAAACCGGGCTCTTTTTATGCAGAGAAGAGTAATGCTGCTTGCACGTGCTATTGTGTAGAATTGAAATTTGACAGCTCTTTGTTGACGGTACAAACACCGGCCAAACCGCAATAGTGTGCGTGAGAGAATAACACAAAAGTGAGTTCACACAAAAGCAGTGCCTAAATTTAGGGGCACTTTTTCTTCTATCTCAAGATCTCACATTTACTAAATAATTCAATCCAATTCTCGTACCTTTTAATTCTGGAAGGAACCGTTGATTACGATTTGAAAGATTCCCTATTTTCCTTGCCGTTACTAGAATATAAAATAAATGTACAAAATATTGTGACTTTGCTTCCTTTGTGCCACCGAATGTTCCTTACTAGTTCATTCCGAAATGCCTTTGGCGATCGCTCGCGCGCAGTTTTCCGTTTTGAAATGGATGAAAGCAATGCAAGTGCTGAAACGCATCGATTGTAAAAAAGGAATGAATGGAATCTGAGACGAAACCAAACAGATTTCATCTATATTACCGTTAATGGAGTGAACGGTGTCTGGGAGGGTGAAAAATAAAACAAAACCATGGAAATTCTTCAAGGCGACGCTAAAGCAACCTTACGCATGGGTGGGGACGCATAGCTCAAGGGCATCAGAAAGAAAATGATCACGACGGTAATATCCAATTCCCTTTTTCCGTTTCTAAAAGCTACTTGAAAACAGCGAAGGAATCGCGTTCGCATGGAATTAAAAATTATCCTCTTGGCTTTTCGTTGCGTTACACTGTTTTATTACGATGTTAAAATCACCTACCAACCAAATGGAGTTTGCAGGGCAGGTTAAGAGGCCGTTTATGAACATCATAAAGTCGATGAAGATAAAAGCGTTGCCAGACTGCTGCGGCAGGGTTAGTAATCCCAATATGCCGAAATGTGTAGAAAACAGAAATACCCAGCTAAAGAACTGCTTCGTGCTCATATTGTGTAGGCTATTTTTCTCGTGGAAACTCTCATTTATTTAATATTCAGTTAAAACTGCTTAGAGGAATTGTCCAAACAATGCGCTCGCGGGTAACGGTCTCTTCGTTCTAATTAAGCGCGAAAAAGCGCAGAACAGCACTCACTTTTAATTAGCATGCGTTTGCTATCATATCCGACTCTTTCCTGTTACACTCTGGTTCTCGAGTCGGTGTTATGATTTGGGCTTTTCGGAATTTTTTTAATGTTTTCAATTCTATTTAGCTTTAGCCTAGCTGACGTGGGATCGGTGTGATCGAGGGACTGATAAACGAAATACCTCGACTACCGATGGAAGAAAACTGGTCGTCGTCCTACTAGCCCTTGATTTCCACCAATGCTGCAACGTTCCAAGTGGGCTGTGAACCAACATAAATGTGCACATAGGGGACTCCGCTGCGGATTTGCGACGACCGATCGGTGTTTCGTTCGCGATAATCTCACGATGGTGGAAAAGAAGGAAACATGAATCGATCCAATACGGTTTGGAGCAGATAATGCGGCAACGTTGACGAGGGCACGGCAAACGTAACACAGTAATCCTATTAAACACTGATATCGATTCGTTATTTATGAAATTAATTATTATCATTTTCTTAGCACGGGCAGGGCGCTCCAAATGAACCCATACATGTGAACTCCCCCTCTTGGGGTCGGAGTTTTAATAGGATAGAGTCGTTCGTCCTTACCGACCGCGTTTGCCTTCCGCTGTTGCTGTGTTGTGTAGCGCAGTGCACTATTTATCAGCCAACACATACCGCACACTTGCACAGCCGCGTCTATTGTCTCTCAAAGGCGTCTGGGCGGTGGAACAATCGTATGTGTACAAGAGACGGTCGCACCATTCAAGGAAAAGTCATCAATCGCTCGTTCTATTTTTTGTGTGTGCCTCAGGATTTGGACGTAATTCCTGGCTCGGGGTTTTCACTTCAATTAGTTGCCTTCGGCCTTTCCTTTTTTATCAATTTTTCCCCCGAGCAAATCTATGTTTCATATTATTGACACTCGGAGGCCAGCCAAACTGGGATTGGTGATTTGATTTCACATGTCATATTATTTTGTTGAAAGAAGAAGCTTCCGATAAGTTGACTTATTAATTTTGACGAAAACTGGAATAATGCAAGCTAACTGGCTTGTAATATTGAAAATTTATAAATTGAATAAAACGTATAGCGTTGAAAGAAGTATGAACCACTAGTCACACTTTGTGGAGCTGATGAAAACATTGACTCCATCAAGATGTGGATCAATATGTGGATAGGAACTCAATGCGTCGCAGAAACATAGGTATTTTCTTAGATTCCAAACAAAAATCTTCTATCTAGTGATGCGTCATGATAAAATAGTGCAAGGAGAGTTTTTAAAGAAATATATCAACTGCATATGTAACTGCAATTCATATTACTTTCAAACAAATGAGGCAACGTAAAAGAACGCATCTCATTGTGGCTGAAAATGGGCGATTCTTGTGTCGGAAGTCCTGCAAGTTCCTCATTTGACGACATCATCATCGTCGTCGTCGTCGTCCTTTTTCTTCATTATTTATTCATAATACGGATTGTGAGTGGCCGATTTCGGACGTTTGGACACTTTGAGTGGCCTATCAATATCAAATTACGTCCACCATTTTCGCTGTGGACGACAAATTCC
>JAOEFI010000004.1:26590224-26613745 GCA_034621735.1 Anopheles plumbeus
CACTGTTTCTGGTTATATCAATTCAGCACCCGGTTTACAGTGATGTGAATATTTATGAACTCTTTTAATATAAAAGTTTAACGAGTTATTGACAAAACTCCAGTTTTTGCACTATTGCAAATTGACAGTTTTCATGTATTTCAAACCATTTATTAAAAAAATTCATGGAAAAACTCATGGTCTATGTGAGCTTTCGTTAACAGACAACGTTCGGGAGCCCTCGTCTTAGACCTTGGCGAAGAAACCATTCGCTGTTTCTTTGTTTTGATTCTTCTCATGCTGGTCCACCTGCTAAGGTTCCACCCCGTCCAACTCGAGGCTTTCTCGCCCGCCTTTTCCGCGCGTTTCAGTCCCGCGCGCCCTTCGTCTCCCGGTTCAGTGAATGTAGTAGTTCTGCTTCACTCTTCGGCTTCTCCTCGGCTTTTGCGTATCGCCGGCGCAGGGCCGAGCGCCCTTCGTCTCCCTTTGAACTGATAAATCTTCCCCGTCGGAGAGGGCGGAAAGAAAACTCGGGGAAGCCCGCCCGATGGTGGATTTTTCCAGTTTTCCCATTCCCGGGTCGGGTGGTTCCCTGGTGCCCGGGGCGCTTCATATATTACTGCTATATTATTGTGCTTTATCGCATTTATTTATATTATTCTTTTTATTTATTTGCGAGTTTACTTCCGCCGCTCCGGCCACTTTCCCGGGTGGGTTGTGTTTGCCAGCGTGGCTCCGTGTATATACTCTTATTTGTTACAATTACTTATTATTTCTCCTTCCATTGTGTGCCATCTTCCTTTCCGGAGTACGGGGAGCTACTGCAAACGCGAACGACGTTGCTCGCCCTGGTCCGAGCAGGTCGATGAAATCGTGGGAGGAACAGTTCCAGCCTCCCCTCCCTCCGCCCGTAATGATCCCCCACCGGCGCAGGCGGGCCGGAGCAAGGGCGAAGTTGAAAGTGTGGTTGAAAATAAAGAAAAACAAAAGGACTTATACCTCGCACTGGGAGCTGGGAAATGGACTTGTTCGCCAATCAGTTCCATGTTTGGGGGTGGCTTGGCTTTCATGCAGGGGGATAGAAAGGGAAGGGCCGGGGTGGCGGGGATTGAAAGTAGCTCACTTGCAATGATGATGATAAAACCAGAACAATGCAGAAAGACCATTCACATTTGGCCATTTTGCGTTGTCGGGGAGTTTTCGCTAGTAAATATACTATGACGGGGTGGGGGGAGAGATCGTGTGGTGCACAATTGTGCTCCCATGCTGCGAGCTGGGAGTATTTTTCCTCGCACCCAACACTCTTCTCAGCACAGCCTCCCCACCCCGCCTTCCTGTATGTACGGAGTTCGAACATCTTTATAAGATTACATTTGCGACATCCGCCACCGGCGGTTCGGAAGCACAGTGGCCATTGATTCAGACCTTTCCGCTGGTCGGTTTTCCCGTTTCACACACACACACACACAGGCTGGCACAGGCACCACTTTGGGCCGAGAAAACGGGGGAGCCGCTGGGAGCTATCGCGCGCGGTTGCACATGTCACGGGGAGCACATATAAGGTCATCTCTATAATCGATTAAAGTGTTATTAGCATTAAAATGTATTCCGTTGGCACATTAGCTTTTGCCGTTTTTTTCCTTCTCCATGTACCTGTGTCTCCTGCGGTCGCGATCGAGCCCGCGAAGGGATGAAAATAATAACATAATTTGCACTGTATGTGACTCAAACTGGAACCAACCGGGAAGACGCATGCTCCCACTAATCGACGTGCTTTTTTGGAGTGGAAACATTTGTTACATTGTGTTTTATTTTTCCTGGCCAACTAGTTATGTTTTAGAGCATACGTAATAGACCCCTAGCATTTTTCGCCCTCTTCAAACTGCTGGAACCGGTCCCATTGTGTTAACCTAAATATGGGTCGCACGAATATATTTGTTCTAAACGCTGAGAGACGGCAAAGTCCTAAGAGTAGGGGATGAACTAAAATGAACGGGAAGGATTTGCTGCCGATAAATCGACCTGGAATGGGAAAATCCTTTCCGGGGTCAATGCTGCGTTCCTAAATCGTCAAACAATCAAACAAACAATGTTGTAAAAGGAATCGGTGGACTGGCTGGCCCGACGTGGCTTGGTGGCGTATAAAGTAATCCATCGGAGCTCGGCTGCGGTTTACGACGCCACGCTATCGCGGCCTCCCATCTATAACTAAACTATTATGAGTTATAAACGTTTTTCCTATAATCATAAAAGTGACCAGTGGGTCATAAAACCTCCACTAGGACTGGCCGTGCCGTTAACGAAGCGACAACATCTCGCGCGACCCCCCGGCCGTGTCGTCTAGCTGGCGCGACCGACTTCCTGTTTGGGGAGGGAGTTTTTTGCGGTTTTGGTGCCATCGTTCCGCCAACCGAACTTCGCACCTTTGACGGGTAGGTGGCGCGCGTGACAGTTTCCGCCAATGGTACGCACCCGCTTCGATACACTCGTTCGGAAACACACGGAAAACCGAAAGTAGCACCGGTCGGGCAAGAGAAGTCCTGCAGGCAGAGGAAAAAGGCACGGAGTAAGTGGAATTTCGGATAATTGCTCCAGGGGTCCGCGAGGTGGGGATCAAATCCATGGAACAACCATGTTAACTACCCATTAATATATAAAAATATTTCTGATTTCGCGCCAAGTCAGGAATGAGGGATGAACAGGCCGCTGGTAGGCTGGTAGTCGGACCCGGTTTTCGCCACGGGGAAATCGGGACTCGATATCGAATTACTTGGCGTGCGGCGGCACTCGTCAAATGCTTGTTGCTTATCACTGTAATTATATTCAAACTCCCCCCGAGCCGTTCCCCCAAACAACTCCGCCCGGTGATGCATCTTTGGCATTCGGTTTTTCATCGTTCGTCGGATTTCGAGATTGTTTTGGATTCAGCTTTATATGCTTTATTATTACCATTCCATCCCGTTCGGAGGATGTTTTTTATTAATCAGCGTTGTTTTATTTTTTACAGCCTGCCTTCGGTCCACCCCGGGCTTCCAGTGCTCTGCGAGCAGAGTTTCAAATTTCTCACCCAGGGCTACGTTTTAATTAGTCATAAAAAACCGGAGCTCAGCAAGACATTGAGCGCTTTCGATCGAACCCGTCGAATATGCTGTTGATGGTGATGTTTGTGTAGTTGAACGTTGCAACAAAATTGTTACTTGAAATGCCATCAAAATGGACCTGCTTTGGACCTGCCAAGGTATACCTCTGTTGCATTGCGGAAAAATTGCAATATCTTAAAATTAATGTGAGAAATTGTACAACATGTTCCTGTTCATGGTGGCTATCAAACTCGACTTGAAAGGCGACTTTTTCCGAGCAAAGTGCTGATACATTTATAGGGTTGAAAGCAACGTTAAAATTTTATTTTAATTGTTGAAATGAACTACTAAAATATCGGCAAGAACCTCAAATGAGTGACGAATAGGTTTCTGTCATGTTCTGAGACGTACGTATCATCACGTTCGTATCGCGAAGTACTAAGAAGATGGACATTTTACGACATTTGACTTCCTAAGGGAACACACACTCTTGAGCCCTCTACACGTGCGACTAACCTGCAGGCCAGGGGAGCAGATTATTTGCGCCCATACAAGGCCCATTCCGTGATAAACCGTCGGACCCCCTTCTGACCCCATCCATTGCGTTGGCTCGCTTCCATTTCCTGACTCCTTCGTGTGGACAACCTTGCTATGGGGTACGACTCGACACCAGACCGGCAGTTCTCGGGCCGAGTGCGGTGCTGTTTCAGTGATTTAGATATTCGTTTATTTATGTTGAGATAACAATTTATTTTAATTCAGTTCGTAAATTTAATGACTTATTTACGATTACCATAATAATTTTAAGACTTAATAACGAAGCACTGGCACTGGCTTGCCCTGGGCTGAGCCGGTTGTTTGGCGTATCCGCGAGGTTCCGGCCTCGAAAGGAGGACCAAAGGACGGACAGAAAGAGAGAGAGAGAGAGATAAAGAGCGGGCTGGTGTGGAAAGGTCTTTCGCCTTTATTGAAATTTTATTTGATTCCAGGTTCAGGTTCAGGGTTGTTCGAGCGGATCGGAACCAATAAATTTATGGTTCGATATCTCGTCGGGCAGGCTGACGGCGTCGACATGGAGTGTTCTGCAGGCTAGCAGTTCGCATGGCAGGCCCGAGCTTCCAGCCAGATGATGATGCATTGGAAAGTCGCGGCCCGCCAGAGTGCAGCGGTTTTTGTTTTGTTTGCATTTCATAGATAGTCTTCGGGCCGTCCGTTCTCTGAGAATGTGCAACCGCTCAGTGTAGTGGGGTTTACATTTTTTCAAAATATGTCCCTCGGTGAATAACATGAAAGAAACGGTAGCCCCCGGAACCCGGCGCCGAACCCGATGGCGAAAGGTTTCATAATAACAATAATAATAGCAAAACGAATACAGATTTCATTAGAAAGCGGCCGATTATTGCCAATCGAATGGGAGGGCGACATTCGAGCCACGGCGGGTGTTCTGGCCGGCAGGACATTACGTGCTGGTGATGGACATTGAGCCGCATTGGATGACCCCCGGGGCCATTAGGTCGTATTGCGATGCCAATCGCAGAAAACGCGCAGGCCGGAGCGTCAGAAATGGCACCGACTGGCGTTCGGGATGGAATGCACCTTTGTCCGCACCGAAGAGGGTTATGTGCACGGTATGATGGTCTCAGAATGCTCGATTTTGGTTGGTCGCACCCGGACGAGGGTGGTTGGGTGGAACCGGGCGGGACAATCGAACTCGTGGCCCCGTCGTTAGAGGGAAACCCGTGACGGACCGAATCCTATTAAAATTGAAGTACTTTAGAAAATTTCCCTCGAAATCGAATTCCGAACACGGTGGCTTGCGAAAGAATTGAACAACATCGAAGCGTCCGGAGGGCGGTCGAATCGATGTGCGCCACCCCTATGCAACCGCAGAAGGAGTGAGCGGGAGAGAGAGAGAGAGAGAGGGAAAGAGAGGCGAGAGGGCCGGTGCTGTGTCCGTCTATTCGGGATCGTGGAAAGTGACCAATGGTCACCACAGGATACCGTCATCGCCGACTGGAGATCGCGTGTGTCGTTATAAACGCTCATAAATATAAATAAAACCGTTCGATTCACATTTCTGTAATGTGTGTCTGTGCGTCCTTTTGAGGGCAGCGCAGTGACGACCCTCGGCAATGCTCATCATTATTGGGAACTGCAAATCGTCGGCGCGTCTGCGACTCTGCTGTACGGAGCGAAACGAACTCAGTGCCAGTCGAGAATAGTGCATCCAGGTATATCCTTGGGGATCCTTTCGGCGGCCGCTGTTCTGTTTTCCCGGGCCCAATTGATCAGTGCACATTTCGGAGAGATATATTTGCCAACGGTACATTCGAAAGGGGGCTTAGGTTGAAATTTATGGCACTTTTTGAGAAATAGATTTGCAAGTGCCGGGTTAAACAGATGTTTACAATTTGTGCCGTATTTGAATACATTATATAGATTTCATTTAAATAAGGCTGAATAATCATACGGCTGGCAATATATTGAAGCGCTTGTCGGAGATTTTTTGACAAACAATCCCAACAGCTGCCAATATCAGAACGGAGTTTGTGACAGCGGTCACGCCGCTCGAACGGATCGAATTTCCCGAAAGCTCTTCCAGGCTGTCGAATGTTGGTACGGTGCAGTGTATAAGTAAAACATCAACCGTCCCGGGAGTTTTCCGTTGCTCGTGGAAACGCGGACTGGCAAAGGGAACGCGGCAGGAGGGTGAAGCCGAGTGGCGCGGCCATCAAATACTGAAATAAGATAATTATTGTCCATAGATGAAGGGCACTATTTCGTGCCTGGCCGTGCGACAATCGATAGAAATGGTCATTCCCAGAATCTCACAGCATATGAATGCGCCTGTGGGCAACACGGAAGCTGCCACGGAAAAAGTCCACCCGACGAGAATCGTCGTCCTGTCCGCCCACCCATTCCGGTGATGAGATGACGTTTGAGAGATCCGCTTTTCTAAATTGCACACATCCTTCGTTAATGATTTCGGGGAGCGAAATCGAAGGTCGTTACTGGCAGGAACCCGGGGGGAAGGGGCAAGGGGCAAGGGGGAATCGGTCCCGGGATAGAGGCCGGAAAGCTACCGAGATCGACTGCCGAACGGCACCGGTTCTACACGGGGCCGGAGCGGCGCGAAAGACCGTGCAAAAAGGCACAAACGCTGGACCACATTGTCCGCTTCGGAGCCGTTGAGGGTGTATGCTCGGGCTGGTGGTCAGCGCTCAGGGTGTGGCACGTGCCGACGGGTGGGGGGGATGGAGAAACTGGAGGGTGGATGCGGGTGTGTTGATCTTCAATCAATACCCGACCGCGCTCGGAAGGGACTGACCACCGGGCAGGACGAGCGAGCCGCATTTTAATGTTATTGTTGCCGAAGGACGAAAGGACGCAGGAGAAATTAAAACCCCGGGTGTGATTTGAAACAGGACGCGTTCGAACGATTGGTGAAAGAGTAACACTTTTTTTTTCGACCAGGAGCGTTGGCCCGGGGGTGGATTTTCCATTTTCGAAGCTGTCATCAAGATGCTTGATCGATGATGAAGTATTTGCAGGCGGGTCGCTGCCGACGCCGATCGAGCGACCCGAGCAAGGACATGCTGCTGCACGGATTAGGCTCGCGTTGTTCCATTTCCCGTGGGTCAGAGTTTGTACGGTGAGTTTTCACGTGGTTTGCCCATCGTCCGTTTGTTGCTTTTGTTCCATTTTGAATACATCGAAAGTCGCTAATAAGCTACTCTTGATGCAATAAAATAATGAAAATGAAGTGAGAAACTTGAATGAATGAATTAATCTCTTTGAGTTCATCCTTTATTATCGGATGCAAAACTGTAGATCGATTTCATATGACACAAAAAATGCCATTTCCACCGATGCCGCACCGAAGGAAACGTTCGCCCTGTTCAAAGTAAATTGGATCTGATTTGTGACCATTTCTACTGCGCCGCCGGTGCAGGCTGTAAAAGTGCATACATACTTTTGAGGCAACCCTCTCCCGGTCCCGCTTTTCCTCCTTCCTCCGACCGCTCGGTTCGTTGGGTTCCGCCGGCCTTCCCTCCCCGATTATCTTCCCGAACTGTGGGGAGTTTTGCATGCCCCTCCCACTGCTCGGCTTCTGTCTGCAGCTCCAGACACGGCTCGCTGGTGGAGTTGTCGAAGGGTCCCCGGTCGGCAGGGCGCGATGAGACCCAGACTGAGATCATGCCGAATCATCGTGGAACGCGCCCGGAGCAGATATACATACGTACCGATACCTCGGTGTGTACATAACTGCATCAAGGAGGTAAAACGAAGCCCGCCACTGCCCGTCCATAGAAGGATGGTTGGGCGGCTGGGTGGGTGGCGGAGGGAGCGAAAAGCGGGGAGAGAAAAAAAAACGAGGGAATATTTCATTTTAATTTATTGTTAAATGTTGGATGGGAAAATAAATTTAAAGCATTTTCTTCGCTTCGCTTTTGGCGTTAGCTTTGGCCGGTACATTTTTTCGTCTTTTGATCGTCTCACTCTCTCCCTCTCTTTTTCCCTCTCGCTCGCTCGTTCTTTCTCTCTTTCGTTCACCGCAGAGTCGAGCCAAAGTCGCGGCCATCGTCGCCACAGTCTCGACCGGTGGGTCCGTCGTGGGGCCGCGGAAACCCGCCGACGTTGTATGTGTGTGCCGCCGTCGGTGTCGGTGGTGTGTGTTGCCCGTCGCCGGCGCGCTAGTCGGATCGGCCGAACGCGTTCCTGGGCGTTCTGGTTTCTGGTACTTGGGCAGAACTTAAGAACGAATAAATTTTACCATAAATATGTATATTAGACACATATAAACGGCCATTATTTAATTTCTGTCCGTTGGCTCGCTGGCTCGTTCTTCCGCTGCGCGAGCGAGCGGAGCAGTACGACGGGTACACGAGGCGAAGGAGAAAGCACACAGCGGAGCGATGATGAAGAACATCAAAACGTTGTAACATCAAACGGACGAATAGGAGAGACGCGGACCGGCGAGTAGCAATAGGAAGAAGACGGACGAAAAAAAAACAAACGCTGCAACATGGAGAATATATTCACAAAGCCGGCGAGCAGGGGATTAGAACAATCCGCTGCCCCCGCGTCCCCATGGGGTTTGTTCGCCGCGGCTCGTTTTGTCGTGACTTTCGTGATACGCAACGAATCGCCCTTTCGGGGTGTGTTTGTATCCGCGCCGGCACGCGTTGAGTGATAAACCAGCAGAATATGAACTTCGCTTCCGAAACTGCGAAACCTCCACAAAGTAGAAAAAAAAGCACACACACTCACAGTGCGATAGACAACAAACAAGGTAACAAAACAGCGCGACAAAAAAAAAAACCGAGCGACAGAGCGTTGTGTCGATTATTGATTGTTTATGCATGCGATTGTGGGCCGCGAGCAGCAACAACGCACTAGTCAAACATAAATATTTATGATGGCCTATGCTGGTACATTGCCGCGGCCTGCCCAGCCGAAATGGGACGGGCCTTTAGCTATTTGCATCCACATTAATAAGCTCGTCCGAGTGCCGTTTGAACGAAGGAGAAAATGATAGGAGAATTCAGCACTCAATCGAATTTATTAACCATGATCGAGGTGAGAACTGTGTGTGTCTCTTTCGGAAGACCATCTCGGCGATAATGCGGCGTTTCCATCCCCTGCAGGAGGAATGCTTCCGGGGGGAAAAAAAAGGGTTAAATCCGACCCCTCACTCCATCCCCGCTTGCAAACGAGCTAGGTGTTGGGGTGAGGCTAGAGAAGAAAACGACGACAGTTTCAGCATAAAATGTGTGTTTTGTTTTTCACACGTCATAATTTATGTCAACGGCGTTTTTCCTTCGCCGCTCTTGGGTTCCTGTGGTCCGGCGCTTAATGGTCCCGCACCCGGTGAACTGACCTCTCCGCGGACGGGATCCGAGAGCGTTGACGTCTCCCTCGTTAGCCGGCGGTTCTCGCACTTTTCCGACTGTGGAAGCGAGGAAACGCTCGGCCGCTGTTTTATGCTGTGTCGTGTTCCTCGTTCCTTCCTTCCTCCTCTCCATGGAACCGTGTGTGGGATTGTGGCTCGGGCGAGGAGCGCGTGTGAAGGTGTGAAATTCGGGAACATCTGGACCCGGTGCGAGCGGTCCGACCAACGCCGAATCGCCCCTGGGCTGACACGTTCCGGGAAAGGTGATCTCTTACTCTCCGCTTCCTGGCGGTCGAAGCGAAAGTAATGAGCTGTTGATAGTGCGGCATGCACACGACAATTGAGCCGTCAAATGGTGGGATGGTGTGGATGGTTACGAGGTGATACTGGACGTGCGCCCGCTTCAAGTCGCTGTAAAAAGAACACCCTTTTAGGAACCTCACCTTGTCCGACCTCCAAGGAACGCAGTAATTATACGGAGAAAGATTAGTTATAGGTGTCACACCGTCTAACGAGCCGTAAACCATGAGATTTTAGCTGCAGAATAATATTGCCGTGGCTAGATCTTCGGGAGTGGTTTTTGGTTGTACCGAGGCGTACAGAGGCGTAATTTGATTTCATTCTACATGACATTTATTGCAATGTCAGGTGCCAAGAAACTCCATGTCCTCATCGTTTGAACTTTGTGTTGGTTATTACAAACGCTCAACATTCAGGAATCTTTTGATATGGGTACTATTTTATTCCTAATTTTATTCATAAATGGCTAATTCATTTCAGTTACTTTAGTCGAAAGACGAAAAGAAAACGTCAGGCTTCCAGAGAAGGTATCTGACCTTCGGTTATTTGCAGAAAAATATTTCACCGATCCAATTATGAGCACCGGATCCGGAATCCGTTCCACGGCCAGTTTCGCCCGCCACAAAACACACTCAAACGATGTGCAATGAAAGTCGTTTGTTAGCTGCATTCACCTTTCGCTCCGTTTTCGTGTCCCCCCTCCCGCTCGCACATGCAACTCCCAGGCCGCGCGCAGTGCAATCGTAAAACATTGATACACGAGCGATAAACATCGGCCAGCTTCGAGCGAACGCAGCTCGCAGACCCCGAAAACGAGATCTGCATCCATAAACAAATGTATTTTAAATATTGCTCTGATCTATATCTCGGTCCCCGCGCGGGTGCGTGTCCCACCCGGGTATCGGACCCGAAACCTCCGCGCCCGGGCCGTCCGAGGATCCCCCCATCCGAACAGGCCTTGGTATGCAAATCCGAGTCCGAGAAATGACAATTTGCGTTATTCTCTTTGGCTGCTTTGACCGCGAAAAGTTTCCCATTCCATTCGTTGTGAATGGGTTATACTTAGTTCTTCTTGTACCGCTGGTTCCGTTTGCTTCGACTGCTTCTTTCTCTTCGGCGGACTCGCGGTCGCGGCAATCATCGCGACATCTCTAGCGTAACACTGAAAACAAAACAAGAAGCGAACGCACGTTATCCGGGAAGCAATAGGGTGGAAAAATAAAATCATCATTATAATATAAATGTGAATTCATAAATCTTCGGACATTAGATTCAATTTCATAAGGAGCTTCCTGAATGCAGGTTGGCAAAAAGGTTGGCCGTTGTGTGGCCGTCGGGAGCAGAACTCCCGAAGACTTTACCAAGAATTGGGAACAACGAAAAAAGGAAAGAATTGATAATGATGACGAAGAGACTTACATTCTGACCATATTTTCTTCTTCCGCTGTTGCTGCAGCGCTCATTGGCCCTCCATGGTTTGGTCGGAGGATTGGCGTTCACGGGAAGTTGCCTGAAGTTGCAGAATTTGAGCTGCATTTAGTTCGATATTCGTTCGTTTTGTGCCTTCAAAAAACTGACATCGCCGCAGATCGGCCGTGGCTACATTGCAGGTCTCGACATTGCATTGACAGTTTTGGGGACTTTTGGGAACTTGGGAGTCAGCCGCACGCTACGGTGGGGGGTATGCTGAGAAGGGATTGCGATGGTGACGAGTTTTCGGAAAATGTCATGCCAATTTTTGCCAACGATGCGTTTTTCCCTCCCTTCGTACGGACGGATGGCCCGGGAGAGCTGAGGCGACTGTTTGATTTATCGAGCAGTTCGTGTACCTTCGCCGGGGACAATGGATATCAATTTAGTGTCCGAAAGTTTTTTTTTATCATCATCTTCGACGAACTTCCGAGAGACCCGAGTTTGGGCCGCAATTCCGTTGATTATCCTACGGAACACATCAGCTACTGTGGAGCATGATGTTGATGACGACGATGGCATGTCTTGATGTTGATCATTCGCTTTTTCACCATCCGGCGGCCAACGGAAGAAGTCTCAGCCTTATCCAAAACGGACACCTTCATGGAATCGAGGAAAAAGCGGTCACACCATTCGCCTACCGCCTTGCCCTTCTTCCTATCCTTTGGAGCATGGATGCCAGTTTGGCTGCCCGATGTTCTGCCCGATTCAATTTTGTACGTAGATACAAATATAAATATGTCAACTAAACGTCAGACGGCGGTCGGTGGGAGATAAATTTTGCCTAAGAAAGTGACTTTCAAGAATTCCACTCCCGGCCGCCGATGCCGATGGGTATTTTTATGATGTCTCTCCTAACTCCCAGTTCCAGCAGCCCGGCAACCCAAGAGGTGACATTGTTGATCCATGCACATAAATTTTCCGCCCGTTGCTGTTGATACTTTTTTCCCTCTTCCGTCCTTTGCTGCTGGGGTTTATGCAGAAAACCAATTTAATTAGCCAATGAATAAATATGGGAGAATGATATTAACAACGGCCAGTGCCAGGCACTGCCATCCCGGGTGCTAGGGAAAGGGTTTCCACATTCGGCAAAGGCGTTGGCGACATGTGAACAAACGTAGCAAAACACAAATCGATCCGCCTGATTGGAATGATTTATGTGCGCTTTATGCGAGATGTCTCATAAATTTCGTCGATGGCCGTCAGATTTCGCTATGCGCTTCGGTTCCAGCGGAGGCCAGCGACCGCCGAAGCCGGGTGCAACTCATAAATATTGCGAATTATTAGCCGAGTGTGGAGCCTGGGCCACGGATTTATCGCACTCGCCAAGGACAAGTTGTTGATGGCAACGTGTGTTTTGAATTTATTCGAAGGTGGAAAATAAAGCCGAACGTTCGATGATGAATGGCGACCCCGAGGGCCGTTCGTTGCACCTTGAAGGACGCCGTGCTGCCCAAATGGCTGCACAGAAACTCACCCTGGTGGGTGAAAGTGGATAAAGTGATAAGTTCGACCGGCACCATACGGACTGGTTCACATGTGGGAGGCAAATGGCAATGGCACTCCCGTTGACCCGTTTAATTCCTACCGCCCGAGTTTTTGACCCGCCGCCCGGCAGAGTGCCCTCGAGAGGTCGACCGAAAACCAGGGGGCGGCAGAGATTAATTTCTGACAGCTGAACAAAACGGCCCATAATTGACGTTGATTGTCCCCCGGAAGCGACACGAGCCATCGGACGCGAGCGCAGCATGCAAGAAAAGAATGCCCGGAAAAGGAAAGGAAATTAGCAAATTTTCCAACGATCCATCCCACGCCGTCCGGCGTTGGTGTGGTGTCCGCACCGTTTCGCTGATGAGCGAGCGAAAACTGCGGAGCGAATGCAGTTTGCGGATAAAGTTTTCCCTGCCTGCCTGCTTCTGCTGGTCAGACCTCGCCGGATGGTCATATTTTCGACTCATTTGGAAAGAATCGGTAAATTGATGAATCATGTCCGAATGTACACCCCGCCACCCTGCTCCCCGGATCGTAGGCGAACACCCCCGTCGGACCCCAGATTTCCCAGAACCCCTCGTCGAAGCGAGTAATAAAACTCTTGTATTACAGGTTTCAATTTCATTTCTGCTTTATTCCGTCCGCTCCGCTGTTGGCTCGGTTCGTCTCTTTCCTACCCCGAACAGCTGCAAATCCTCACGGAGGAAGCGCGACATGACCAGCGACCGAAGTGGCAGCGCACTATGAGGCCAGATGTCCACTTATGAGCACGTTCCATGGCGACCGCCATCGGTTGATATTGCCGAGGAACGAAGTGAAGAAAACGAGAACAAGCAGGGCGAGCATACAGCTGACCGCCGCTTTTCCGGTTTTCTTCCCGATCAGGTGAGGGCACGGGAAGGGCACACCCTCACCATGCCGGAAGATCCACAACGAACGATGCGATTGAGAAGGACAGAAATTATACATACAATATGAACAGTATATATATGATTTAAGAAGTGAGAAACTTCATTTATCTTGGAACATTCAGCTCTCTTAACTATTTTCCAGAAATGATGTAAACTCTTGTTTACAAAATTAGTTTGGAAATATAGATCGTTCGCTTTTGCCATTCCACTAGAATCGCATTCATAAGTGTACGGCGAATCGGCTGCACGAAACTAAGGAGCTGCGACATTTCTTCAAGTGGGTCAAATCTGTGCACTCGCTTGTCGTGCGGAGTTCGCCAGCCACGGCCTCGGAGAAGGAAACTAGTCTACTGGTATTCCCTTACCAGGCTCATCTTTCTCCCCTCTCATAACGCGCCCTCTTCCTTCCGCCGGCCGAGCAATGCAAACCGGGTCGAGAAATATGTCAGAAACGTAATCCCTAAAGAATAGAGTAGATTTATTGATATTTGCTACTTTATGATATTTCTATCAAACATTTACGATAATGGTCATGGCTCAGGGTCGGCCCGGCCTGGCTCGGGACTGGTTTCCGTCCGATTCCCTTCGGCACTGACCAGTACCACATTATTGCAACTGTCTCCTTCGCTCGCTCGCTCGCTCCCTCCTACATCCCTCCATCCAGCTCTCTATCAGCGGCCGGCCTTCGATTGGTGTCACGTGTGAAATGATATCTCGTGCCCTTCTGCAATTTTCTTTCTCACTGGTCGAGGGACTCGAATCGACCCCAGCCAGCGGAAGGAAACGGAATGAGGTGAAAATACTCGCTACGGCAGCGGGCCGTCTCGCTGCTGTTTCGCTTACGTTGCATCAGAATGCGACAGCAACCGAAGCTCGGAAGGGAACGACTCCTACACCCCAAGCAAACGACGCCATTGGGCGCCGGGGAAGGGTAAATGGGAGAAAAGTGATATCGATAACTCAAAATCGTAATCCAACACCGGGCACCAGGTTTTGATTCCTTCCACCGCTCGGCAGGACGGAGATGACCAATGTACGGGGTACAGGATCCTGTCCAACCTGTGCCGTCGCACCGGAGTCGGGGCACGCATCAGAGCGAATCGATTCCGATCCCGCTTCGAAAAGGTAATCCACCTCCGCTTCGGTGAACTGTGGATTAAAGGCCAATGGGTTCCAGATCTCCCGGGATGCGGAGGTATATGGGTTTATGAATTTCATAATTCCCCCAGAAAAGCTGGTCGATAGGCAGGATTTCGCATCGGCCAATAAATGTATGATTTCGGTTTTGCGTCCAAGACTGCGACGCGCTGGCAGTCTTTCTGGTTTGGAATTTGTGGCCACTTCCGAAGGGGCCCGGAGGGGATAATAATTTTCCCGAACATCGATCGAACCAGATCGACCGTCAGGCGAGGGGGTGGTGGCAGAAGAAAAAAAACTGTCGAATTGCTGGTCAGTCGTGGTCGAGCGTTTTATTGATGCCTCGGGAGGCGAACCGGCGGGGCAAAACTGTCGGACTCCACCTGGCCACGAGAGGGAACGGCGAACAAATGATAGAGATGTTCCATCGACGGTGCCTCCGGACTTCGGAGTCGCCGTGAGGTGGTCGTGGTTGCGCCCTGGAGTGGAAAGGAAAATATATTTTTTTATTATTATTGATATAAATTGCGAGGGATCATCATCGACGCAGTGCTGGACAATGACCCACAGGCCGGTGCTGGGTGGTGCTCGGCTCACGAGAAGGGCAAGGACGCGGCGGAAAGCCCGGGCTGGAGAGCCGAAATGGAACAGGTTCTGATTTATGGCGTCTTGATTTTTCGGGCGGTATGATAGACAATAATTTGTAAAATATTATACGAGCTCTCCTCACGGCCAGCGCGATTGTATCGGGAGTATCGAGTATCAATAAAAAGATGACCTAAGGTATTTTTCTTGTTTGATGCTCGACCCCTACACTCACCCCACCCCACCTCTCCCCACTCGAAAGGCCTCAGGGCTGACGATTGGAGTGTTATTAATGGCAGCGACTTTCAATATTGATACGATGCCAGGCCACTTTTGCGCCTTCCGGGAGGTGGTTCGGGGGGGGGGGGGGGTTTCTAAACTTCTATAGCTCTAAAAAGTGGGAAAAATGAGGCACGTACACGGGCGGTTTCGAACGCCGGAACACGTAGGAGACAGATAGTGTTTGTTTGGATTGTAAAAAGATCCACGTCTGGCCGAGAGCGAGCGCGGTTCCGGTCGGATGCGAACCATCGGTCGCGGCAAGAAAACGACACTCGCCTCTCGGCCGCCGAGTCTTATGTGTTTTGCTGCTTCGAATTACACATGTATGAAGCTACTCTTGCGGCTGTATACAGTTTCAACGAGGGCGATTTCACCTTTTTTTTCTTACTCTCAATGCAGGAAAAAGGAAACGACAACATATTTTACAACACTTATCATTACAGCTTTACGAAACCATTTACAGCAAACAGGGCGGCTTGCGAAGGGAAGCAAATCGTTTATGGCTTTTTAACAACCGGGATGTTTGTGGGGAGGTGGGAAAAAGGTTTTCAAAAAATTGAAACTTAATAATACAACATATGTCATAAAGGTCAGCCCATTTATCATTCAACTGAGAGGAACATTTGAGTTATCGTTTTCGAGTTTTTCAACTGTTCATTTCAAGATTGCGTAAGGTGTGCGAACAAATTGAGTATATTACGGATACGTTTTATGGAATGTTTGTTTAAAAAAAAAACATATGAAAGTTAAAATTTTTTAGAAAAAAAGGGTTGCAAACAATTCTCAACCCGTTCAATCGGTCACCCTTCCGTTTTCATCTAACAAATCCTTTGTACGCGAAAACGATATGACATACATATTCATTTCCTGTGATATTTGACAGAAGCAACGCCGGTGGGACGTGGCAGCTAGCTTCGCTAGAAAAGAACCTTTGTGCCCTTTTCTACTAGCTCGTGGGGATTTCCGACGGCACCGGGGCGAAGTCAATGTGGCGTGAATGGAGGCATAAAATCCTTTAATAAATAAAAAGTAATATCCCTCCTACAGGAACATGGCAGGGCACAAAATGCAGTTCCTTTTGGTCGGTCACCCCTCCAACCCTTCACCAAGGAGGACCGTTATCTTCCCTGGCTGGTGGAGGGTTGTTGAAGCGGGGTGCAGCGGTGAATGTTGTTAGGTTTGTAGCAAGGATTTTTCGGCTAAACAGCCGACGAAACTGGTTGAGAATATGTCCTTCGATAACGACCGTCCCCGAAGAAAGCAATATATGGCTCTGTCGTTACCGGAGTCGTGGCAAATTGGAAGCAGTTGCAAACGCGGGCGATACGGCTGGCCATAAACTGATCTGGGATCATCAATATTCGACGAACTATTGTCTACGTATGGTAAACAAAGCCAAACCGACGACCCGGCCACAGAAGGACACGATTCGGGCTGTTGTAAAATTTCTATTTTTTCATTCCAAATTCATGGAGCAAATCCGGCAGATTTCGATCCGATGACAAATAGCAACGGCTGTAATGATGATGTGTGCAGAGTTGTCATATTGGAGTAATAGGATTGTGATTTACGATAACGGGTCCCGGAAGAATCCTGCCATTGGAAAGCGGAGGTTTCCACACGGGCGCCGAGTCGGAAGACTCATTTGCCAAGAAATCCTTTCTGGTGATATGTTGACATATGGCGCAGGGATGCTGGAGCAACGTACTCCCTCGCAAACACTCACGATTCCCAACCCATTATAATGGGTTTTGTCTATTTGGTAGGAATTGATTCGAGCTATCGGTTGATGGCTTTATTTCCGCGAGGTTGACAAATAGGGAAGGAAGCGGTAGGAAAGCTTAATTAATATCGCCAGAAGGACCAACTAACGCGTTTTATTCCACCGTTCGTTCTCCCTGCCGGAGGAGGAAGTGACCACAAAGAAGTCATAAATGTCAGCCCGATGGAAGCGGATAACCGAGGCCTGTAGCTTGGAGATATGATGCGTGAGGAATATTCGTGTCGGATCCTGGCGTGTCCTAGCGTGTGTTGGAGCAATTACTGCTCTGACGGGTTCAACCTTTTTTGAAAGAAGAATTGCTAGTGATATCGCGGGTGTGAACGTTGCATTTCACACCTTTCCCCAAGTCATCCATTATATTATATTAGATGAGATTAAAACGTAGCATGAGAGTGAAGGTAACCGTAAGGGGGTGACTCTAGCAACAAAGTCCGCCGATAAATGATACGGAAGGTTAGACTCCTCAGGACCTGGAACGTCAACCTAATATTTTGGATGGAATAAATTAGTAGGCTAGTTCCTGTCACACGTCGCTGCGAAGGTGTTGGGGCGATGGGTAACATTAGGTGTACAAAAATGGTAAATAAATGGTTCCACTCACCCCCGGCGGGCGCGTTGCGATGGCCGCGTGAAAAGACAGCCATTTACTTGAATATTTATGGTAACAATTTATCATCCAACCCCTGGCCGTGGTCGTTGTCTCGAAGAAAAATGGACGCTCACCTTTTTATGATAATCGTTGTAATTGAACGCATTGCGTTACAATCATCACAATCACTCGGGGTAAATCGAGCATCGGGCAATAGAATAAACATAATCCCCACGAGAAAACGGGCAGCAGAAAGGAAACAAAGCGGTAAGCGGTGAGCATGAACGCAAATATAAACAAACTAAAAACGCACACAAAAGGGAAAAAAACGACGAAGTTCTCGTCCTACGATCAAAAGGAAAGAAAGAACAAGATAGATGGGTAGAAGAACAGGTAAAAAGCCGCATAGTTTAGCATGAAATAGTTTAACATTTTAATTTCGACTCGCGCATTTCTGAATTAATTATCAAAAATAGTAGGGATATTTCCGTGCATTCTTCGCTTCTCGGGTCTCGTTCCTTGTTCTTTTCTCATTCATATCCCAACGATGGAATTGGTGGGAGATGCATAGCCTCGGCAACACCTAGGCTCGGCACGCAGTGGCCACGGCACTGGTGAGGGAGGGTGCGAGTATGATAAATTAATTTAGTCACGCTTTATAATCATTGCGATGACGAGCACCAGGTTCGGTGGCGTAGTTGGGCGCATCAACAACTTCGTTGGCGTGCTGCTCGCGAATGGAAAGGTTCCTTGTTGAGTATCCAATTTTCCATGGAACGCAAACGATTGTGATGCTCTTGGCGATGGCCTGGCAGGTTAATGGTGGATCCCTTTGGCCCTCCCAACCTGTCCCAACAACTCCCTCCGTTCGGATGCTTTGTGACCACTTTTTGGCGGTGATTTAGGGATCGCTACGTGCAACCAGCCGTGGAATGTACGCATGTTCGGGGTCTGCTAGCGTCTGGTGTTTATTTGCGTTTGAATCGGATCGCGTGCTAAGCCGCCAGTTCCACCGGGAGCTTAAGCTGTTTTTCTCCACCGTCGGGAAAGCCATTCTGGTATCCAAAAGGTTTGAAGGGAGCTCTGGGGTGCGAAAGATAAATGTCATCTCATAATGTTCCCAGGGCGCAATGCCGCGGCGGTCCCTCACTCGCCATCTACGCCATCACCCATCCTCACTCTCCTAAGGCGAGAATGAAGATTTTAGGAATATGGTACATTGTTTCCATTGCTTTCTCGCAGCGCACAATTAACCCCGTCAGGTTGAACGTTGCACCAAATGTCTGTGGTCGGTGGTGGGTCTAAGATTGTCGTTGAATTGACGAGTGGTTGAGAGACAAGTAAGTCGTCACGAGCATCGGATGGAGCGATGAGCGGTTTCTTTATTCTTCTAGAAATATGAAGTTCTTCTAGGCGCAAGGTGATACCTTTGCCGATGTCAGAAGACAGAGAAAAGGGATGGGTCATTGCTCATGCAAACGTTGGGTGTGAGTATATATAATTCATAACCAGTGTTACATTGTAACATAATTTGTTGATTGTCAACAATGTACAGAAATACAAAACATATTGAAGCAGGTGCGTGATGAGTCTGTTAAATATTGAGCAGATGCAGCATCTCAATATCATTTTAATTTCCGGTTCATCTAATAGCTTTAATACGAGAGACCGTAGAAACATATGCATAATCAAAAAACATACCCATCTCGCAATATGCGGATACCATTTCCCAGGTCGTCACACGGGAAAAATCGAACGACAAATGACAATGACGACAATCGAAGTGATGGTTTTCTACGACTGCGGAAATCTCATTACTAAATCGAAGTTTTCCGTGATTTAGTCATCCAGCAGCCAGAAAAAGGGGTTACAGACGCTTCCTCGGACTTGCCCTTTTTTGTGCTGCGTCGACTGTTCTGGGACAGTTTTCATGGTTGGCGGCCAGCTTCCATCCCTTTTGTCCTTTCGCTGCCATTGCCATTGGGACAAATAATAAAATTGTTATATACGTCAGCACATTTCATCCATTTTTACACCATCCCGGTCTCGCTGGCGACGGAAACCGTTTTCCCGGGGCTGCACTCGTCCTTTTCTTTGGATTTTATTTAATCAATCCCGTTTCAACGGCGGGCCCGGATGGAAGAAAACCGGGCTTGAAACTTTTCCGGGAAGGTTGGGGAAAGTGTTGGCACAGGGCAAGAGAATGAACGAACAAGGGGCAAGGTGGGACGGGGAATCGTAGATAGCTCGAAAATGATAAATGAGTCGTCTACACTGCTTTTTGTCTGCAGAGAACCAGAGGGGACCTTCCAAAGCGCAGAGAGAAGGTGGCGAGATGTAAAATGATGTCTTTTAATTGCGCTCTGCAAAACCCTTTCTAGCTCCCGGAGAATCGTGATTGGGTAATCGTAGCATTAAGACATACAAACAATGGCCGCCGAGTCGAGACGTTCGTGTTTTGGAAAAATGTTTCGCTGCAGAAAGTTAAATTTTTAACTCCAATAAGTGTAATATGATAATCGACAAAGTTTTTCAATTAATATGTTCCGGCAGTGCGACTGCGAGGGGCGTCATTTCCGCTCGGATGCTAGCTTCCGCGCCGTGCCCCCCGCGGCCTGCTACGGAAAAGTCAATTCAATTGTCATAATTACTACAGCTATTCATAGCGCTCCGTTAGCTAGCTCCGATTCCGGGCTAGGGTTTTGGTTTTTGGCACGCTCTGGCGCTAATGGCGGTGCCGAGAGGTACGCTGCGACTACAGGTTTTTATGAGTTTCCTCGCAACCGGAACCCTTCTACACTCCCAGTTACGCTGGGTGTGCGAATGAAGAGGATTTGACAAATTATAAGTCCGAAAGAGGTGCCGATGGCGTGACAAGTGGCATTTTCCGGTATGAACTTAGCCACAGTTCGAGCGTGCTGTAAGGCCCGGTGGAACTCGTCAAGACAGTAATTTAAAATTTTGAGTTGAATACGCCAACCCCTCCACGGGTGCCGGGCGGTTCTTGGGTGGATAATTTTCACACTTGGCTTGATGAGACGGTGGAATAGGGATTTTTCGCGAGTCGAAATGTTTAGCGCTTCGCTAATCGCGGGAATGAATTTATGTCTTTCTCGTGCGATAATTTTTCGATTTAAATTTCGTTATTAGTTTTACCACAACCGTTTTCCATTAGTTGATAAATTAGTTTCGAAAGGCGGAAGTCATCGACTCGCAGAGAGATGGAGGAACGGGAATAGCTGGTTTGCCGTAAATTTGATCAATATGCTACTGGCTGGCGTACGAAAGGTGGCATATTTTCGACTCCACCTCTCCAAGAAAAGTTCCCACAAAGCACGCCCGAAGAAAACGACCCATCGATTAAGTTTGAATCGATCTATAGCAGAAGTGTTGGTTTGTTTATGTACCTAGTCTCTCGAATGGCCGAATGTGCCGCGGACAGTTTTGACCGAACAGCGAACGGTGGGCCTATGATTCCGTCCTATCGGCTCCCTAAGATTGTCGCGAAGAGCTATAAATTTTTAATTGCCACCATCTGTCATGGAAAAACGATCTTTCGGCGACTTTAAACACTTCCATTCGCTTGAAGGTTCGTGGAGGTTTGTCGTTCTTTGTATCTTTTTTTTTTATTCTTCCACCAGGAGAGGTCGCCGTCCAGACGTCCTTCTGCGGGCGCGGCGTTTTGCCGTATTGCATTTGATTTTGTTTCTTAATGTCAAATTTGTCTTATCTGAAACATAGGAAACGTAACCGAACGAAACCGATTTCGATTCCGATGACGAATGGCCAGTGCGGTCGTTTCTCATGAAGACTGCGGGCTCTATCGGGCGTTTACTATCCATCCGACGACCGTTGCGGATCGTATCGGGTTCCGCGGGCAGATCGTCGCTCCGGCGATTGGAGCAAGAAAGGCGAATCGGGCTGGGTTTTGGGGTCTCTTGGGTTGGTTTTTGAAGTGGACCGAAAATGTCAAAACATTCACCGTCGGTAAGCCGGTGGGAAGAAACCCGGGGAAGAAGAGAACTAACGACATCATCGGCCGTCATAAACATTGGGACACGGTGTCTCATTAGTCTCACGATCAGCGAACGGTTTCGGGACAAACTGTTGGACATTCCGGTGGCGTCGGTACTATTAAAATGAAACAACATACACAACAAGAACCACGCCGCAATCGTGCGCCTCCGAATCTTGCGGGCGGCAAGAGAAAAAAGAGGCCCAGGCGGGGCCGAAGAAGGGTTGGAAAATAATTCCTGCTGTAATAACCGCGCAACGCACGGGAACCCCGGGTGACAAGTGGATTGATCATTTTAATCCACTTAAAATTAAACATTCATCCTTCGTACACAGGTGCCGACGCTGCTTCTATGTTTACCCCACAAGTAAAATGCCTTGCAAGGGACACGTCCCCTTGGCGTTTTCCGGTGGCCGCGGGTAAGGGGTTTGATAACTTCTGGGAGCCGCTCTGGGTTTTTAGTGCGGCCTGGAAAAGCAATTTTGAATTCAATATAATATTCCCGTTCCCGTCGTCTCGAATGTACATCTTGTGCCTCGGAATGGAATCTTCATCGACGTCCCAGCGGAGACGGGTTCGTTCCCGCGTTATCGATGGAAAGATGAAGAATTCGGGCCCTCTGATTTTATGTGTTTCTCGTAAAACAAACCGAAACCACTAACGATGATCCGGTCCCATTCCCACAGAAGAGCGTTCAGAGCAGAGCGTATGGTATGTTTGTTTTTTTGCTGGTCGCTGGCCAGTGTTTAGGACCTCTCGTCGGCGGGTTATGATTTTCCCGCTTCCACCTATTCGTTATGATTTATAATTTTTAATTAATCAACGAAAATGATAACCACACACACAATCATCGTTGACGAATAAATGCGAGATGAAGATTATGATGAAGATGAAGCTGCTGATGATGATGTTGGGCCTAGCGTCGGTGTTCCCATTAGGCCGTAGACTTCAGGCGTCCATCATACGACGGCGAACCACGTTCGGAGCCTGGGAACTTCTGTCGGGTTTACGACTCTTGTCAACACACTCGCAGCCACCCCACACTGGTCTAGACTGATGCCGCTCATTTGGACACATGGTTGTAAAAAAGGTCGTATGAATAAAAAATTAAATAAATACACCACGCGCTCTACGGTTTATATATTTGTAATCCATGCCTGGCCGATGATTTATGCCAATTAAACGCACATTCTAGACGCAGAGTTTCCGAGTTCCCGAGATGAAAAAGAAAACCCCTTCCGAGCCGGGCGACTGGGCGATTAAGAGGAGAGCAGAAACCAGATTTGTACGGCTCTGGTCTGCCCTCTTGGTGCGGAGTAGATCTGTTTGTCTAGCCTAAGTGAGCAGTAAAAACAAATGAGTTATGGAGATAAACAAATAAACAATTTTTTTGTACCTCCAAGTAGCTGAGAAGCTATTATGAGCGGAGCATAATCAAATGTGTATTTTTATCGAGTGAAGCATACGCTTAGAAGTTGTCGGAACATCATAAACAAAGCAAGAGTCATCTTTGCTCTGATGGAGGAATATATAGGAAGGCAATTAAGAGGTTTCGGATTTTCAAGTAATATTTTGCATTAACAACAGGAAAAATTATTAGAACTACTTGCCCTTGATGATGGCGAAAATATTATCTAAGTTCTCCAAGTATTTTCTTAATCCACCATGAGTAATGCCTCTTTATGATATTCCAACGAAACACTTGGGAGGAAGCGGAGGAATTCCCTAAATGTTGGCCAGACCCGCAAAGTATTATTAAACATAAACAAACCGTCCGGCGCGACGAGACTTTCGGCCACTTCTGGCGCTTCCCGGCACCCGTCTGCGGAGCTCGTCTACGGCTGGTGCCGACACTTCATCCAGTATGTATTCACATTCATTATGTAGAAGATAGAAAGAGAGAGAGAGAGATGTGGAGAGAAAGAGGCACAGTGTAAATCTGTTGTCGCATCGCAGACAGCGGCTGTCTTGTCGTAGCCGGAGTTCTGTCGTGTGTATGATATACG
>JAOEFI010000004.1:26613845-26657237 GCA_034621735.1 Anopheles plumbeus
CAGTGTAAATCTGTTGTCGCATCGCAGACAGCGGCTGTCTTGTCGTAGCCGGAGTTCTGTCGTGTGTATGATATACGATGATTTTTAAGATCAGCACGGTGGTCTCGGAGGAGAAACAGTTACGAGTGCCATTTGGGAGGACGTCTTCGGGGGTGCGGAGCAATAATTAGTCCACCAGTTTAGCATTGGATGTTATTATTGTGACTTAGGCTCAACGCTGTCAAACAGAGGGACGCTTGAGAGCGGTCATCTTCATTACGGCTGTCCGCGGCTGTCTTTCTGTCCTTATCTTCTAAGATTTTCTTTTACCATTCCGACGGAGCGACGGATCCCGAGAGACTAACTAACCTACAAAGAAGTGTGGCCCGTGTGCTCAAGCCCAGTGCATTCGCATTCGCACTGGCCGATGGTGTCGTTAGCCTTGACATTCGTATTGATTTTTCACCTTCGGGCCACACTGAAAACCGGCCCCGACACGCACCATCCGGAAGGTTTAGGCTTTCCGTACGGCCCGGGCAGGACGAAAGGACGCGCCGGGCGGCAGAAAGGAAGATGAAAGTGATATCGAACTCCCAAACAACAATTAGGGTCAATACACTTCGGCTGATCTCCGGTCGAGCGTGAAATGATAGGGGAAAAGGGCGAAGTCGAACAAGTGGCCGCGCTGCCGGCTGCCCATCGGTTCGGTTCCATCGGCCGCCGTCGGTCGTGTTCGGCATATCGAATTTCACCGGATTGCGCTTTTGAGTTGAGACGGATTCCCGGCCGTGGGGGAGACGGGCTGCTTCTGCCGCCGGCGGGAGCGGGAGGAACGCCGATAGGAAAAATGACAATAATAAAAAAAACTGTATCTTCACCGTGCCCGTTGCCGTAGATTCCCGTAGCCGTGTGTCTGCTTCAAGGTTGGAAAATATTCTATCAACACACGGAAAGTAGTGTCGAGTGGCGGGACCGAGCGAACGTCGGTGACGATGTTGCCGACGACGCTGGTGTTGTATTTCCTTGCCGGAGACTATGACTAATTAAATTGGGATTAACTCGACACACTCTCCTTCACCGAACCAGCTCCACCAAGTTACCTACAACCCCGCGGGTCGCGCGCCCGGGCAAGGTCAACCGGAGACTTCCTGCATCTGCCTGCTTCGGTAGCGTTTTCCGAGGTGTGAAACCTATGTCAAGCGTTTGTTTATGTATGTTTTATTTTCCGTGTCTGCCGCGCGGGTCTGCCAATCAAGCCGGGGGTAGTATGGCGCTCCCTATTATGACAGGTTTGATGGGGATGTTTTTCATATAATCCTGACGGGTTATTTGAGTAATCGCGGTAATTGTGCTTCTCGTTTATTGGAGGTGCTTCATTTGACATGCGTATTGGTAACAATATCCAAATAGGATGGGCTTCTTGGCGTATGTTACGGGAGGCCGGGAAGCACGACTTTATCGTCAGGATCGGGGAAATAATAAATCCAGCTTTTTCCATATTGGCACTCGTTGTCGTGAAAAATCTGCTACAAAATCCCTTCCCTTCAAGCGATTGAAACTACGATGTTTCCAGACCCCAACTCTCCCATGTTCAAAAAATCGGTTTGCTACCCGGAAAGTGATTCTCGTCTCACTCCCATAGCTGGTTCTACTGGTGTGATTTTCATTTCTTACAGCCCAATGACTTCTCCCGCCCTTGGCAAAACGACTGCAAAAACCTCCGCATATCCTCAGAGCCGTTCCAAAACGTTCTTCGCCACAGGGAATAAAGAATTTTCCAACCGGGAGAAACTCCCGGCTGGAACCCCCCGTTCCGAGGCCAATCGGGAAAGTCAGCACCAGCAAATTTTCCTTCGTCTTTATCTTTTCCATCTATCGCGCACGTTCTACGAGCGCCATCGTTTTTCGTGCCTGACTTCGTTCTTCATTTTTTGTCTGGTGTCCTTTGGCTAGGAATCCTCGCTGGTGTATGTTTGTGTGTGTGTGTGTTTATGCAAAGTTTCAAACCTTAACCCCACGTTTTCCGAGCCCCAGAAAACAGAATGGGAGGGAGTGACGAAGACTACCAGGCGATAGAAGCGATAGACAGAGAAAAGATTTAGAGTTTTCCTTGCTTTTTCTTCTTTTATGAATGATATGGAAATATCGTATTATTTCCATAAATTTAGAACAATGCCAAAAGCGGCAGCGGCGGCTGCCGGGCGAACGGGCGGATGGACGGATGAAAAGGCATGGTTCGCTGGAGATTGGTTTCCTCCGGTTGGTTCTTTTCCGTTTCGTAACTGACGACAGAGACGGAGTCAACGAATCCGTTCGTGAAATGGGGGTACAGGGAACATCGCCGGCAGCGGGGCAGCGGCAGACTGGAAGGCGGTTTATGTGCTTCTTTTATATTTTCTGATTTTGATTGGCTAGGATAAGATTATCCATTTTTATGCATATGCGCAACATCAACATCAGCGCACGAGGAGCTGGGGCCGGCGGAAGGGAGTGGAAACGAGCGGTAGGACATTTGCATGTTCGCTGGGAAGCGGAACGAAAGCTCTTCCCTTAACCTCGGAGGTTGGATAGAGGGGAACAGAGCAACAAAGAAGTTAAAAGACGAAAAAAAAATGGAATGGAAAAAGGGAAAATATGGTTTAAACGAAATGCTAGATTTCATAAAATGGAAGTTATTTCCAGGGCCCGCGCTGGGCGCTTGGGGTGCAAGCAGTTGGGTGGAAAAGCATCCGGGAGGGGCGCTCGGCAAATGTGCTGCGGTAGGCAAAAGCCACCCTACTGCCAGAGAGAGACGGGAGCAGCACGAGAGATAAGAACGGTGCTACGAACTTTTGTACGGGCCCGGTCGAGCGAGAAAAGGACGCTAGGTGGGAAAAGGTGGTGGGTGGTGGAGGGTGAGTAAAAAAGCGGAATAAATTGTATTATAAAATATTCCGCCCTTTTGCCAGTTTGCTGGACTACGTAGGTATCGGGAGAGAGGACTCGGCCTCGGCCTCCCGGGTTGGTCTGGAACAGTGTTTTGGTTTGTTTTAGCTGCTGTGTTTTTGTGCTGGTTGGACTCGTCGTTTCATTTTGTTTTGAATTATACATAGGAGCACGAACTTACGCCACACGAACACAAGTGCCCGCAGACTGTGGCCCGGTCGTTGGCGCTGTACCGGGCAGGAGTTGGGCGCACGAGGGCTTATGATGTACAGTCGTTTATCATTCCAGCGACTGGTTCGCTTCAAGTGCCCCGTAGGGCGACTCCGGCCGGCTTTTCCGGCTTTTTAGGAACAGCCTTAAGACTTCAACGCCTACTGAGGTCTTGCATCGGTGGTCCCGGCCACCTTTTTGGCGCCCGCGCTCGGTGCACTCTCATTACATATGAGGTCTTGTCGGCTGCACCCGACAATGTACCAAATGCCTAGCCCAGGTTAGCTATTTGGACGGGGGGCTGAACTGAAACTGGGACTGCGGTGTAGTGCAGGGACCCCCGGAACATGGAACGGAAACGACGGAAGAACCGCAAAATGCAAACCCGAGCATCAGGCACGGGGCGGGAAAAACGGAAAATAAAATGGAAACACCAACCTCTTAGCATATATTCAAAGCAAACTTGCATTTATGCGAATAATTTATTATCAATAAGATAAAATATTGTAAAAATGGTTAAGCTGCGGAAAATTTCATGCCAGTGCCATTTCCCATACCCCCCGTAAGGAGGGTTGGAGAGGGCCCGCGAGGGCTTGGAGTGATTCCTTTGTGGACAAAAAGAGTTTCTTGGCGCTCGTTTCGTTACGCTGCGTTTTGGGAGGAAGAAAATCATTCGCGGAAACAGTTCATATTTCTTCCAGCACGAGACACCTGGGGCGATGAATTTAAAAGGTGAGACGTTTCTTTTTCCCCGGTTTGGACTATTTTCATTGTTTGCATATTTGTTCACAAAGTGAACCCTGAGCCACGGCTACAACGGTATGTGTGGAAAATAATTCCAGTTTATTTACTCGTTTGAGAACACCTGGGGAAGGGTTGAGAGTGGAGCTGTGGAAAACATAACCCTGGAAAGTATTAGCAATTGCTGGGAGAACGTTGGCGAGGGCTGGAAAAAGGCGCTTGATCAAACCTGATAAGAAATGGTATAAAGAAGCGAGTATGAAGTAAACGTTTTATCAAACGCTCAAGCACCGGGCCTTTTCGAGGTACTTCAAAATATGCTGCGATACTTTTTCCGCTTCCGTTCATAGAATGATGTTCCGAAGGGATTCTTATTTCAGCAGATTGAACGGTTTTGATAAAGCTTCGGTGCGCTCCATTGCAATGTTTGGTGTTTTCAAAGGAAAAAAAACCATCCGTCTTTTTAGCGAAAGTTGTCCATATTGCATTAGTTTTTGAAGAGTCTGCCTAAGTAGCCTCAAATGATGACTGATTGTTATCTACTCGGGTTGGGCCAACAACGCCGCTTGGAAGAAAACCGTTCGATGAAAGCGGGTCGGTAGCTGCGAAAAAAAAACTAGAACGTGCTCATGAATCCTGCCTGCGCACTGCAGGATACTCCGGCACTCCCTAATCCATCGATCGAAAGAAAGCACACCATTGTCCGTTGGTCCGGGGTGCAGTGTTGCACGTTATCATCAGTCATTTGCCACCTTTCCCTATGTGTTGTTCTGGTACTGTTTCAAGTATAACTCCCATTGCACACTGCCATCCAAGGACCGGTTCTTTTTAACCATTGTATCCATTTAACGTATAAAAGACTGCCACTTGAGGACACCAAATCGACACGTCCCCTCAAAGCCGACAGCCCCCGGGTGAAGATGATGTGTCGGGCTGTTTTTCCTTCCCTGCCTCGTGTTGGCCCACACAAATTCAATCAGCGATACCAAACATAATAAGTTGATAAGTTTATTATGCCTTTCGCTTCGCGTATTGCTTTCACTGCACCCCAGCGTCCCGGGAACAAGTTGCGGGCGCATGCTTGCGTGACCTGACGCCACCCTCTTTTTTTAGACGGCGCCCAAACTGTTCGCCCTCGCGGATGCGCTGCTTCGCCCACCTTTTTCGTCGGTGAACCGAACCCTCCATTAGCTCGGTTTGTTTCCCGGTCGATCCCGCTGGGCAAACATATTTTCCAGTTATACAATATTGCCAGGAGAGAGCATATTTTACACTCACGGACGATCTGCCTCGCCGAAGGACATCGGCCGCAACATCCCCTCCATCACTATCAGCTTCATTGTTCTCGTCATCATCATCATCATCATCATCATCACCTTCGTCATCATCCTCAGCATCGTGGCAGCAGTTTTCCGAGCTTGCACACCGATTATCATTCCGCCCGGAGTAGACTACTACCCTAGCCAAGGGTAGTTCTTCTTCACTTAGGGAAAATCAGAGGCGCCAGCGCCAACGGGGGTGTATGTTTGATACAAAGTGTGAAAAGCCGATTCCATACTGTTGCTGCTGTTTTTTTTTTTTTTTTGCTTGGACGGTTTGCCAATCGTCGTTCGGAAGTGGAAAATTTAATCACATTTAAAGTGAAGCTGAGCTAAGAGGATAAGGATCAGCAGGAAGCTGTTGAGAGATTGCGTGTTTTTATTTTCTGTCTTTTGTACCAACCGGGGGGAGGGAGGGCGCCCGGTGAGTTTCACGTCATTGTGCAGAAATCGTATTGTATGTTTCTTGATCGGATTTTTTTCCACGTCGTAGAATTATTGTAGAATATATAATAGTATTTGATTAAATATTTCAATAATTGTTTTTGTAACGTCACAAGGTTGTGTCCAATCATATTAAAGTTTAGATTGTTGTACTTACATTCTTACATTTATCGATTAATTGTTAAACAGTGATAATGCGTTGCTGAAAAACCGGGTTTCCCGGTCAGTTCCTGTACTACAGGCGGTCGCTGACTCCAATTGTGTATTCTTGCCCCGCACCAACGTGAAGTGAGTCAAATGTGTGAAAAGCAAACCGTTAGCGTGCACTTGCGGGGCAGTGTTAGTAAGTAGAACAATAACATGGGGCCACCGGTATGTTGGACGATGTCGCCTGGTCGGACTGACGGAGGAAAATTTACATATAATTTAAAATATGATATCTCATGTTGGTCGTAATATGAAAATTGCGCTACGTGTCGAGCATGCCAATTATGGCTACGGATGCGGACGGATCACTTTCACATGCTCTTGTATCGGACTGTCCCTCACCACCACACCTCACGTTTTTCTCGCATGACCTGTACAACAGCATTACTCTCTAACCGTGACGCGGCGTCATTGTGCCGAAATGCATGTTTCAGCTGCAAATGCGTTCCGGATACCGTCTGCTCAACTGCAAGCAATGCTCGCTTTTATTTTGCATTATGTTTGTTCTGGTTTTCGAGTCTCTTACCTTATACTACATAGCATGTCTATTGATTTATTTTTCGATGTGTGATTTTTGCACTTCCTACAGAGTTCGATAGTTCTGTGATCAAGTGCTAGGTCATGATACTTGAGAGATCTTTTTTACAAATTTTGCTTTGGTAGGGTCAACTGCAACTTCAATGACCACTGGAAACAATTGGCATATCACATTTATGCTAAAATTATTCCAACACATGCCAAAAGTCACATTCCGCATAGATGTCCTGCTCAATTCACTGTCTGCCAACGTTTCCAACGATGTACATCAAGCTGCCAAACACTTGCAACAATCATGACGGAAACCCACCTTGCCATCTGCGTTTGAATGACAGCAAAAAACAAGAAGGCTGACAGTGCTACTTACGATGAAAGCCTTTCTTCAAACGCCTTGCATTGATTGGTATTTCCAGTGCGTCGGTCCGTGTGCACTATAATCTTATGTATTTATATCAATTGAGATTTGCGCACAGAATCGATAATTCACGTGGATCGCGGTTTTGGGCCCACTCCGAGCCGCTCTGAGCTGGGGGAGGGCTGTTGGTAGGAGGAATGTTGCTTGTCTAATGCCTTTTGGATATGTAAATGCCGGTGCAACATTAATCTCTCCCCGAGGTGGTGGACAAGCGGGTGGCAGCGCGGGGGGCGGGTGACGCTTTGCATGACGGACAGGACACATCGGCGCACCGGTGTTAGATGTTTTGATTTATCGCCCACTGTTGCGCAAACCCATCACGTAGCTGTCGGAATTATTGAGGAATGGGCACCTGGTCGCGGACGGCGACGTCATGTGTTCACTAGCTTCGGTTGCGATTGACGCTGCACACTAGTGAGCAAAGTGGGTTGACAATTGCGACCCGGGTGAGCGACATGCGGGATTTGGATATTTTTTGCAGTGAAGCGTGCTAGCATGGCTTTACGATAGAACGAGTAGAATGCAAACAAAAAAAAAGCCCAATTGGTGTCAGCCAAGACGTTTGGGCGTACCGGGATGGCATACTTGAAAGGACGGACAGAAAGGCACACTACGGCAGAAAGATAAAAGTAGGTTTCACTTCACTGCGTAGATGTTGGCGAATCGGATCACATTCCCGAGTGCCCTAAGGGGATGATTAATGAAACGCCGAGCGTATGCCATCTATGTTACGGTAGCTGGAGCCGGTCGGGCTGATGGTCTCTGATGTAGTGCATATGAGCAATAATTCTGCTAACTTTAAGGCCCATAAATTTTAGCGAAACTCGTTCAAACATTGCGACCATTTTACCAATCTCGCATGCGATACGCGTTGGCTAAGGGCGTATGAGCGGCCATAAAGCATAATCCACGTTTACCCCATGCACGGGCGCGTTTTCGGGCAGGGGAAAAAATGAAAATTAACATTTTTCAATCACGAACCCAACACAATATAAAATGCCGCTATTTGGCTTGAGTGCGCCACAATGAGACACCATTGGGGAGAGAATATCACGAGGAAGGGTGTCGATGATTAATGACTTTCCAACGCAGCCGAGTCTTCTTTCGGACCCTTTGGCGAACCTGACCCTTGCATTCTATGCAAGGACGCTAATAATCGATAATATGAACTCTTCAACCGGACACTTTGTAAACGAAATGTCTCTTTTTATCGCAATAACCTCCACTCGCTTGCTCTGCCACACCCCGGGAGTGCAGGAAAGCTGAATGACTAATGATCTTGCTACGCTCCGCAATGCAGTTGTGCATTTGCACTAGGAACTGGGAACTGGGAAGATCTGCATTTCGTGAAGTTTGCGATTGACGGAAGGAAAAATGAGAGTACCTGAAAACACATCCAAAGACAACAATCAACAAATCAAGCCCATCGCGTGAGGGACCGAAATCTGGTTCCATAAAACGATCGTCAGGCTTCATGTGTGTATGGTGAAAATTTATTGTCATATCACAATAAATCACTGACAGGCCCGATGGACGGGATTTTCCTATTTCCCGACAAAAACGGCACACGAAACATTGAGCTGCATTGAATGAGAACCGAGCAGGGCCGCTTTCGCTTCGCTCCAAATAAGACGATCTGACTCCAACCCAACCGTGTCCCCAAACAAAGGGATTCATCGTTCTAAATCGGGCCCACTGCTTCGAGGTTGTACTAGAACCTTGCGTAGCCCCTCGGAAGTGTCTGGAATTTGGGAATTTCCCGCGCCGAAACCGTTTACCCACTTTTCGGTCCCACGACTCCTTTTGCGCCTACGACGTTGCTGAGCTCTCGAGTCGAGTCGAAAACCTCTCTCGAAATATTTCACACCATTTAGCGGCATTGTGTTGGGCGAGCGGCTGTATCCAAATTGCCTGTTGCTGTATTCGTCTGGTTTCATATTTTTTAATATTTTTTTGTTTGCTTTGAATGTAAATGGTTCTAAAATAAGAAATTCATTAATGTTATGCTTGTGCCTTTTTCCGTTCAATCATGTTGTTTTACGTAGAAAATCTCTTTTTTGCTGATTCAATGTGACCATGTACAATGTTTTCTGCATCGGGAGAAACGATTTTACTCGAGTCCGACACAAAGAATAACCAGTATCGTAACGTCGTACTTTATGAGTAGAATTAATTTTACAATAATACGTGATCATAATTTCAAATGTTGCTTTCCGTATCGTGCCTTCGAAAATTGACTAATGCCCGCTGGCGCTTGACATCAACATCAATGATCGTTAACATCAGCTATAAATGATGCACTTTCGCGCTTTTACACTTCGTCCGCGACAGCGCGAATATTCACCGGTTGGTTGCGATTAGAATCTTGCAATTAATAATCCAATCAGAGTGCTCTTCTTCTAGCGCCGGACCGAGAAGGCTAACGAAATTGCAACCGCGATCTGTTCGTCTCGATCTCGGCACGATCATGCGTCACGGTGGCGGACACTCGGTGAGGCCCCATGACACGACAGTTTGTCTAGCAAATAATGCGCGCTGTTTTATGTGCAATATGCGCTACGAAAGTTGAACGCATATCGTACGCCAGCCCAAACTACCAGACAATTCCCGGCCGACGCGGGAAGTTGCACTCCAAGTCGACGTACATCTTCTGCTCGTGGGAATATTCGCATGGTGAAGGAGTCGCAAATGCAAAAATCTGGGGCTTGTAGCGGCACGCTTCCCTCGTCTCCGTTCGTGTGCACCAAGTCAAAACAAGTGGACAGTATGACGAACGAACATCGCACCACTGCAACTGCACTCTTCGTCGCGAACAAAACGAGTCATTGAATGTCTTGGCGAGACCTACGGAGGAGCAGTGGCCTAGCCTAGCAGTCGCTGCTATCCGCCCTGGCCGCGGTTCCGCCTGTCTGAGGTTGTACAATGCGACAATTACACTCGCCGCGGAGAGAAGAGCGTGGTTCGGGCGAGTTGATCGACGAGTGGGGTAGATGTTCCACACCATCTGGACGGAAACGGAAAATTGAAATGGAGCTGTTGAAACGGTGGCGTTGGGAGTGTCGTCTGGGTCGCTGTGTTTAGTTCGGGCACCCTACCAGACGACCGAGACGAAGTGAGAGAGAGAGAAAGCATTCTAAAAACGGAGTACCGCGGTTTTCGGATCCGCGCCAGGTGTTTGGAAGGTTCGTCATATTTCGTTTTGTCATTGTTTGCCCTAACTTTGCAAACACAAATAAACATGGAACTTTTGTTCCATCGTAGTTCTGTTGGTGACTTGAAAGGGAAGCACAAATTACTTAGCTTGCCACGCGACGAGTGAAATGATCCCTTCGGCGAACTAGAACTTCTTTTCTTGTAAGAAATTTGAATTTCGTTCTCAAAGAAGCGCCGATAGAGAGAGAGAGAGAACGAGCAGGTCGGCAGAGGACGATGGAATTGTGCTGTTGAATTGTTCCCTCGTCACGTTTTGCTCCATGTCAAACGATGCGCGTACGCGTACGTATCATCGTGTGCCCGGGGCGGCGCGTATGTTACGACTTCAAATAGAATGCACATATGCATGGTGCATCGGCATGTTGGTGGCGTTTTAAATTTAAACATAGCCGGCGCACTTAAGTGTCATACGGGCGGTTTTCGGGTTTTACCGGTGTCGGATGATCGACGTTGATCAAGGAGGGCAACAATGACGCTCGCTCACTCACGCTCTACGACTTACGGCCGACAGGGAGGGAAAATGGGTTTTTAATTTTAATAGAAAGCCGACTTCCATCTTCGGCACGATCTACATATATCTATGAACGAATCCGGATCCAAATATCAGACACATGGAATAATTTTGAACATTACATTTTCCCAAGTCTCATGAAGCGTGGTGTTTAATTTATTTTTTCCTCGTATCATCAGCAAGGACACCGTCTTCCGGTTTTATGGTCGACACGGCGTTACGGCGAAGGTGTTTGCTTCCGGGCACACACACGAAGCCCGAATAATGCTCAGCGGGCTCGTAAAGCGTGGCGGCATATTTATAATACGAAAGAGTGTTTCCATCCTGTCCAATTTAAACGCAGGCCCGCGGTAGCCTTCCTGGATGGAGTAGGACAGGACTTCTGTCTCCCGCGGCGCACGATTCCGTATTCAGCAGCGGAACTCGAGGTGCACATTTCGTCGGTATCGAATGGAAAAGGCAGCCGGTTCAACGTTCCCTCCGCCGTCCCTGCGGCGAAAGGATTAAGCGGCATTTGTTTGCGTTGGTGGTTGAGCTTAAGGAAAACATTATCACCATCTTCCGCGGTTGCGTTTTGATCGGTCGCCCCTTTATTTTCACATTTTCACCTTTAATTTTTCATGCCCACAAAGGCCCCCCCCCCACGATACATGAGTTTTGTTTATGGAGGCAACGATTTTTCTTATCGATTCCATCGGGGCCGGAGGGCACGGGCCCCGGTTCGCGTAGAGGTCAGATCGAAAAGAAGGGAAAAACCTATTGTGAACTAAGTTTGGCTTCGGCTATCGGTTGCCAGGAAACGAGCAAATGCGCCAGTGAAATGAAAAAGGGTCACTTTTATCAAATGTTTGAGCATTAACTTCGCTGCCTGTTGGGCATAATATTTCGTCCTTATCGACGACGGCCGTCAGGCAGAGGTGCGACGGAAGTGACCGATCGATTACAGGTTCCTGGTTCGGCTGAGGTCGTTTGGTAGATAATACTTTTATTTTTATGAATTTTAACGGCTTTTCCCTCACGTTGTGTTGAGCCCTCGCGGGAAAGGATCGCATTTGACTTGCCGCACAAACTGCGGCACGCTCAACGTCTATTTGTATGAGTGTTTTGAAAACGTCAGCCAGTATTTCTGACTAATGTGCCTCGAAACGGTTAGAACATGCGATGGTTTTCCACTTTCCAACCGGTGGAACCGGTCCGGGGGATCGAATGCAAAACAACCCATCGATCAGCCATCGGCGACGACGGAGTCGTCGGTCTCCTGTTACGTACGCACGTCGGTACGTCAACGACCGGTCGGGAATGCATAAGAAAAAGTATCTACACGATCAATTAAGCACGCCATAGTCGTACGCTAGGAGCTCAGATTTTCTATAATTATCAGTAAAACGGCATCACCCCAATCGTCGCGCCATGATCCGTACCCGGTAGCCATTTTGATGATGGTTCTCGAACCGATGGGACCTCGGCAGGGAGGGCACGATGGCGGTGGAAGGCTGCTCGGGGGGCATCCTATTTACATCGAATTGAAAAATATCAAAAACCGATCAACATTCCCGTGTGCGTTATTTTTATCCAACGCCGAGCGAAGGATGCACCACCGTAAGTCGCCGATGCAACGCGGACACGAGTGCATTTAATTTGTCATTCGATTGGTATTGGTTGCGGTGGAATGAAGCTACACGTGCATAGGGAGACAGAGAGGGGAAGGGAGAGAGAAAGGCTAGGGGCGAAAAAAGAAGCAGTCAGCTTCTGGGCTGCACGTCGGGCGAGGCTGCGAGTCGAGAATGCAGCTGGCGGCAAAAATGCGTTTAAGCGCATCGCGCTGTTTGTTGCATCGGTTGTCTAAATTTCTTTATTTTTCCTGGTTTATGCTCGCCTGCACGGGTTCCGCATTGCTCCCTGCCCGAACGCCACGAATGCCGGTCGTGTTCCATGCAAAGCACTTTTTTATTGCACTCTCACTGCATAACCGATAGTGCACACCGTTTTAGCTTTGTTCCGTGCCCCGCTCGAGAGGGCCGAAGGGGGGGTGGGAGGAGGGGCGAAGGGAGTGCTGCCGTGTTGCAGCGGGCAACTTTAATTCGTGATCAATCGAATGTGTCTCATTGTCGCCAGAGCTGCAAACGACGGCGAGGACGGCGAGCTCGCGAAGGAAGACGTTTTTCATCGATTCGTGGACTTCTTTTCCAATGCTGCGTGTGCATCCTTCGTTCGGTTCTTTGGGCTGGTTGCAATTAATGATCGCAGTTAGTCCGCCGTTCGTACGGGATTCCGCCGGTGCTGTTCCCGGACGATGTTAGTCGGTGGGTTAGCGTGGAAGGGGGGGAGGGGCGAGGCACCCATAATCACGATCCCAGATGTAAAGGGTGGATTTTAACCGCAAAACAACACATCCCCGGCCTTGCTGATCATATTCCCCGCGCCGTGCGATCTCATGTTTAATTTATTCAATTTGCTGCAGACGATTTTGTGAAAAAATAATTAGGCGGATTTTTACGTGCCGACAGTTTTTCCTGGAAAAAGGATGTCGTTCAATACGGCACGACGAACGGGGACATATTTTTCCCATTCCCAACGAAAGCCTTCTCGGTGAAACATGGCGTCTGATTTATGCTTACGTACTTCTGATCCATACCAAGTGGAGGCGGCGTGAAATAGGAAGAGACGGCTTTGATGGGACGTATATGAAATTATTTTTATGAGAGCTTGCCCCAAATGCCTCGCGTGAACGTGGTTGGGCTAGTTGAGCAGCTCAGCTGCGGTTCTCACCACTAACCTAACAGTCAAAGGGTCCCACCGGGGCAGAGGCCGCGCGTTTGAAGTTCTACTTAGGCTCCCGCGGGACTCATAAAAATGCCACTATGCATATCGCGTTTTATTTTAATTTTTACGACCACCGTACGGCACGCACTTCAAACACCTTCCGTTGGGTTCGAGGTTTGTAGGGCGGTCGCAGTTGGCCATCCTCAGACGAACCTTTGTGTTCGCAAACGACCCCGCTCGCTCTGCGAGCGGTTAACAAAGATACCAATTTAATTAATCATAATTTCAAAGGCATCTCTTGGATAGTGTGCGGCCAGAACACCACGAAAGAATTGCTCCATTCCACCTGGTCTTAGCCCTTTGCATCATTTTATTTTCCACCTGTCCTTCGGTGTTTCTATACATTGTTTGCTCAACCGTATTCGAAGCGCCGAAGGGTCGCACCAGCAGAGGCGCAGGTGTCAAGCGTAAGAAATAAGAAATAAAACCAAATACCGCTGATACATTTGAGGGCGTTAAATATTAATAATCACGATGCGGTTCTTCTGGTTTGGTGCATTCGACGAGTGCAAGTTTACAGTGTGCATTTGCGAGGGACGTTCCGACGAGTTTTCAGTTCGTGATGTACATATAAAGATGTCAAAACCCCCTAGTGACATCTATCGTCTTTTCCCGATTATCCTAATATTCCGTGAAATTGTTCCACTCCCCAATTTCGTAGAATTCAACCACACACACGTAGGATAAACCGAGGCTTATCCTTCGTTCTTTCAATTCTGAACTAATCCTCCAACAATAGACTAGAACGCTCAGTTATGAGTATGGCAATGCAGGAGGCGCATTCCGGAAAAAAGGTTGACCAGTAGCCAATCGGGTATGATCTACATAACGCAGCTAAATATTAAGCCTGAAAGGACACGGCCGATTGGGCCTTTCGGGACGACCGGCTTTGCCATATGCATATTGTGTGCCGTTAATTAGCAGAAATATTGTCATCCTTACAATATTTGTGAAACCAATCGCTCAAAATCCCTTTCGCCCGCGTACGCCGATGCGTTGAGCTGTGAATGAACCGATCCTCTCGGATCGGTGAAATAGTAGGGAAAAAGGGCGCGTGGTTTGTTGTCGTCTATTTGTCGAAGCTGCTGCTTACCTAATAGTTTCCCCCGGCAGAGAGAAATGAAACGTTCCATCGGCCGGAAGGCACAAACGATCGAGCTCAGTCTCTCTGCTAAGGTCCTGCCAGCCATGCAAAATCTTTTTCGGGATTAAACAATTATTATCAGTCGGTTATTATTTGCTTTCCATTTGTCACCGCAACCGAGGGGACTCAGGGGTCGGGAAAGGCTTTTTTTTTCTTCCCCTATTTGGCTATTGGAAAATGGAAAAATAATAAACTCTCCCAAGGATTACACCTATTAATTCAAGTAATACAAACACGGCCGGAAAGAAATGAAATCCAAATGTCCCTCGGAACAGAGTAGACAAGTAGCCGATGAAAGCATTAAACATGTCGCCTCCTTTTAAACAAACAGTTCGAGATCGGTTCGGTTCGTCTCACGCGCTTCCCGTCCCTGTCCACGGAGTTCCCCTTATGCAGTCTGTTCCATCACGTAAAGGTTCTTCTTTGGCACGTTCCGGATGGTCGGAGACCCTTCGAGAAACTGCTGCGGCAGAGGCAAAGAAAAGTATGCTTCTTGAAGCGGGGCGCCGGGTCCAACTTTTCCTCTGGCAACGATGACATATGTTGACTGCCGTTGTCCGCTCACAGCCAGCCAGGGCGCTCCGGCTGCGAAGTTCAATTAACGTCTCCTTCCGTACCGGCGAGTCAAAGCGAGAGCAAAATGTCTCTTTGCGGCGGTGTCCGTGCACTTTCCCTTCGAAATGACACAATTTCTCCCGCTAAGCCCTTGCTGGGGCGTCCTTTCTGGTGGAGAGGATTAATTTGGGCTTTGTTCCTGCACTGATTGTTCGAATGCAGGGTCCTTTTTACGTTCGGTGTTTAGTTTGGCCTCGAGACTGGAGTGCCGATCGACCGAAAGTTACTGAGCCGCAACGACACACCCGTAATGGAGAAGCTGCTGGGCGGAAACATACGGTACCACCCCGAGGCCGTGTTCCCTGAACACTCCAAAGATGCACAGGAACGTACCGACCGAGAGCAGTTTTTAGGCAGCGTCCTGTAACAGACATATCGATCTCTTTTCGGCCGCATTGAGCTGCGCACAAATTGAGAAAATCGGCCTCTCCCGGGGTGCTGAAATCAAAGTATGCTTTGTGTGTCCTGTCTGGGAGATGTAAGGTAAACATTAAAATAAATTTGGGAAATAATCTGCCGACGACACATCCGTTCCGCTCTTTCCACCGATCAAGGGCGAGCGTTCCTTCGAGCAGGGAAACGGGATTGCATCGCGGTGGCCCATTTCCTTCCGGTGGTTGCCCGGAATTCACCCGGAGAGCATGGAAGGAGGGACGGTCGGCAGGGAACTTCCTCGCGTGTGACACTCTACCTGCAACCTTCGAATTCCAGAAGCGATAAACCTAGAGGCGAGGGTCGTCTGGCATCTCGATTACGCGCATCATTTAACGGGTCTCGGGGCCGGGATTCGGGAGATTTTGTATCAGCGTCGAGCCGACGATGATTATCTTAGTGGAGGTGACGGGCCTCAACCGTCCACAACGATCCAAGCCCAATTCAAGATGATTCAGATCAGCTCATCCGGCGAGTCGCCCGTTCAGTGGAGGAACTGAAGCCTTTTCTCAGCATCTCAGTGTTCTCTACTTTGATGGCTCTACCGACAGCTAGAAGTGGCGCCGTCAAAGAATGTTCGACCTCGCCGCTAGTCGCAGTCGCCAAATGACAACAAAAAGTCGACAGATTTTCCCAGAATTGTACCGAAAACATGCTTCAGGAGCAAAACACAAGGAATTTGAACCGTGAACGAAATCGAAATCGTTTCGAATGTTTTACCGCCGGCCAATTTCTGTCGTTTGAGCATAATGGTCCGCGAGCGGGCCACATTCTACATAAATCATTTCCAATTAATTTGTCCCCACCGAAGTCCCCCACCCCCAGTCTTCCAATGGCTCAAAACCCGATGTCCACCGCATCCCCATGTTGCGAAAAATTGGGAGAAAGAGAAGCTTACGTTCTAAACTATGTTGCGGCGGCCGAATGGGCATTTATTGAATGATTATCCCATCAACTGGCGCTCCCATACTCTCTTCGAGGGAGGTTCGCTTCGCCGATGCCACTTTTCTTTAGACAGTGCGCCAAGATTGTATTTGCCGCCATCAGGTGCTTGATTGATTGGGCATTCGCTGAAAACATGCCAAGAATTCATATGCCGCTGTCGGTGCACTCGACGAACGGCCCCAAACATGAGTCGGCCAAAAAAGTTTCAATATTTTTTCGGCGCTCTGGAACTCCAAAAGGCATTCCTGGCCATCCGGAGATGACCGACTGCACTGCTGCTGTTTGATGGATGTTGATCGTTTGATGCGGTCGTATAATTATTGCGACAGTAAAAACCTTCTGCGAGCGCAAAACGACTGATAGAGTTTGGGACGCACACGGACGGATCGTACCGAAGCATTTTTGAGCATTTCGAACCCACGGCCATACGTCATAATTGACGAATATGATGAGTGCTGCACTGCGCGAACCGATCGCTTCTTCCCGCAGAAATTCGGGTTCGATCTCAATTCCAGGAAACGGCCCCATAACCTCACTCCTCGTGAAGCCCGCCGGCTGTCTTAGGGCCGTGCAGACTTCACCTCGATTGATTAGAGACAGGCGACATCCTGCGGCGGCGCCACAAGTGGGTATTGCTTACAGCAGGTCGCCAGCAGCCAGGGCTGGAAAAATATGACATCACAGCGTGACACGCGGCATCGAACCATCGCCGGCCGGGGGACCAGCCTTCGCCGGTCCGTACCCATCGGATTCTGTTCCTTCCGTGAGTCGGCCACCGATTCACAAAAACACGCGTTCTCTCCTTGATTATTATGGGAATGACAATCAAAATGCTTATGGTTTTTGCTGCACCGGCATGCCGGATCATGGCATGAGGGCGACCTACAACGACTTCCATCAACGTCCCGATCTCGATAACGTCGTGACGTTGTCGTCCTCGTCACCGCGGCCGGCCGGCCAGAGTCGTGCGCAAGTGCCCCAGTTGTCAGGCGGGTCCGATCCGGCAGGCCACCAGCCGAGTGGCGATGGGCGGTATGGGCCATTTTGCCATCCGTCCGCTTCGTTCCGTGTCGAGACGATCCGCGGTCCAGTCGACCCCCGAAGCGCAGACGATACAGTCCAGTTTTTACGCCAGTTCCGCCCTTGATGGATGGATAATATTCCGAATTCAATCAAAACCGGTAGCTGCGCACTGCTCGCTATGACAGACTTCCCGCGTTGACTGGACAGTGGGCCAGGGAAGAACATTAATTAAAAATGATGGAAACAAAATATGCTCCCCTTCGGTAAATTTCCTGGCGAGCATTGTTTATGTCAGTACTTAGGGCATGTACAGTATTTTCAACGTCAAATCGTGGAGTTTTAAGGTCTACCGAACTTAGTGGAATGTCGAATTGTATAATCTGATTTAGTACACAAGCTGACTCAACATTCTGTAACCACAACTCTGAAGAAAGGAGGCAAGATGACGCGAAGATCGTCTCACCCTCGGACGAACTATCGCCGGTCGGAAAACAAACGAATAAGCGCGGAAACAAATGAACCCAATTTCAAATGTTTAACCCAATTTGCCATCCTTTCCATTCTTGTCAACTTCTTACTAGCGCCCCTCTGGCAGCCCTTCTCCCGGCTGCTAGAGAAATGGGGAAAATGTCAGAAAAATTCCCGTCGCCGGTCCGAGCGATCCCAGATTTGCGGGACAACAACGTCGCGTATTTTTTCGTTTGTGGATCAAACGCACACACTGTTTGCCCTTCGATGACGAGGCAGTGAGAGAGAGAGATAGAGGGAAGAACAGAGAGAGACTAAGCGAGAGCGAGAAAGAAGTGATGATGAGGAAAGATTTTTCATCGTCCCCTAAATTATTCATCTTCCCGTCTGGCGAGGGATTGCCGTGGATGTCACGGTGGAACGTGCAACTAGGAAGACGAAGCCCGGGGGACACTGGCTGCCTGTAGTGGAACCGTCTGCGGGGGTTCCCGTATTGTTGAGCTGCTGCTGCTTCTGTTGCATGGCGGTAATTTTGCTACTTCGTTGATGAATGCTCGACATAATCATAAGCAATAGCCGTTTTACAGACGTCGTGGAGGCAGACAAGCGTGAGATGAAACCGGCATCGGCCCGAACATGGGGCATGCGGTCGCTTGGTAGGTTTGGCGTGGCGCGAGCGAGACCGTCTTCGACGAGGTGGCGGGACGTGGTATTTATCCCCCGAAAATCCCACCGCAGACGCACCGCCAGCGTTCTTTGTCAGAATGTTGCACATTATAAATATAAAATCTGATTATTTGCCGCCACGCCGATGCACCGCGTCCTACGGGGCACAATTGCCGTCGCATTGTTATGCATGCAACGGGGAACGCAAATGGTACAAGCGAATCCACATGCCTGCCCCATGACAATGCAACGGAATAACGCATAATGTCGAATAATCTTTGTTTGCCTTTGTTTGTTGCTAGTTCGCAAATTTTGCATCTATAAATATATGAAAATGAACGAAGGAGAGCGGGAGGCGCGAATTTCGAACACGTCCGCGGCCGGTCCGCTAAGACAATGCCCTGCAGTCATCATTGAGTTCGACTTAGCTAGTCTTTAACGCATCCCCTGAAATCAGTTTCCGCCTTCCACTAATTTGGCGATCGATCCCGTCCGAGCATCCACCTCGAAAGAGAAATGAAGTATCGCTCCAAGACACAGCGGGAACAAAATATAACAAACAACAACCTGTATATTAATTGTCACATTAGATCATATCTGCACGCCATGCCGGACAAATTTGTACGGTTTAATGCAGCATAAATATGTACAACTTGTCCACACGTCCGTTCGGCCGTCCGCACACGTTCTCATCCGTTCGTGCTGCCCTCCGGTGGTCTAAGCAAGCGGAAGATAGACAGAAGACGCGAGGGGGCGGGCCGAAGGCGGAGAAGGTGAGCGTGAGAAAGAGGGAAAGACGATATCGTTTTGGAACGAGAATGGGGAGCGCTTGTAAATTGGAACAACATGTTAAACCCGGTCGCCGCCACCGTCCGGGGGCACCGCGGTGCATTAAGGTTCCATTGCATACACGTCCGAGTGCAGCGAGTGCATCGCCAGCCGACGGCACGGCCGACGAGGCCACTGCACTTTTTTTTTTGCGCACGCCCCGGACAATTGCAAGCGAAAGAAGATTAGCGCAAGATATGGGTTATGCAGCGTGTGCATCGCCGCAGTGGGTATGAGCGTCATCGTGATGCACCGCGAGTGTGACAAAGGGCTGCAGGCTGCAGCTTGGGTCAGCCGGTGAGGCGGTAGGCCAGGGGGAGATGGAGGGGGCGGGCGGGCGGCTCCACTCGGCCGTACATAAATTCAGCCCGGTGTTGCTGGAACGCCACCACCGTCCGTGCACGTAGGGCGTCGAGCGCCGTGCCAACTTATTATGCTGCTTACATTCCCATACCTCATATCGATGCAATTGAAGAGACCCTTCCGAAGGGAATCGGGGGCAATGTCTCGGTTCCCTTCCTTACTCTTACCATCGAACCGGTAGCTTTTGTTGCTTGTGCGGGTGGACTGCAGTGTTGCAGATTGGCCGGGCCATCCCCGGGAGTTCCGGGAGCTAGAGGAAACAATTTCCAATAATAAAAGTAATAATACGCTGTTGATTGTGCATGTGACGGTTTCGGCTCGGTTCGGTCCGTCTTCTCGCGGTAAATCAAACACCACCACCGAGGACCATCGTTTCGCCTTTCTCGACCGCGGTCCCTGTGGGGAAGGAGGCGGACGCTGCGATGGGTTTATGTTTTATGCCATTTTTGTACTGCACCAGCCCGGAGAACATTGAACGATTGCATCGCGACAACATCGCCGAACAACGGCCAAACGGGAGTCGCGCGAATTTCGTATTGAGATGTTTCCTTTGTGCTGCGGCCGAGCGAGCGGAGGGAAAGTGAATCAATTCTTTCGAATCAATTTCGCGGAATAATGCTTTCCTTAACGGGTGTTATTACATCTCCATTCGGCTGCAAGGCATTTGCTCGCCCTTCAGCATGGTTTGTCCGGTCGCGGATGGAACGGTTTAATGACCTGCTATTTAGATGGAGTGGGTGGTTTTTCTTTTTGACACGTTTAAGGAGCAAATTGTGCAATAGCATTTTTCATAATCTTAGAACAGCGTTACATTTTTGCTATGCAGGTTGGATAGAATGATTCCATCGATACGCGCAAAACGGCCACAATCTCCAGCGCGCCCGGGACTCGAATGGATAAGCATACAAATGAGACGCGGCGGTATTATTGATGCTTCCGCAACCGTATTCGTTTACACCCGGTGGAAAAACGATTCGCAGCCAGTCGGGGTGCAACGATTTGGTGGTGGAGCCCCACCAGCCGCCCGTTTGCCGTTGGAGTGTCCCCAACTGAGCGAACGATTTTTGGCGGCCCAATCTTATCGAACGCCGTTTCACGAGCTCGTCGGGAATGCGCATCATCTTCTGGGCGATCGCGTATCGATTCGAAGGTGGTTCGTTTTCGGTTTCTCACCGATCTTGGCGCGTCCTCCACACCTGCGCGTCCCTCCTTCGTCCCCACACGCGGGCTGTGTGTTCTAAGGGAGCATGAAAATCCCACACACAAAATCCCACAGCAGGATTCGATGCAAAGCCGAAAGATTCTGTCACCTTCTCACGCCTCCTGCCGTCGTGGGAGCTGAGATTGTTGAGCGGGCGGTGCGGGTTGCCGAAGGGACGTGCGGAGGCTCTGGCCCAAGGAGGGACCGGGAATGATATAAAGCAAAAAACAAAAGGCAGCCACCAGCGAAACACCCGAAAAGGCCCCACGAAAGAGTAAATAATGCTCTTCCTATAAAAATGTGACAACAGCTCTATCTCGCTCGCATTCGGAACGGGCGAGCGCGAGCGTTTATTGAATTTCATAAAGGCACGCCGATCCTGGCATATATTACCACCTTGTTTTCTTTTCTCTTCCCGTCCCGGGGTCAGAAATTATACGTTTATAATTTCCCCATTATATATTCATTTTTTCTCTCTATCTCGCTGGCGGTCGCGGCCCTCGTTCCGGCCTGCTTTGCCCGTTTGGGCCCCGGTGATGTTTTTTCCTTCGTTCGCTGGCTTTTTGACTCGGGAAGCTATTTCGATGCTGGACGTCGAATACTGTCTTCGCCGCCGATGGGGTGGCCAATTGGTTTGCTCTCTCTCTCCCTCTTTTTCTCCCGCTCCTCGCCCTTTCCCGCCCTCCATCTCCTCCTCCCTCCCCGGCCCACCCTATCGTGTGGCGAGCTAGAAGTGACCAATTAAGAGAGAAGATCATCCTCACTCACCCGAAAGGAGCGAAACTACGCGGCCTCGTGGCCTTGCTGGGAGGTTGCCGGGATTGCGGGGCCATGAACCAAATATTAGTGCTGCGTCCGTGCTGCGGCCCCGGAGAGCATTTGAATAAATTTTTAAAAACTCTCATTAATAAACTGAGAACGCAAGCCGCGCGGGACCGCATCCGCAGACGGATATGGCCTGATCTGGCCCGGTCCGGCGGCGGCCATCAATTCATCCCAACGATATCCGATCCTCTATCTTTCCCGTGCCGCGTGCAGTCGCGTGATGACGCGTGAATGGTTTATGCTTATATTTATTCCTCTGGTTGTGTTTCGGTTCATTTTATGTCCCCCCGGCCATCCATAATGAGCGCTTGGTGACAACGTGTCCCGCCCGGCTGGAATTGGGAAGCGAGTGATCGCCTGCAAAGGTGCCAAGACGTTTCCGGCCGAAGGAACGCTTCCAGAGCCGGAATTGTGTCACCCCTCAATACCTGTACGTTCGAATCGAACTTCTCCAACGAGTAATGAAATAGAGAGAACGAATACATGGCATTATAGATTCATGTTATTATATTTATTTTTCATTTTAATGCTCATAAAAACCCAACAACGTGCACCAATAATGTTATTTGTGCTTTTTTCTTGCTTAGTTGTTGCGAAATTTCTTACCCGGTATCGTTTACGGACGCCCTTGGGATTATTATATGATTTTCCTTCACAAAACTCAACTTATCTCGTTTACGGACTCGTGAATGCGTTGGTTAGTTAGTGGTTTGTTCTGATTTCTCTCATTCTCGCTTTCAAGCTTTCAAGTTGCTCTGATCTGGGCCTTGTCGCTTCGTTCGCTCGCCGATGTTCCTTTTTGAGTGGTTGGAATAGTTTAAAAAATATTTATATTAATATTTACGTGAACCCGGCCGATCTGAGCACTATCTCCACTCTCGCAGGGGGAAGCTGGAAGTGGCAGGACGTGAGGCGGGAGCGGATCACTTTATGGAACCGAGCCGTTTTCGGGATTATTTATGCATATTCAACGAGGTTATAATTTAATTTAACTCTTTTATCGCTCGTTCTCCTCCGTTCTGCCCTCCTGCAGCCATCGTTTTCAACACCCCGCCGGTGCTAGTGAGAGATATTTAGTGGGCCCGGGTCCCTTCGGATCCCCTTGGGTGGTGCTTTTGATGAGGAAGCTGTGGAGCGATAGAGCCATAGATAAAAGCAGCTCCAAAGCGAGCCAGAGCGAACCCAAGACGAAGATGTTGCCCGTCGTCGCCCAGTCTAGGGATGATGGCATTTGGAGCAGCAGGAATATGATGGAGAAGAAAGAACAGCATCACATGAGGCAAGGACAAAAAAAAGGCATACACATGTTGGAAGGATGGTTTATGATAGTTTGTTAATCGTAAGATAAGAGGGGACACAAACAAAACAAAAAAGCGGCTCAACTATCGCGGTCGTATTTTGGAAATGGCCTGTCATCGGCCTTGCAGCTGGCAGGGCATAAGGGAACTAGGAAAAACCAATGTTGGTAGTGGCGGGTTGGTTTTTTGGAAGCGACCATCCCGTTTCATCGGAAAAAACGTCCCCTCCGATGCATCGCAGCGCGTCGTAACGCGGCTCGCGGGGCATTGCGTTCCCCGATCATTGCACGCCGATCGAGAACCAAAAAGGGAGATGTTCGATGCATCCGAAAACGTGCTCTGTCGATCATTCCCGTTTCGTTCCCGAAGCAACCCGTATGTGGGCTACCCGAAAGAGGAGAGAGAGAGAGAAAGAGAGAGAGAGAGAGAGAGAGAGAGAGAGGGAGAGAGAGAGGAAAGGGGACGGGAAAAACAGTGGAAGAAATATTTGTATCCCCCATTGTGCGAAAGTAGCAACCGTAGCGGGAGCCGTAACCTGGCGCAGCATACCGAAAGCATAAGCGCCCACGAGAGAGGCCCCGCGAGAGGGAACTCGGTAGCCCGGTTCGCGCAGTGGGAGATTAGTCTTAATCGGGTCGTTATTATCAAACATATTTTATATATACCACTGCAGCCACCTTCACGGTCCAGCGCTGGGGCATCGCTCCATCGCGACTCGGATATCGCATCCGATCGTCCGGAGGTAATAGATAGGCGACCAGCGACACCGCGGGCGATCGAAATCTTTGCGAACTGAAACGACAAATCGCTCGTGGGCAGCGGTGGAAAGAGGGGCGTGTAGGGAACGAGGGCGAGGAACACCGAGCCGGCCTTCAGGCGCTGCTGGGTCGACGAGTCGCCGAATGGATATTTGTCGTTATAATTTCATTATAAATATGGCCTCGCCGTTTCATCCTGACGCCAATTCGCGCTCCTCTTTTGGCGATCGAAGCTGACCGAAGCCGAGCGGCCAACCGGGCGAGGAATGACGACGGAGGGAAGGGTGGCAGGAAGCATGCGACGCCCAGGGAGACGTTGCCAATCGTTGAAAGCTGGGAATTATTTATCGATCAGAAGCTCCAATCCAAATCCCTCGGGGGAAACCAACAGCAGGAATGCAACGTGTGTAATTGTGCAAGCGTAAAATTAATGCACCGGTATGTGAGACAAACAGGGAAAGAAACAGAAAGAAAAAGGGAGAAAAAGAGAGAGAGAGAGAGAGAGAGAGAGAGAGAGGAAAAGAGCGAAGAAGATGTAAAACTGTAATAAGAGAACCAACTAGAGAGAAGAGTGTTTTTATTGGAAAACTGGTATCATTCGTTCGTAAACACAAGACACAGACAAGAAGTACGCGGGTTTCTTAATAAATATTTCCTCGAGAGAAAGAAACTCCATTGCAAGAAAAGAAAACGATGGAAAAATATGACAGTTTTCCTAACATCACACACAGCAATCAGTAAAAAGTGAGTTTCTAAAATTTTGCAATTTAATGAACGAATCAAAGATAAAAGTGCAGCAAGAATTACTGTGCGCTCGCTCGAAGTGCAGCTCGATTGCTGCAATACTGGTCCGTTGCAATTAATTTTTATGTTGTCCCTCACTCAAGTCGCAAGCATCCCCCCACCCCCTCCCTCACGTCCCTTCAACCCGTGCTCGATCAGAGAATCGATCGGCACTTGGATGGATAGGGTTTGATGTTGTTGCTGTCGTTTATACCACCGATATGTTCCGTTTGTTTTAACGTGGCCGATGGCTTACGTTTCTCGAGGCACATTTCGCTCGCGCCTCCTCCTCTGGCGTACTTCGGTGTCGATGGAATAACTCCTGGGCCCTCATTTACCCAGTCGGTCTCGTCGATTCCGCAGCACAGCCCTTATTAATGGTCGTGTGTTTTTCTTGTTTAATTCGGCCATTTACCTGAATTGGCGATAATTTGATATTATGACAGGTTAACTTATCATAATAATAATATTAATTAATTTTTATTTCCCTCTGCCCTGGGCTCGGAGTGTGCTGTAATGGCGCGTCGTGATGGAATGTAGTTCTGTTTGTGTTTTTTTTCGTCCGTTTTATCCCTCATTACGGCGATCGCAAGAATGGTGCTTCGTCGGAGCAAAGAGCCGGTACGAGAGCGATCTGCGAACTGCTGCCATCTCGCTTGCCCAGTAGGAGCAATTACGCCTGCGATGGCTGTCGATGCATGGCAAGAATGAGACAGCCTGCACCTTCAGCCAAGCGGCAAGCAATCGGGCGTAGCTCATTCGCGTTATCTCTACGGTGTGGTGCGCGATAAAAATTGTCTACGCGCGACTAATCCATATGTTTCTCTTCGGGCAGGTATCCGTTCGCTTCCCCCCCCCCCACGGAACCAGCTCCCTTTGCGTCCCCATCGAAATGTCCGGCGGACGAGGTGTGAAAAACGGTCCACCATTCTCCATCATCGCCTCCTTGCCTCCATCAATCCCGAACCGAAGGGCGTCTTGACGGGCTAGAGAGGGATGGCGGGATGAGCATTCATGTTCATTTTCCTTTTGTCGGGCTTTACGGGCTCTGATACGAGCACATTAAGAAATCTTATCAACCTGCACGCATCGGTGCACCGTTTCAACCGTGCGCAGCCCGCCCCGGCCCATCAGGCCCTCTTGCTAAGATTGTTTTGGGTCCCCGCGGACGAAGGCTTCTGCGGTGCGAGCCGTTAATGAGCTCCGGGAATGGACCCGCGAGAAGCGCGCGGTTGCGGGCGAGAGGCCGCAGGGCCAGGGTGACATGGTAATGTAATTAATGGACTAGTTAAAAGGGAATATTATATTGTTTCTCTTTCGTATATTTTATTGTTATTGTTTCGCCGTAATGGAAAGTAAAACTGGAGCTGGGAAGCAGTGATAAAATAGTTGTCGAATTATGAACACACCGTTTTCCATTCTCTTAAGCCGGTTTTATGAGCGCATTGATGTGGTTCAAAACGTCACAATATGTGTCCACCGGTGGGAGTGTGGGGAATCCTCTTCATCTTCCATCGTTCTCCAGAAAGCAGCAATAAGCAAAAGCAGATAGTCCGGAGCGGGAAACGCCAACCAACATAACCGACGCACACGTAAACGGAAACATGTACCTATATCGTTTTGTCCAGTAAGTCCTTTTCCTTTCCTCTGTTGACGTTGCAGACGTTCCTCCGCTGTAGCAAGAAATGGAACAAAAAAGAATCATTCACCTCTAAAACAAACGAAGGGAAATATTTGAGTCACATTATTACTGACCAGCAGAGGCAGCTTGATTAACTTTCAAATATTTTAATGAACTGCCGAATACTTTGGATTATTACCTTTTAACTTTTCGCCCTATATTTGTATTAGTTTTGTATTAGGTGAGGGGGGGGGGGGGATTGGGTTGCCCAATCGATCGAATGATTTCGTTCGGGCGCCTTAAAGGATAAAGGATTTGTTGGAGGCTTCACTTGGAATGGAAATACGGAAGCCTCCAACCGTTCCTAACGCTTTTGCGCCTGATGCTGGTATATGTACCTGTACATAAGATTCACCCGCCAGCTTTCGGTCGTCTTTCGGTGCAGACTTTGGGGCGCGAATGAACGGAAAAACGGCAATCGTCCTTCCTCGCGAGAACGTTATTACGCATGATCTGTCGATTTCGGGGCGAAAATTTATGGTATTTCTATCGATTTCTTCGAGACCGCCGGCTGGCTGAGTAGTTCTTCTATTCTGCTGCTCTTCCCTGCCAACAACACCTGCCGTCGCGGTCGGTTTCCTGCGGCTTGCTGCTGCACCTTGGCAGGCCGTACCGTTGACGCTGCTCGGAGCAACTGAACGCACTCCCGAACGATTCGCGATTCGCGAAGAAGCCAAGCGACGTCGTGTACGGACGAAGGAAGTATCGATTTCTATAAAAACACTTGTACAGTGTAGGAGCTGAGCCTCGGAATGGATTTTTAATACTTCTTTCGAACAGGTGAATAATAAGGATATGACGAAGGAAGCAATTCCAGTGATTTTGACTTTGAGAAAACATTGAATAAAATAGATTTATTATAGATGCTAAGATGGGGAAAACATTTTACCGAACCCCACTGTACTCGCTGCGCGACACGGTTGTTTTCAAAATGCTTCCAGTGTCTTGTGGGCCAAAGAATAAATTTCAAATAGCCGCCACACATAAGGTGCTACTATAACTCGTAATGGCACGACTGCCCCAAAACCCGGCCCAGATGGGCCAGGCAGGGCGACGGACTCGATGGGCGAAACAGTTCCGCACACCTCCCAGAGGTCCATCCCGAGTCTTTTATTTATGAGAGTCACCTATTTAACAACAAATTGAATCCTTCGTCCGAATCGCCCGCTGGCTGCCCATTGGCTTGCCGATCAAATTTCACTCGAGTCAAACGGGCGTTCGGGCGCGCGTAATTCATGCGCCATGTCGTCCGCGGCGCGAGAGAGGAAGGTATAAATTTCCACTTGAAACCGATAACTTTATTCTGCGCGGTAAGATATTGGAGGACGCTAGAGTCCCTGCTAGAGGGCAAAAGGAACGTTTCCGTTATGACAATTTTTCAGTCGCCTCGTGGCGGGAAAATTGGGGCGGGCTTTCGGAGCGTGGAGGGGTGGTGAGCCATCGGGGATGGGATTTTCGTAAAGGCGTCCAAGAAGTCCAAGATGGATTTGACTCTTCTCTGGATGGCTTGGACTTCGCGAGTCTTCCTCAGCAGCGTCCGCAAGCCGCGGCTTCGGACATTGCAGGCTGATGATTAATTTATGTCACCTTGTCGACGTCGCCCCGTCCAAATGAATTGAAACGAGACGTAACGGCATAAAATGGATGAACCCACTTCAGCTAATTATAATGGGACTCATGAATATTCGGACTTGCGCGTCCAAATCCGTACGATATAGTCGCACGTGTAAACTTTCGGTTAATCGAGGACCCGCGTCCTTTCGTCCGACGGTGATCTATGGGCGATGGGGCGACGATGAAGAAATGAAATTAGATGAAAAACGTCAGCTTCACACACACACACCCATACAAGAGCACCTTTTTTCCCACTGTCCACCATTCCACCCAGGGAAGACGACCGAAGATCAACCGGTGTCATTTTCGTGCGTGGAAGAAGTCACGCGAACGGAATCACCGATTTAGGAGCCATTTGGGTGCTTTCGGTTGCTTTCCGGATCAACGAGATGTGGGCTGCCCGTCTGCGGTTGCGGCTTGTGTCGTCGAAGGGTCGTGAGTAGAGGGCGAACGGTATGGTAAGGAGTGATTTTGTTCTTTTCGAAGCGAATGCGTCCATATTTTTCGACTGCCATCGACTCCCCTGCGGTACGTCGTTGCGCGGTCATTAACTTGAAGGGCCGTTTTATTCACCGATGCTCATGCGAACGGAAGTTATATGAACCCTCCAGTCAGCGGGATGATACATTGTTTCATCAAATGACTGAATATTATTATCTCCGAGAAGGCAGTCTTCTTTTGGTCGGATGACAAAGAAGCGATAAGAATTCCTCTTCCAACTTGCACAAACATTGATAATTGTCAGTTCCTATCCGAAGTTCTAGTTGGCTAAAGTAAGCACACATTTCCTGCCTCTGTATTCATGGGAAGGAGATCCATTAGCTGTCACAACGTTCCTGACCACAGTTCCGTGCTTGGTGGCTGGTAGAAAAAAAGTGATTGAACAGACCATAAAAAAAACTTTAATTTCTCCACTCCCGCCCTCCCAGCGACAGAGTGAAACCAATCGAAACCTTTTCTGTTCTGGCCAAGAGCGCGCACAACATCTTTAAAAAATGCCGACGGCTTCCAGAAATTGAATCGAACTCGATGAAATCTTTTCTATTTAACGATCCGCAATCATTCCTGGCTAATCCGGTAGGAAGGGAGCGGCGGAGAAGCGATACAGGGGAACCATTTGAACGATCACACAAACACGGAAACGGCCGGGAAGCGGCCGTAACGATAAAGCCCGGGAAGGAAACGGAACGGAACGGAGTGGTAATAATGAAAATCGACTTTGAAGCAGCACTCGGAGTCGGAAGAGAAGAGGAAAACATACGCACGACGTGTTTAGCTCGGGGCTCAGGAAAACGCTTCATTAAAATTAAGCGAATCGAAGTATGAGAAACGAGTATCTGAATAATAACCCGGAAATTGGCTTCGGAACATGTGCCCCCGGCTGGTTGACATACGAATGTCTTCGGAATGGCCTGTCGAATGCTGCCGCGGTCATGGGCCTGTTCTGTATGCAATCTCGTCATTTTAATTGTACGATGCAGGAGACACACGAAAAGCACAATTCCCTGGGCGAAACATCCGAAAACATCCTTCCGAGGCGGATTAGGGAAAAAATGGAGCGGTGTCCGGTGACGCCGAATGTTTCGGCACATGATGTTGCGATGCCGTCGTGCCCTGGCGTAGTTGAATGTGGCGTCACGTTGCTCGACAACTAGTCTTATGATAGCTTTCTTTACATGTCGTCGAAGACTGCCTGTCGTCGATGTGTTGGTTCGGATCATTCGTGGCTGTCCTCTTTCTCGTTCTCTCTATCTCCCTCTGTCTCTCTCTTTCGGTTACGCTATTTCTCACACACACTCGAAGCAACGTCTGTTGGTTTTTGATTGTTGCTAGTTGGGAGCGTGTAAAAATCGATCAACCCTCCTGCCTCCTTTCATCGGCAGTGATCAACAACGCTGATGTGGGGTGACGTTTACAACTGACTCAACATCGGACGGTTTGAAGGCCATCAAGGATCCTGGATTCGCAGGGCCTGCCGCCAACGAGCAGCGCTTCATTTCCGACAAACGGATTTTGAACGCCCTGGCTCTCTCTGTCTTTCTCTCTCTCTCTCTACATCCGTCGATCGATTGACACGCTTTGCATCGGCGGGTTGTCGAATGCGTGCGCGCGTATCACATCCGCCAAGGATCGGTGGGCCAGAGAAAATGCATACATTAAATTATGCTACTTACGGTGCCGGCGCCCAGCAGCACTGAGCGGAGAAAGACATCGTTAAGAATGTTTCCCCCCTTCTCAACCAGACGGCGATGAAGCCAGGTCGGGCGGGCCGGCGAGGAAACCCCCCCGCCTGGGGGGTGGCAAGAAATGCGATGCTCAGTGAGTTTTTCGGTTTCCTTTTCCACGGACCAGCCCGAGACGCGCCGACACTATCGGGCGGAGATGACCGAGAGGTGGCAACGGAGGCGACGATCGATTTGAAGGGCGCTCGCATCCACGCCATGATCACGCATCAACTCGATGTCGTCGAACTCTTTCCGGCAGGGCAACGAAGGCTGGCTGGCTGGTACTGTCGATATGACGAAAGCCTGCAGCGCGGCCAGTTGCAGTCGATCATCATGTCGCCCGATTTTCGCCGTTGTCGTAATCACTGTTGGCAAGACATCCCATCGCGTCGCCCTGCTGAAGCCTTGTCACACGGGATGACAAATACAAAGAACGCTCTCCATTGTTTGGGAAACGTTTCATTGAACGGGTCCTTCACGTCAAATGAGCAATTTTCCTATGTTTCTATGGAATTGAATCATTATGTAGAAATAATTGTGGTTTAAACTCTTCCATTGATCAGTTAGTTGAGTTGTGCTTTCTTACACCGACAAAATGAACACTTTTCGCATTTGGTTTCGGTTTGGCCGAATGTTTGACTTTCAAACGTGTGCCACATTAAAAAATGCTAATCGTTTTACTTTCCACTTGCGAATTTTGGTGTGTCAGGGCACAATCCATTTCCATTCTCACCCAAGCAAGCATTAATCTCGACGAGCAGTTTTTTACCAGATTTGTCTGTAAAAGGCTCATCTTAGGAGCAACGTTTAAGTATGCAATTAATCCCCCCTAGTTTTTAGCATATTGGAGTTCCGACAGCATAATCTAGGTCATACTGTGAAACGATTCCAAAAGGTCCCATTCAATTTGCACAGTTTGCAATACCCCCAGGTGGTTGCTGGTCGCCTTTATCGATGAGATATTATGGAATTCCTCGGAAACGTGACGTGTAAAAACTCCACAGCTTTCGTTCATTAGGATCGACGCTAAAGTATGATAGAGCTATTAAAGAGAGCCGCCACGACACTTAGAACTCTTTTCGAATGTGTTCCCGCCCCGTGTCTACGTCTTTCGAATACTTGTCGATTTATGACTAGCATTGACGCAGAGGGAATGGCTGTAATTGAGGGCGTGAATTTCACTGCAATTCAAGTAGAAGTCGTTTGGTTCGAATCCATTTATTATTGCAATTTCAAGCACCTCTAGTGCAGTTATTAATTGAGCGATGAATGCAACAGTAGAATCTTCGAATCGTACAAATTTGACAGAACTAGCGGTTGCCCTGCGTACAAGGCTGGACGGTCGGATGGTGGCGGGCGGTGCTGTCAACTTTCGCGAGACCACGCGACGGCAGCTGGCCGGTTTCGAACCTCCCCCCGGGGCGACGAAGAGTTGTGTCCTCGCGGCGCACGCGACCCAGGCGCGATTGTAGTGATTGTTCTCGGCTGCTCGGGCTCCGGAGACGATGAGGGAACAAACACTCGCAGGCATATATTGGTATGGCCTGGTGTAGGTGCGCTAATGGCTGTGGCGGATGCGGCGTCGTTGCTTCGCCGTAAGCGAGCGTTTTGTGTGCGTCAAAATGACAAATGATCTTCGTGACTTTCGGCATACGACAAAAACGCCTGCCTCAGTCGCGGGCGTCTTGAGCCGCACCCGTCCGTTGCCCCGTACTTGCCGCCGGCCAACGGGCCGAAGCTCGCCAAGGGTCGCGAGGGTTGGTTGTTCATTTTTTCTCGTCTTCTCACTCTCTCTCTCTCTCTCCCTCTGCCGAGATAGCTTGCCTCGAGAGGCACTTACACCTTCGTGAGCTGCTCTGGAAGTCGAGTACAAAGATCGGCGATCGTGGCGCGGGATTAATGGCGTCGGGGTCGGGTGGGTGCTCCGCGCGGGATATTCCAACATGTATAAAGACATTAAGATATTTTCCCCATTTCCGTGAGCACACGGGGAACCACTGGCGGACGGGAGCAAACGCGTTAAGATTGGGCCCCTCGCATTCTCGATGCTTTTCTTCGCTTGCGGGCCGAAAATCGAAAAGAGTGGTGAACTCCGGTGAAGTATTAATTCTTCGCCGCTGAGGAGGCGCCTAATTTTTCTCTCAGCACTCCTCCCCCTTCCACTTCGACTTCGACTTCCACAACCATTTGTCCCGGGCGCGCGTTCGACGGTTATGTTGCGGTTAATCCGTGCCGCTGTACGCTTGGCTGGTGGAAGCATAATTTATAATAATCACCGCATCAGCTACCGTTTGACGCGTATTGATTCCCGGCGCGGTGGTGTGCCATCAGTCGTGCGGCCGAGCCCGAATCCATCGGCTCAATCCATCGCTCATCACGTTCCGTCGGTTTTCGTCGGACGGATCCATTTTTCGTTCCTTCGAGATGCTGTCTACGTTTCATTCCTGCTTTCTTCGTCTCTAGGGTAAGATCCATGATGTTTAAGCATCCTGTAAATGTTGTGTCCTTGTCGACACAATGTCTAACGAACTAATAACGTAATGTGCCAAAAAGCGTTCTGTTTAATTATACACATTTGAATTATTTTTAGTGGGATGTAACAAATCAGACTGTTCGTTGAGTAAATTCGTGGAATTTTCTGTTCCGTGCGTTGCGGTGCGAAACGTTGTACAAAAGTTTCGTGTTCAGATTGTTGATTACATACTGAAATTAAAATATAGTTGAAACACAGAATAGTTTATAAAAAAGTCGTCCACTTCATTATGTTGAATAGATTGGTGAATTCGTTAGCTGCATTTGATGTATCCCAGAGTTAGTGTATCAAAAATCTCGAATGCAACCTGAATGTGGTCGTATCTGATACGCGATATTTGGCCGATAGGTTGTATCATTCGTCGGTTCGTCCTCAATGCATTCCACACACGAACTATTAGTTGTTTTCCATTGCCGCTTCACACACGTGCCCCCCCCCCGTCTCTCCCTCCTCGAATACTCGCATACCTTGGCATAATTCATTTGGTCTCCTACCTCACCCGCCCGCCCCGCGACACCGGGAAAGAGGACCGCATTTTTAGCGCAATCAAATGTAACAACCTTCGCCAAAGTCACATGAATTCAATTTCGCAAATTTATTTTCAATCTCACCGCGCGTCAATCCATCGCGGCACTGCATCGAACGGCCGTGGGTGCAATCGAATAGTCGCTTTGTTCAATTATCTAACATGTATGCCCCCCCATGCATACCCCCCTCCCCCCCTTCTCATCCCCACCGCACACACCACCACACTTTGATGGATTTGAATTGCAACAAGTGAAGTGTGAAGTGTGCCTTGCGATCGATTAGAGAGAGAGAGAGAGAAGGCAACGGGGTTCCGGGGAGCGGGCTGCGTGAACCCGACAACAGGGGGGGGGGGGGCATCAACGAGCCATTGGCAGCTCAACACAACCACCCCTCACTCGGGGGCACCCACATCATAAACCGCCCGCCCCTCCGATTCGGTTGCTAAACTAACCTTCAACCCCAGAACGGGCTTCGGAGGAGCGGTGGGTGGTCGGGTGGCCCGATGGCAGGTCCTCAAAACACGCGCGAAACTGAACGGATCGATCGGTTGTTTCATTACAGATTGTTGGCCGAATCGAGATCGATATGGCGCGATGGCGCACATCGGCAAAGGCGGGTAAATAAAGCAGGCGCGAAGTAAAAACCCAAATTCAATCGGCATTGACACCGGACCGGTGCTAGTTGGTGCTAGTTTTGCGCCATTAATCAAGCAAACCCCTAAAGCGACCCACCCACACCCCCATCGATTCCCGATCCCATCCATTCGTGTTTCGAGTTTCGTTTGGGGGGGGGTTTCGATGTTGGAACTATTTTTAGCAGCATTTATGATCAAAAATTAGCCTCCGGGGCTCGGAGATGTTTGCTAATTTGCATGGCATGGGGAGGGGGGCGGGGGGGGGGACGGGTTGAGGTCCACCGTGCCGGGCCGATCTCAGCCAGTTGTTACATTGGCCATTTACATCGAACAGGCGAGGGTTTTAATTTAGACAACTGGTAAAATATCCCAACAATCGTCGGTTCGGCATCATTTGAGGGACGCGCGGGTGGCCCCGGCGAAGGATGCGGTTGAAATAGCTCCGTCCGTGGTATGGGTGTTTCGGGGACCGCCTGCCAGCAGGAAGCGGAATTTGTAATATTTGCATTTGATGTAACGGCGAACGGGTTGAATATGTATGCTAAATGTGCGACTCGCCAAACATGGACCGCCGCGATGCAATTTCGAGGCCCCCAGCCTGCCCAAGTCGGAAGAGTCCGTGCGCTCTCCGTCGGAACCACCCGGGCTGCCGCCCGGACCATTCCTTCAGGTTCGCCGGCGTGTTTCGTGTTTATGAAACATCATCTTCAACCTCCTGCTCGCCTGCTTCTCCCGGCTCCGTTCCGGCACCCTGTGGCCCACGGAACGACTCGTCATCGAAACCGTTCGCTCGTCGTCGGCAGAGAGAAGCAGACGGAGAGACAGAGAGAAAGAGAGACAACCGGTACGGAATATGCGAGTGGGAGAGATGATCGCGAAAATTGTTGTAATAAAGCTTATGTGCCCGCCGCGTCCGATGGTGATCGATGCCGGCCCGATCGACTCCGCCCCTTTTTCTGGCTCTCCGACGGCACGTCGAACGCCGCAACAAATGGCGCTGAATCACTTTTCCGCAGATGCCGACGGCTTCTGCGGACTCCTTTTTCGGTCGGAAGATAGCTGAGTTGTGTTATGATAAAATATCTAACATTTGTTTAGTTAGAAAGTTAAGACTCTGTTTGGACAGTAGAACATTGCTGTTGTGAGTAAAAGGAGGTTCCACAGTAAAATTATAATACTATGTTTTCTTAAGAGTTATTGGTGCAGGTCGAGAGAAAACAGACCACATCTTGAACGGATGCGATAACAAAGCTAAATTTAAAACAAAAACTACCAATCCCAACAAAACCTCAGATCGTTGCAGAAACGCTCTCACTTCTCAAAGCAGTTCGGGAGGATGCATCGTCACCTCCGTTGGTGTTTCAGATATGTTTTAAGCTCTGCGGGGCGCGCAGCGACTCCGCAATCCGCGCCGTTCGGGTGTGCCGCCCGAGGTCTGACTACGGAGTGGACCGCGAAGACCGGTTCGCCGATCCGCGTTGCCAGGTTCGGTCGCGGAAAAAGTCGTGGCGCACGCGCGGTCCCGCGTCTCACTACCACATCCACAGGCCCGATGCACCTACACCCGAGTGCATCGGCACTTTGCCCGTCGCACCAACACAGCCGAAACTGGTGGCAGTAGTGTGCGGGGTCTCGCACACTACTCCGATGCTGCCATTCCCTTTCCGAAACGCACACACTCGGGAACGCATTCCGGTTCCAGACTCTGCTCGCGGAGGAGAAATAAAGCAAGTGGGCGTGTCCGGCGATAATGCAGTTCCAGTAAAGGAACAGGTAGCGACCGCTAGGGCTGTGTGTGTGTGCCAGTCCCTTCCGTTACACGACCTGCTGCAGGGGAAATCGATCACATAACTGAAGGGGAAAAACGACGAACCGGCTCCTCGCGTTGGTGTTCGTGCGCCATTTATATGCAAGCATACGGCCCGACCGGCTTGTGATGCCTCGTCGACGCGTGTTTGGCGGTTGGTCGTTCCGACTCGTTCCTTCTCGCAGACGACGAGGACGGCGAACGGGTGGTCCCTTTTTGAATTATGATTTGTTTATTAATTTCGTTTTATTATACACACCCCTGCAGCAGCTCGGGTGCTTCGGGTTGGACACGAGGACGAAAAAGATGATTCGACGTTGCTCGGCCACACACGCTCGGCACGTTGCGGCCGCGTGAGCGAGACGCGAACGGGCGTTTGAGAAAATGTATGTAAGAAGGTATGCGCCGGGCTGTGGATTTCCTTATTTCTTGTTTGCATTCATTTCGGAGTCCAATGCAACATCGTCGAGTAACATAAAATGTACGCGTCGCGCCAGCTTGGCCACCGGGGATCCGAGAACGCGGTGTCGAGCGCGAGAATCTCCTTGCGAAAACGTCGATTATTCACCCTTCCAGAAGCTACCGACCACCGCCGCCAGAGTGCGCCTCAAGTGTCGAATCCTGCAGCCAGCAGAAGAGGCTAAACTTGTTGTTCCAAACATTTTTTATTCATCTATTCGGCGAACTTTGATCGTTTCTTCGTTTTCTCCTCGCCGTCGTGTGCCTGCGACGTGTTCCAGAATTTTCCGATAAGCTCCCGGATACAGCACCGCGCTCGAAATTAATGCCATCGTGTGGAATTAATCGTGTACTTTTCAAATCAAACTGTCGAAAATGCCAGCAGTACGGGGAGGAGAATGGAGGAGGGAGCCGGCGGAGTGTGTCGCCGCGAAGGAGTGTTATAAATATTGATTTGCCACAGAACAACTGGGGGCACGGGGGCCGAAAAGGGAGCAATGGAAGCAAACCGCGTGCACAGGACATTTGCCAAAAAATTCGCTCAAAATGCAAATAGCAAACAAACAAGCGGCAAACGGAACCATAAAGCGTAAACGTTGGTCCAAAGTGGCCCGCGAATTACTTCGCGAATAAGTTTGCTTTTCTCTGCCACTTGCATGTGGCATTTCTGCATGACCTCTTGTGCAAAAACTGGGGGCCCCAGAATGTGTATGTTTTTTTTTTCTTCCAGTAGGATATGAACTGACGCAAACAGGCAGGCAAAACGCGCTGGTTTGCCAAATTGTGTATTCCATCACTCGCCTCTGGAGCTATTTGTCGCTCGAATTTGCGTTTCACAGCGCCCAATAGACGAAATCATGGCCCCACGAATCGGGTACGCGAAAGTGTGCGAAATAAAGTTAGAATCGACGGCTTCCACGGCACCGACCAGGATATCGATCGAACGTAGGAGGGTAGTCTGAAACCATGGGCACTTTATTACTCTCATTTTAATGAGTAGATGAATTGCGAATCGGGCCTGGCCCGCACCGCAACGGGGCCAAACATTTTGATGGAAAATCTCACGACGGGCGCGGGGCTGGGATCGATTCGATTCGATCAGGTGCGAAACGTCCGAAAGGTAATTTCTCGACGCACACGGTTGCACCGGTGCGGAATACAAAATGAAGAACGTCCGCCCGAACTGTTCGTCGCCCGTCGTGCGTCTTGTGCCTTTCCTTCGTTTTTCCCCGGGCGTCCCTGCGCTGGATCGGGTTTTTAATTCAATTCTGCGAAGCGTCGCGGCCATTATTTTATTGACGATTTTTGAAAATCTTGATGAACCGTGCTGTCATAATGATGTACGGCGCGGACGGTCGCGGAACGCACAAGCGCGCAGGGCTGTCCTCGACGGTCGATGAGAATTTTGGCACCTCCGCCCTGCGAAGAGCCGTCGTGAAGCTGCTTTTTTGTGTCTTTCTTCCCCCACTTTAAACGACAGAACGGTAGGTTGAAGTGATTGAACCTCGTCACAGGACGGTGGACCGTGATATGAGTACGAATCGGTCACTTTATGGAGCCCCGACCATAAGAAAGTTCTCTGGCGTGGGGGAAGTCCAACTCGATTCGATAGCCTTAAACCGGGTGAGAAGTTATGGAAGCGTTAGCCAACGGCATGGCATTATGATGACGCTAAATATGACCACACGTTCCAGCCTGATGGACCCGCCCGTTCCTGCTGGCAGCGGCATACAGAACGTGCTGCTCGCTACCGGTTTTTGGAATCGATCAGAAAATGCCTTATAGAAGGTTGGTCCTGATCAAAATGTGGGAACATACTTCATAAATGTGTGAAAAGTATTCCAATATCGTTTACTTCCATTTTTCTCTCGCTCCGGGAAGTTGCTTGGAGAATTCTTGATAAGATCAATCCGTGATAAAATGTTCAGTCAGGAGAAGCAAGTGGGAATCATTTACATTAAAAATGTTTTTTTCCAATTAAGCGGCGTTTGCTGTTCATTTAAAATTATATCATTTAAGAATTGTCTTGAAGTAACAGCCATGCGTTTGTCATGGCTTTCGGCCGGATCAGATCAATCATTTTCTCTTGCGATGATTAGCCGAGGCGTTAATAGTGTTAGGAGAACACAAACAGCGTTTAATGACAGTTAATGGCACTCGTTTTGCGTTGAAACACGTCACGTAGATGCGTTTCGTTGTGGAACCTCGGCAAAGCGAGATGGCTTTAAATCGCTTCATTAGCAACAGTCCTGCAGTGTGCTGGCAAGAAAACAGCGAGACACTGGTAGAGCAACGATACTAGGGACTACTACATAGTTGCAGACGTTACGTGCGATGGATACCAAAATGGTTCGCCCTGAACCTATTTTCCAGCGACGGCCAGCGCAGCGTTTCTTTTCTTCGGGATTTTCTTAAAGCGCTGATGGTGTTGTGGTATTTTTGCTGGCAGCAGTTACATGTGTTCTTCGCCTTACCATATGCACATGGCTTTAAAAAGACTCCATTATTGAAGAAATCTGTAGTTTCTTAAAGCCTATGAAAGAGCTTCTGTGCCTATGAAAGTGTCGAATAACTGGGCCAGAGCTTCCGCAGGAGAGAAGGCGGAAAAGTGTCACTGGACGCCACCAGCCGCACACCAAAACTCGAACCCGACCGGGGCACTAACCGAGGACAATCAGCTGTCAGCCGTTGAGCTGCCCGCATGGCTGCCCGAGTTCCCCAATGACCACAATTTCAGGACACGAACACACAGGCTGCGAACTTCAAATCGCCTGCCAATCGATGCCCCTATTCTGCGTCGTCGCTGAGTGCGGCTTTAAAGCCTTTTTCTGCCGCGTGGAAAACAGTTTCCTCGCCAGCCAGACAGTGTTGCGTGGGAGCAGCGAGAAAGAGAGAGTGTGTGTGGGAGAGAGAAAGGAAGAGGGTAGGGAGAAAGGGAACGGCGAATTGGAGGGCTGGCGAGGTGGCGTGGGGTGCAAATTTATTGGCAACACTGCCACCAGCTCAATCAAGGGAAAGCCGCACAAGCGATCCAAGAGTCGCACAACGCTGACGTGTAGCAGTTTGTTGCCGGAATATTATCATCAACTTCTCACCGCCGGGCCGCGGTGGCGTCTGGCGGCGTGAAAAACCGAACAGGATTCACGGCTCAGGCCATGATCGATTGAGATTTAAAGTTTTCCCCGTGGGAGAAGTTTCGATTTTTTATCGGTTCGCCTTAGCTCATTAAAGTGATCTTCTTAAAGCTTGTTGGAGCTCGCCTAGCTAGAACTTTGTTCATATGAAGCGGTGTTCCGGGGTCGGAAAAAGTCGGCTACCCTCGGCTGTTCGATTCTCGCTCCGTTCGTTCCGCCCGTCAGTGGGTTGACAGGGATAATGAAAAGCACAACATTATCAGCAAGAAAAACGGCATGTTGCATTCCGCTTGTTGTCTACCTCACTTGGCCTCTATCCTTGCTGATTGGCATAGGATAACATGGTGGCTTGTTTGTGGCGGCATGTTCGCGTTCATTGTCGCCAAAAGAGCATCCGCAAGTACTGTGGACGACGGGAAAAAATGGAAGAAAAAACCGCCCACCGCGCCCCACTGGATCAACACATGCCCGCCGGGTGTCGCGATTGAACGCGAATTTGGCGTCGAAATTAGAAACGCCGAGCAAACTAGCGCCGCTCAGGGCGAGTTCGGGTTCGGCCGCTAATCGAGCAAACCTTCGCGGAATTTGACGCGAAAACAAACAAAAATCCTGGCATGCACGTGGTACGGAAAGTCGGAGAAGGATCGCGAAACAACAAAACAAATCCCGACTGGAACATTGCCGATTCGCTGCCAGCATTGCCAGGAGGACGCCCACGCAAGCAGTTCAAGCAGTTTGTCGAGCGATGTCTAAAAGGACACTTTGAGCCTGCCGATGGCGAATCCCATTTGCGTTTGTGTGCGTTTGAACGAATGTATGCCAATTATAGTGGCCCGAAATGGAAAGTATTGAAAGCTACTGGAAGCTGTTGCATTTTAGTACGATTGAACTTCATAATATTAATGGGAATATTTAAAAAGGATTTATGGAAACTTTATTTCCTTCAATGAGAAGTAATTAAAGCTCGTTTCCTTGTTCAGCAATATTGCCGTAAGCGGTCCACCGTGGCTCCAGCTTGGCTCGGAAGCTTTCAACGACGCATATTTCAAAGTACGCCTCATCGCAGCTTCATTTCCAGCCGCTTGTCTCTTCGGGGTAAACAAGTGTTTCCCGTCTTACATCAGTCGGATGAGTTTTTTCTTACGCCTGGATTATCAAAAGACGTCTGAATGACTGGATGGACTAACCAACCGTGGCTGCCCCCAGAATGTCTGCCCAGAAACGGTTTCCCCAAAAACCCACGGAAGCATCTGTCGGCATCTGCCAGTCGGCCAGTTGTAGGAAGATTCGTTTACACAGTAGCGAACAAAACAAGCGCATATTTCAAGCAGTAACATTAACAGTAATTTCATCTAACGTTATTGCTCAGTCTTACACAGTTTATCTCATTCGCACCGACAATAGTCTTTTACCAAATAGGAGAACATTACAAAATGTCGTGAAATGATTTCTCAACTGAAAATATATGCTGGTGGTTCGTTAGGAAGTGTTGTGATCGCAGGTCGGCTTTTCGACTACGATCGACCCCCGCGGAACGCCGGATAAGAAAAAAAAAGTACGTCGAACAAAGATTATTAATATCATCCACTTAGGCACGCTTCTGTGTGTTGCCTTAATCGATCGCAATCTGATTAGTCATCTTTCCATCCGCCCGCCCCTTCTGCCACCCAGGGAAAGAGCGATGAATTTCTTGCCGCAACTCGGAAGAAAATTCCGAGCTTACTTTGTTGCCGTCCGCGCGGATTCGGGTTTGCTTGGCAGGTGCTGAAAGGAAGTGCGCGTCCCGGTCTGCACACTCACATTGCGCACGAGAACTTCGCCGAGGGCTTCTTGTTGGTGGGCCCAACCCATCGTCTTTGCTGTAAATTTTCCATTCCGGTTCTAAAACCGAAGGTCGATAATCGATCGATCAGAGAGTCGAGCCATTTCTCTCGACGTCGGGCCGTTGCTTCCGCAGTCTTGCATTCCTGCGTTCGGGTTGGAAGCGTTCGCAGACTTTAGCCAACGACCGGCCGCCGCTGAGAGCCCAGCACTAGTCCTATGTTGAGCCGACGGATGACTAGGAGAATTTCATTACAGAATATGTTTTTTCCCGCCTGCCTTCACAATTAACTTCCACACGCGGGATACCCGGAGACTGGCGGCACACAATCAACATACTCCTCCCCCTCCCCCGGCACAACGTGCGGCCTCTTCAGCTGCCACTTGTCTCATTTTCCAGCGATTTTTCAAATGCGGCCCGCAGCAAGCCGGTAGCAACAGGTTTAATAGGTGTGAAATTTATTTTGAGCCCCCGGACGATTCATTTCGACCGACCCGATCAGCCGACGTGTTTGCCGACAAAGCGTCAGCGAAGCAGGGGCGAAAGGTGGCGCAAAAGCCCTCCTAAAAACTAGTACAACAAGCCTCCGACCACACAGCGCCTCTCAGCGCCCAACGTTTTGCCCAAACACGCCTCCAGGCCGCGTCCGAAATTCCTCTTCAACCGGAAGATTCGGGCGCTTTAATAACGATATGCGGTTTTGACAGTTTTTCTATCTTCTGCTGACTCGCAACTTTGATCGGGGGCCCTAGGGATCGGCGATGCCACGCTTCAGAAGGTTCGCGGTTTGCAGGGAGCGTAGAGGAATGCGTGAAGAATTCATTCCTAGTTTCCATGGACGCGTATCAGAGCCCAGAGGGTTGGGTGAAAACTAAGAGCGCGTTGGAAAAGCGATGAAACATTCGAGAATACATACAATGTTTAGAATTCACCAACAACCAATCTCGCCTGAAACTGGTTTTTGTACAAAAAAGGTGAAAAAAGTGGAATTAATAAAGTTGAAAGAAAATGCTTCGTCTATCGATTTAAATATACGACGACGAAACAGCAAACCGTGGGCCGTTCGAGTGCTGCGTCGGCTCTCCGTAACCCCATAGTGTAGCAGGGCACAACATGCCGGACCTCGACGAAGGGAACATCTTGCAGAAGGGGCCAGACAACCAGTAATCGGCGAAGCCAGCCACGACTATTGATTATCTGTCCGGGCCTTGGTCGAGTCGTCGCTGGGTGCATTCTCTCATTTGCTTGTTGGCCTGATGGGATTAGGTCCGTTTTTGGATTCACTTAGCTCCCTTTGCCTCCCGCCGGCTGGCGTCACTGGCTATCATTTTTTTGACATCAATTTTTCGCTGTTTCCCATAATGTTACCCAGCGTGCCAGGGGGCTGCTGTAATGCAACCCATGGAAAGCCCGGAAGCCCAGAGCGCCCTTTTTACCAGACGCCCATATCGGAGGGCAGTATCATCGGGCTGGTGCGGACTCTGGGTTGACTCTTGATGGCGCCTTGCTCGAAATGTCTGCACGGAGCGGTGCGACACAACTTCCTTATGAAACAGAGTCCCGACTGCACACCAGCAGGACTTGTCGCATTTGCAGTTCTGGAATTGGAACCATTTTCAGCACGTGCAAAAATAATTCTGATTGTGGAAACATTTTTTGAAAATATTCTTCCGATTCTCGAGTAGTAAAACTTATAACCGAGTTATGTTTATAGTTCCAGTGAATAGTGAATAGTGAATTTCCAGCATGTTGGTGGAAGAATGATGAAACAGTTCAATTCGGTTAACCTACCGAATTAGTTCAATAATTCAATTATGTCCATTGCTACTCTCATACCTAGCAGCGTGCACAATCAGCCGGATGAAGGTGCGCATACGCTTCCTATCGTCTCCCTGGTCGTCGATTCGCGATCGACCTTCGACCGCCCTGCGTCGTTTTCCCCTCCTGCCCCCCCCGTGGCATGGAAATCGTACTGAAGACATCGCCTGTCGAATGCTTCGCTATCGTGTCCGCATCCTCTCACGGTGTGTTCGACGTGTTGGCCGGGGGTTTGGCGAAGTTTTACTGTATTTCGCGGTTTTCATCGATCTCGGTAGACTTGGTTGGCACGAGTTGCCAGGACCCTAGAGCGTTTGTTTGTGTCCAGATCGGGGGATTTGAAGCCTCGAATGTGTTGGAATTGTGCCCGGCCGAGCGAGGACGGCTTGGGTCAAGACTATTTGTGGCCGAGGGCTCATCTTCCCCTTGGCATGCCATCCGCCGCCACTTGGTCCGCGCCGTTC
>JAOEFI010000004.1:26678472-26692739 GCA_034621735.1 Anopheles plumbeus
CCCCCCCCCCCCCCCCCCACCAAGCCGAACGTTGAATCCCGGCTCGTTTCATTCGATTGCATTTTATTGCTATTATTACAGCGAGCGAAACGTGTTTATATCAATTTGAATCCCCGAGAGGCCGCCACGTTTGACAGACATGGCGGAGTGGGTCCATTTTGGCAGCCGGGTCGGGCCTAGGCCGATTGGAAGGAGCACTATTTGCGTGTGGCCGCGGCAGGGTGGTGGCCTGGCCTGCCCGAGGTCGGCCGGGTTGCTGCGAACGACTTGACTGGTGGACCGCCACAACTGCGATTGGGTGTAGTGTTTTCATGTGGCTTTTGGTTTTATTCTCGGCTCGTTTCGTTGCCAGCTGCCACCAGGGCAGTTGTGCGGGGTGTGAGGGTGGGTCCGAGGCCGGGTCGGGGCTGGAGGAACGCGAATGCGCCCAGCGAGAGAACCAGCGATGGATTCTTTATTACAACTTCCTGCAATTATGAATGAATATATAATTTGAATTGTCTGGTTGAGGTATCTGTTTCTCACGTTGCCGATATGCATTTTCTTCTTGCATTCTGGTGATCGATTTCTGTTTGCCTTTTTTCTCTCACCCGCTGCGCCGTCCGATGCGTTTCTCGTTTTCCCAATGAATCGCGTTTTTGAATGAAGTACAAATCGATTGATTAAAATTAAAACTGTTATTATTATGTTCGCCCAACCATCCCATTTCCCAGATGGGATGTATGTATGGACGGAGGAAGGCAGCCCGGTATTTATATTTATTTGTGCTGTGTGTTTGTGTATTGCATGCCTCCACTGCGCTATGGACAATTTTATACTTCCCAGTCACTCCTAGGCCGTGCTCCCCCGCCCCCGACAGCGCCCTCGACGTTGCATCTGTCAGTTAGTGAGTTGGGGCCGGCTGGCCGGGATCTGGAATGCTTCGTTTGACCGATCGTGCTTTGTGTTCGAACGGTGATCGATCGCACCACCACAGTTTTGGGCCGAGGGGCGGCGCGGGCGGCGGAATTTTCCGTCACGCATTCCAACATCCAACCACCCGGCCAACCCCACGGGGCGGGGAAGTTACGCCCGTGAAGAACCCATTGTCGATTGTCAGTTGGCAGTTCGCGCCGAGTCGAGGGAGTAAAATTAATAATAATAAGCTATTAAATCAATTTTCATTGCGTTCGAATTGAGATGGAAATTCGAGCCGTCAAGCGTGCGAGCGGACGGAAATGGAGTTTCGCAATCAGTGTTGTCGGCCCTTCGGTGCGTCCGCTGTGGGAAACCGTTGACCATTTCGAGCGCGCAGCGATCATAACCAGTATTTCTACCAAGTCTTATTATAGGACTGTTTATGTATTGCTGTTTAACAGAAGTGAAAACAGAACACCTATCTCTACCATGGTTTGAATCGTGAACCATTTAAATTAATGATTTGCCCTCTTTGATGCAGTCGAAACATACAATATTTCATTGTTGAGCACTCGAAAATTGGTAGGGCTAGTGGGTCAAATAGGTGATTAAACCCCGCGATTGTTCTGCTTCTTTCATTCACCGGCAGCATAGTAATCGATGCCCGAGTTCATATTTTATGTAAACGACCGGAAAAGTCATCCAGTCTGCGGGCGCCCGATCGAGGGGTCAACTTTTCTAAAGCCACTTTTCATTTCCGGTCTTTTTTTTTCTCTTTATTTGCACTGCCTCGGGAGAGGGAGTGATGGTTCGAACTGAAAATGAGGGTCGCGTTTGCAAAATTATCTAAATTTTGAACTCATTTCCTGGTGCCGGGTCGAAGGGATACCGCGAGGGACTCTTGCACCGCCGGGCAGCGAGTCATTAATCAAATCGAAGGTGAGTGCAGGAGGAAAATGAGCCCTCGGTCGGGCGGACCTTTAGGGTGTTCTTGTGCGCTTTCCACGCAGCGGTACACGTGCACGCGATCCTTCCCGTAATGTGCATATCTAATATCGATATGATGTAGTCAAATATTTTCGAGCCGTACCGACGCCACTTCGTCCCTTCCGTCGTGAGTGACCTTTTCGGGTGCGATTAAGGCCTAACGACGGCTTGACTATGGCTAATTGTGCAAACATGATGAATAGATGGGCACCCTAGTTGTTGCGCTACACTAAGGCGGCCGGAGCGGTAGCGGAAACGGCTATTAAATCGAGGTAGGAGTCATGCCTGGTAGCACCCAGGGGAAGGGAGGTTGAAGATGAGAAAAACTGGAAGGAAGAGAGTACTGCAATTTCCTTTCGCGGCCGACGCAAACACGCGTGCACGCTCGTGCGTAACAGCGATGCATCTTGACCACCTTTCGGTGACGACGGCGATTCCCAACATGGGAAGATGTTTGCCACTGCCTTACAAATATGACTGTTATGACACATTTGCAAGGCACGCCAGCCAGCCGGTGCTCGCTTCTCGCAGCGCACCGCGCACCCGATATGGCTTAATAAATTATGTAAAACACATTTTATTACTTAGAAACCCACTGGCCGCCCGGTTCAGCGAAAAAGGGCATGCGCATAGTCCGGCCGCAAGCGAAGCCTGCACCTTACTCTGCCTCATGGCGAACGGTATGCGACCGATCGCCTCGACACACTGCTGTGGCGAACGCACACCGGAGCGCATTATCCATCCGCGGCTCGATAGCCGGGGACTAAAAATCTATGACACACGAGTTGCCATATCCGATTGCGATCCGATCAACGGATTGGAATGCATCGACCCCATGTGGGAGCCACCTGCGCGCTGTGATTATTAGTTGCACATTATGAGTGTAGGTACTCTCGATTTCGCCCCAGAAGTGTCCTGGGGAGAGAGAGAGAGAGAGAGAAGGCCCGCTGCATTGCTGTGCGTAGTGCGTCACACGTGGTTTGCCAGCATGCGAAGTCTAATAAAGTGCATCGCCAGTCCATGCACTCCGGCGACGTGTCGTCATTTGGTTCGTTTTCCGACCGCTTCGGAGCATATCGACCGCTGATCGGCGCATTATCGTTCGGGCGCGATCGAGCCAGGCCCGATTTGGAGTCACTGCGAGGAGTCATGGTGATACACATCTGCCACATTACCGTAACCGTGTCGCATCAAAGTTGTGAAAAATGAGTCCACCGATACCGTTTGCGTTTTCCCGCCGATTCTTATCGGCCCCGGAAACACTTGCCTCGAACCGTTTCCACTTGCCGGGCCGCCGTCGATGGGGAAAATTACGTGCTATCGTTGTCGTCCCCGTCAATCGTCGAATTAAGGGCCGTTTAACTATGTCGATGAAACACTCGTCAAACTACATGGTTGCAAGTCATTCAAATCGATCGCTCATCTGTTACCCGATGGCTACCCTGCAACTGCACTGCATCCAACCAGGACTCATCGTTCGTGAATGATTTATGATGCAACGTAAACCTGTTCGCGTGCAATGCAACCTCACCCGTACCTTGCGCGCTGCTGGAAGCCAATTTTCTTGCTGACATCATACGATTGTTTCATCAATTTAACATAAGCTGCTGCTTTTTTGACGCTTCAATAGGCGCTTTTTTCTGGTGCCTGATGAACTCCGTTCCCGTATGCAAATTCCCTTCCTTCACAGACACTTGCGCTCGTCGAAGCGGAAACCACACGAATCTGCGGTATCATGCGCAAGTCACGCAATCGCGTTTCGTTCTGGAGCGGAAAAAAAAATCACGCTCAAAACCATCGCTCAAATCAAATCAGAGCCAATTTACCTGCCACCACATCCTGTGTGGGGTGGGACGAAAACACTCGCCCCACCCCCTGTACCGAAGTATCCTTTGTGGAGCGCACCGATGAAACTCCAACCACGTTCGAGCTACCCTTCGTTCGATTGAAGCGGGGGCGCCCATAATCTAATAACGGAGGAAAACCTGAAGGGCAACAAGACCACAAAGCATACTAACTCCACTTTCCCACCACTCACTCGCCCGCCCATTCCACACACCTTGCTGAAAGGACCTTCACCGGAAGTCAGTCGAGCGGTGGGCGCACGGTCTGGCACAGGTCGGCACTGTTCCCTCCCTGTGGAAAATATGAAAAATTACCCCGCTTTAGATCGCTTGGCGTTGGCGTGCATGGATTGCAGTGGGGAAAAAACAACTTCTACAAACTCAAGTAGGTAAAAAAACGAGGCGGTAGTTTTCCATCTAATTGGCGTTCGTTGATGTTTGTGTTTTTTTCTCCCGTCGGATTCGAGGGCGGATTCCTTCCGGTCGTAATTGAAGGCACGCGTTTGTGTTTATGAAACAAATAAATAATAAATTCATGTGTTCCTGCCACGCCATAATTGACGGTTATTAACGATCGTTCCGGGTCATCCGCTCGCTTCGCGCCCGTTCGACCGGGGTAGTGATGAGTGATTTGATGGAAATGGATCATGAGCTAGTGAATGTCTGCAGCCCCGGTTTGACGGTGGGACCTCGAACGGGCGCGCGCACCCCCCTACAACAAGCAGATGGTGGCGGGACGAACTTTCTTCGCTGGCAAGCAAGCAGCGCGGGCGGGAGTGCTGGGAGCGGGAAAACTTTATGAACTCCAACACCAATCACTGCGGTCATAAATCAACCGATGACGGGGCGAGGCGCAGCGAGCTCGACAGGAACAAGTGTTGAGTATGTTCTCGTTGATGCTTTGCCAACGAGCTGCCCGAGCGCGTGCACGACGGCTGATGTTTACAGATTGGAGGCCGAAATTATGTTTATTTCCTCATTACATTATTGTGCACCAGATAATATAACAACGGTTCACACCGCGCCTCTGTAAATAAATACGCGCGCATAAATCCCGTCTCCGGGCTGGGCTTCGAATCGGCTTTCCCTTTAACCACCCGATAGGCCCTCTCTCGGCCTGCCGTCCCCGGGAAGTTTTCTTATTCTAATAATTTTTTTGCGGTTCAACCGAAGCGGATCGACGCGTCTCACATCCACGTGTTGCTGGAATCGCTCATCGCATTCTCATCGTGTCTTTTCCGCCGGTGGCGTGATTTCTTGTTTACCCAATTAATTTCGTTCAAGCATGTGCAGATGCACCACCCATTCCCCCCACCAATATTGCTCCATATCTCCATGCACGGTTTCCGGAGTGAAAAGTTCATAGGGCTGATTTTCGGTTTTTGATTCACCCACACTCGCACAGACGCCGGCGAGTGGAGTGGAGAATTTAGTAGCGGACCGAGTTGTTATCATCGAGATCGAGGCGACGCCAAGACGCAACCGCAGCGAAACATGTGCGCGCGTTGGTGTGGTTTTCCGATGCCTCCTTCACCTCCCCATCAACAACATCAACAACAACATACGCGCTCCCCAACTTGACGAGCAAGCTGCAAGTTTTGAACGATTTGTACGCGCTCGAAAATAACACAACAATGACCATCGGAGCCTTTGGAGATCGTTTACGTTACGATTTATGGTTATGTATATCCAGTTTTAATAGGTTTTTAAAATATAATTTCAAATTTTCCCGCCCTCTGCCCCCGGGGTGTGACGGTGCGAGGTGTCTGTTGATGTTGATGCATCGTCGGGGATGGAGGAGATGACTCCGTGTAAGATGCGTTTTGTTGATTCGTGGAGATGGAGCGTTTGACAAAATGGATCATATGATATGATTTTCCTAGCTCATCCCGGCACGTCCTATTTTCGGTAAACATTTGTTTGGCAACTGGAGCTAGAATACGATATTGAGTAAGCCTTCCGTTCGAATGTCTGTTTATTTTATATGTTTCCATTTCTTCATACTTACTCCCACATGGCCGAACATTGTTCGCAACGGACTATGCCACGGGAGTACTCGCAGGAATTATGGTTATTGCTGCCGGTGGTTTTATAAATAAACGAGCGTTAAAATTTCATCAGCCCGGGAATCAATCGCATTTGACGCGCCGCAGTATTTCGTGATTCAATTTAATCAATCTACGAGTCGATAAATTGTGCCCGCCAGCAGCACCGGAAAATAGAGCGATAGTGAAAAACCGTCCAAGGTTATCCCGCTGGTGGTGGCGGCGTGGAGAAAAATGGCGAGATTCGCGTTCGCTTTCGTTTTAGGTTGGAACATCCGGGCCAGAGCCGGAGGCCTGGTTGAGGGTTGGAGTGTTACCAGCTGACCAGCGGCCAACAACGACCATTTCCACGATGGGGGCGGATATGACCACTTCGCCGTCGCCGTTGACCATCACATTTTCCGCCGTGGTGCCACGAGGCTCAGCGATTGTTGGTCGCTAAAACGTCGCTACAATTTTCACACTTGTGGAGTGCACACTTGTTGCTGGGCCGTGTCGCCTGTTTGGCTGCGGGGAGTTTTTTTTTAATCGTCCAACAGGATTCCGCTGACCACGCTGGCTAGTCCCGTTGTCCCGTTGCAGTCAGATTTACATGCTTTTTTAATAAAACAGTTTACCGTCATCGTCCTCGTGCTGTTCCACCCAACCTTGACTGAACCCCGGGAACCTCTGGTAAATTGATTTCCACCACGGGATCCGGAAGCTGGCCAGAATCTGGGAGGATTTGTAGTATAAATTAATCAACAAATTAGTTTTAATTTCGTGAAAGCGAACGGGCGCAAACAGCGGGACGTGAATAATAATGGCGCACGACGGCCTTCCGTCCGCCTTCGGGGACTTAATCGTTCGACAGTTTGCCAGGTCCTCTTCCTTCGATCCTCGTACGGCACATGACGCGCAGATATCGAAGTGATTTTTTAATTTTTAATTCAACCACCCGCTGATCGCTGGCTCCGTTCGGCTTCCGGTCAATTCTGGCTGCCGGTGTGTTACGCCCGGGACTGGTGACGACATTAGAAATCAATCGCTCACAGTTACCGTCGCGTCGGCTCGTCCTGATTGGAAACGGGAACAATCCCGCACGTCGCTGAACTCAATTGAAACCCCCATCGGAAGTGGTGTAAGTTGAAGTTTTAATAAACCAATCTATCAATCACCGAGGGATTAGGTAACAGTCAAGTCATTTCCATCATTCGCGCACGGCCGATAACCCTCGTCAGGATGACTGTGAGAAGTTTTGGAGAGAATATTCCACTAGTAGTCAAGCGAAATGTTCACTCTAACATTTTAGAATGATATTGCGTTACCTTTTTTCGTTAAAGGACGCATCCACGTGCTGGAGATCGATGTGTTTATGTCGTACACAAAGCAATTGCTCGAATGATTTTCAAAGATATAAAAATAGTTTACAGCGTGGCTCGATTGTGCTACATACGTTATTACACATTCAACACAAAACTTAAGTTGTCTTAATGAGAATTGCAACTGCAAGAAACCGCTCACCGAACCGAAGAGCATTGAAACCGAGATTCAATCGAACGTTTTGCATATCGTTCGCTTTGCCAACCGTACTGACGCGTCCGGATGGTTGTCTGTATGCGTTGTTGGTCTGCCAAAGGTTGATTTATGTTTGGACGCGATCGAATTAATTGGCCCATTCGGATGAACTGTGCGCAAGCTGGTGACGCATAGGCGCATTGCCAGATTCCGCCAAAAGTCGCCCCGAAAGGACGCGCGAGGTTGGAGCTTTATTGGCTCTTGACCCGAATTTCGGCTTTAATTGGGTCCTTTTTCGCTTCACGTCTCTTCGGAAGGGGTCTACCATTTCAGGGTTATTGGCAGCAAGAATGCAGTTTTTGCATTTTAGCAGAGTCCGCGCCGTCGATGTGTTCCGCAGAGTTCAAGTTCAACGTGTTGCATTTTTATTTCGTTGACTTAAAATTTTGCCAAAGCAGTGATGTCATTCATCGCTGAAGTGTCGAAGGGAAAAAATAGTGAAAGCATCCATGGGGAGGAACAAAATGGGAACATTCGAACCATACAAGGGTCGAGTTCTTATGCTTCGATGAAAATTGTATGCGTTTTCTATCTTTCTCACATGGCTCGCTTCAAAAATACGCAGTACAATCGGATCCTAATCGTGGTGGTAGAAACATTTATCATCAACGCCATTCTGACCCAACAGCGCTTCCGATCAGTTTCCGAACGTTTCTTCCGGGGCCGTCTCTTATCCGGTCCATCTCGTTGCAAAAAGGGAAAAAATGGTGGCGCGTGTCGGGTATCGTTTTATTTACACAATATCCTACACCGCCTTCCACCCGGTACCCTCACCTAGGGGTTACGGCGCATGGTGGGAAAGTGTCGAGAGGAAAAAAGTCGAGGTCTAAAATCTCGCCTCATTATCGGTATCATTTTCTTCCCAATAATCCAATGTGAGCCGTATTGTGACAGTTCCGTGTCCCGGAGTAGGAGCTGGGTGCAGAAGCGTGCATGGGGTGGCTGGACACGCGCCTGGTGTCGAGTGGCGTTAAATTGTCACCGAATAGTGCGCCGCTTGCGCGTTATCCTTCCGCATGCAGTGTGGAAAATTCTGGTTCCTCCTGGCTCCGGAAAGATTATTCGTGGGTGTTACAATTATGCGCCGTTTTTGTCCTTTTTCATGCCGTAAAGATGACACAGCCATTGAACAGAAGCGCCCGGTGCCCGTTAAGGTACAGAACGTTCAAATACAGTTTATTTACAACATGATAAAATAATGTCTTCCATTCTAGCCTAGTATGTACGATGGAAAAGAACAGAAAAGCCACCATAAACAGCCAGCGGCTTCCTTCCGTCCCCTTTGATTAGATTTCGTCGATCGTTGGACGCAGAACACCAGAGATTCGCGAATCACCCTGTTCGGCGTCGTGGTTTCGCAGCGATGAATGTCTATAATTTACATATTTAATGCCATGTTAAACCATCCCTGAAAGACGCCGCATCCTATCCCCATTCAGCTGAAAGTGAACGCCATCCGCCATTCCGTACGCGAACTCCTCGAGAAGACGACCTCCTCCTCGCCAAAGGACATTAAACTTCATAACTGTCAGCCCCTTCATAAAGTATGCAGGGTGCGATTCGTAGGGCACACAACGGTACACAAATTCCACAGCCAAACAACCAAACACGCAGCCAACACAAACAAACAGAAGGCCAGGAAGGCGGGGTAGCAAAAATGGTGTCCTTTTCCTGTCGTCCTGCTCTTCATACCACCGGCGCGCTCCGATAGCAGGTACGGAAGTGAAGGAAAATAATTTCTTTTAATTTTCCCATCGTCACATTCCGTCGCTACCGTGTTCCAGGTTTTCTGTTTCACCAACGAACGGCCTTCGTAGCGCCTTGCTGGAGCGTGAAATTTTACAGAAAATAATCTTATTTGATGCATATAATCTTTCCGCCTCTGTTATGAATTTCAATGGGATTTTCCTTAGCACTCTGCTGAACGGAAAACCTGCACGCGAACGATGTTCGGGAAGTTTGTAATATGAACGACATTGGAGCAGCGAGCGTATTTACTTTTCCCTCATGGATTGTGTCTTTCTGGGTGTCGATGCCGAGAATATGAAGAATAAGGTCGTACGGTAAGAAGCGATTACGAAACGTCATTGCGGCGGGCGGGGATCGTGGGTGGTTTGTATGAGGTCTTGGGAGCGAGAAGGGAAACAGGAATCCCTTTCGTGGAAAAAGACTGAATCGTCAATGATACGACACAAGGCGCCCTCTCCGTTGGGTGTCCTTCTTTCACTTTGGTCCTTGCAGCATTTTTTCCGATGAATTCGATTAGTGAAGGAAAATCTATTTGATTAATTTATTTCGCTGATGTGAAAATTAAATTTGGAATTTATGTGCTGCCGTTTTTCCCTGTAAAATTGATATTAATTTCACCGTCCCTTCGGTGCGGGCGTCCGTGGAGGTTGCTGGAAACCGGCTGGATTTTGTATGAATTTTCATTTGCTACATTTCCCGTGCCTAGTGTGATTATGGTGGAAGGAACCTGAGCTCGATGTCAATTGGTGTAAGCGCACCAATGTACGTTGTTCATATCGATCTGAAAGGTTCGTTGGTGGAAGGTGGGAGGTGGACGGTGAAAAAATACGATTGATAGGTGAATCGAACCCCTGGATTAACGGGTCCTCCATTCTTTCCACCAAGCGGCCAAGCGAAAGGGAAGGGAAGGCCCCGAGCGCGGAGTGAAAGTGTAGCAAACGCTTCGAGTCGCGACTGGAGCATTGAAAACAATTTCGTTTTCCACTTTTCCACACGTCCGCTTGTTTGTCTTGCACGGACTCTCCTTCCCTCTCTCTTTCTCTATCTTTTTTTCTCTTTCTCTCTCTTTCTCTTTCTCTCTCTCTGTCTCTCTCTCTCCTTCTTTTGATGACCGTATGGTTGTGTAAGATATCTTTCGCCTTATTTCACATTCCCTTCTCTTTTGCTCGTTAACAGCATCAGACTTGGCAGGATCCACAAGTCCGTCATGTCAGTAGATGGATTTGGAAATGGAAAAGTAAAACAAGCGCAAGGAAAAAACAGTTCATCACACCGGGGTCCCGCACTGCTGGAGAATAAATGAAATTTCATTACCATCAGTTGGCTGGTCTGTGCGTCTGCTCGAAGGCAAATCATGTCGAAAAGCCGACCGGGAGGGAGTGACGGAATGAGGAGTGTTTGGTAATGAAACTGCTGTCATCTTGCGACTAGGGATGACACAAGAAACATAGTCGATCGAATCACTCATAGCTTTTCATCGACTAGAGTGTAACTAGGTCGCATGGCAAGTCATACACGATGGAAATCTAAAAGTATATCTAGAAGTAACATTTACTCTGTTCTTTATTAATGTAATACCGTTGTAGTAAAGTGATGTTCTATCTGTATTGAAGTTACCATTATTGCTATATCTGTTTTCCGAATTGCACATATTTTCCCTTAGTATAGCATTCATGGGGAGACATTTCTGTGCTGTTCTTCGATGTCAAAGCGGTCATTCCTTTCGAGGTTTTTCAGATCACTTTGGTAGTAAAAACAAGACAATTTCTAACGGGAAAGCATATAGATTAACAAAAAACCTGACATTGATGACAATGGAAAATTGAGCGAACATTTCTCACGCTTCTTCCTTCTATTCGAAGGTAATAGTGACGGAAAAGGCGTAAAAAACGACACTTTCGTACCCCGTTGGAGGGCACGCTTGCATTTTCCGGGTGTAGTGTGTCCTCCCTTCGCAACGTCTATCCAATGCAAAATGCCTTCTCGAATCTTACCCTGAAGGGATCGGGAAGAGCACCCTGTGTCGCTGCGCAAAAGAAAAAAAATACGGCATGGGAGGGGGGAAAAGGCGAAAGTCTTCTATTTACTTTTAATATGATAATCGCGTGACTATGACAGAAGCATATGTAAGCATTTAGTTTGAACATCATATTATTTTTCATCACCATCACACAACGCCCTTTAGGGGTGTGGGTCGCGTGCTGCGTGCATCATGTTTTGGCACAGCAGCTGCAGCCTGGGCTGTGCCAGCGTTCGTAAGATAAAACGGTCGCTGATTAACGCCACGTGTGGCAGGACAATTTTGTAATCATAAATTTATGTTATCTTTTGTGACGATTGCGACCGTGTTTACATGAACTCGAACTCCGCTGGCGCAGCGTGAGGCGTAATGAGAGACCTGCGCCGGGCGGTTTGTGGGCCGCGCCTCATTTTCCGGAAGCCATTACCAAAAGCCGTGCTCGGCGTGCTGCGCTGCCGGATGCAGCGGATCGAGCCGTGGATTTGGAATATGGTTCTGAACAGTCTCTTAGTCCCATGCTGTGCTGCTAGTGGCTTCACTGCTTCCGAGATTGTGCGCGGTCAATGTTGGGTTTATCCCTGCGCTTATGCACGGGATTTCGGTGTCAGTGTAACGAAAACCTTTCAGCTAATCGATAGATCAACGGAGCGTGTAATTTTTTGGTTCAGCCGTCTTCCGATAACATCTTTTAACAAATGCATACCACGCATAAAGGTATCAACATGTTAACGGGGATTTTATTCGTAAAATATCTCCGACCTTCAATATCTCGTAATGACAATAATTGATGTGGAGTTTTAATCTATTTATCAGTTGCGAAACTTTTGAAGGAATGACAATCTGTTCTAAATCCCTCGGAAAGAAGACTTCGTATCCCATCCCTGCTCCACTGCGAATCAAAAAGCCGCGAGACACGCATGCGGTTTACGGAAGGCTTCATAACTCCCACGAATCTTTGGCAAACTGTGGCCAGTTATTGGTCGAGGCAACGTTTTCCCCGCCCTTCAGAGGAGTTTCCACCTCCACCTTCACCGCGTTCTATGTAATGCTGACGCGGAGAAGACGATAGTAAAAAAGTAGAAGTGGAAAATGCTGAAAAGTTTTGTTCGAAATGGGAAGATAAACAAAATGCGAACGTATGAAATGCAATGATATTCAACCGTGTGTCTCCATGTAACGATGGAAAATGTTATCATTAAGCTAACCATATAGTTCACAAAACCCTCATTATCATTACGGCATTTTCCCGCTTGTGGGAACTTTTACCACCGCAGGAAATGGCCCCTTTGGCCACCCAAGCAAAGGAAAACGTTCACCCATTTCGATACGGCGACCAATCAAAACGCGACTCCATCTCGTTGGCCACGATTCTTTGATCCCTTTTTCTGTCCCATCGATTGCAATCATCGTCGAGCTAGTGTGTGCGCACACAAGTGAGCAACTGCTACCGCGTAACAATCGATGGCTGACTCGGTACCTGAAGCGGTGGCCGGAGTGTATGATTTGAATAAATTATTAAGCTAAATTTATTTTATCGGTGGGTGGAAAAATAAAATGGTTGTATACTTTATTGATTTTCGCGCACACAGACTCACAACTCCTTCATTCGCAAACGAGCGCCATTGCACGCGAGCATGTGTGTGGCTAACTGGGCGTTCGACGATCGGCCGGATACAACCCCAAATGCTGGGAGGCCAATGGTCCAGAGCAGCCGCCTTTCGGAAACAAAAACACGAACATAACGAGTGCGGACGGTAGCGAAGGGATTTTACGATCCGATACGAGCGGAGTCATCGTCCGCCTGGCACAATAGAAGCACCCACGGTGACAAAGGAAAGTGACAGTGCCAGTGCGACTGGAAGGGTGCAAAGGGATTACCAGCACCGTAAAATTCATTCGATTTCATGAGATTGCCGTTCATTTGGGGTGCACGAGGCACGGAGGGGCAACAGAACAGCGGATGAGTGCGTTCCCTTTCATACATTGATATTAATATACGACATGCATACCGTCAGCGTACCAATCCTAGCTCAAACAACCATTTTCAGGGAACGTTTGCACACTTGTGTCCTTGAATGTACAAACGTTTCTATGCGTGTTTGTCAGCATAATTTGGCTTCCCCATCCTCCGTCTGCACTATACTCGGTTTAACCATTTGCTGATTTCACTGTTCATGCTAATGACGTCACATATTCGTATTTTCCTCTTTTTTCTTATCAGTAACTAAACCTTAATTCGAAATCGAATTCTTCCTTCTCACTAAACCCGTCGCTCTATGAATTTGGCGAAAAATAATTTTTTATACAATTCGCTAATCCTTTTGCTTTTACGCTTTATGCTTTTGCTCAATAACAAACCTTCACAACCAAATGCTGTACAATATAGTGTTGGGTTGAAAAACCATTGTGTTTTCCTTGGTTTTTGTCCAATTGGTTCGAAAGATTCTTCTGCTATGAATTTCTGACGAGAATGACGAGTTCATCGAGTAACGCGGTGCTAGTTCTGTGACCATGTGACGCGTTCTGTTGCCGATAGGATTCATCCCTTCACCCTTCTCCTCATTCTTCTCTCTTCCACTCACTCTCTCTGCATCTGCCTCTTTCACTCAGATAAGACGGGGTGTTCAGCTCTCGACTGCTGGATCGTGAGCGGAAGGTGTGAGGTTCTTTGTCCTCTGCTTCGAGTCCTCAGTACATGTCCCGGGCCCAAACGACTTTGCCCGGACGAATGCTGCGTAGGTGGGAAGATAGCGAATCATATATCCTCCCCAGGGTGTGGGGTTAGCTATGTGTGCAAATTATAGCCATATGTGTGTGTGTGTTTGTGTGTGTTGAAAGATAGATAGATGGACGGATAGATAGCAGAACAAATGTTTGGGGTCCAACTCGGCAGTGTGGGTCTCCACCGACAACCGTCATCGTCACGGATCTATGATGAGTATTTATAGGCTAAGCGTTCGAGATTCGAGGAGGGGAAATGGGGGGCAGGTCTGGGCAGGATACGCGCGCACACATGCACACTGAGCCACGGGGACGGGGACAACATGACAGCCAGTACGCGCGGGCACCTACACAACGGCACGTGTGTACGCTTCCATTATGGCGCTCTGTTCCAATTCCAATCCTCGCCATCGGATTTATCAAAGCCCCCGCGAAAGACACAACCCC
>JAOEFI010000004.1:26693713-26751564 GCA_034621735.1 Anopheles plumbeus
AAACACCCAACCCCCCCCCCCCCCACGCCGTCCCCCATCCCCAGGACACTCGTCATGGACGCGTCGTAATACCCGTTCGACTCATCATGCCCTCTTCTCCACCCTTTCCTCCGCCCGTGCTTTCGTTCACTTCGCCTGTCGCACTCGTCCCCTGTCGCGCCTTCTTCCAGCGGTCCCCTGGACCTTCAACCGTGTATACATATTTATCTGAATAATTTAGCATGAGCAACTTTCCATAATAAAATGCCAACCCGTGTTCCCCTCCACCACCGCCGAACCACCAGCCCTTATCGCCCCACCCTAGGTGGCTCGTGATGCCATCCGCATTGCCCTTTTCATGCTTCTCCAATTGGAAACACACTAGACCTAGGGGTGGGTCGGGGGTAGCTGGTACTTGGGGACGCTGGTGGACTTCTGTTTGATATGAAATCGAGAACATTAACTCATCCGATGGATTCGTGTGCGCGCCTGTGTGTGTGTGTGTGTGTGTCTGTATTTGTACGGCTGTTTACTGTACGATATTTACCTTTTCCACATTGCTTACCTTTTTCTTTCCGTTCCGCCCTCCCCCCTCTCCCGGGCCACCCTTTTCCGAGCCCTTTTCTCCCTCCCTCGAGCACACAAAGTGTTACAGTGAAGGGCATGGAGTACTCCGCGCTGTCCCCAGTCCTTGGAAATGGAGGAAAGATATCCACCCCCTCGTTATCAGCGACCCGCCGCTTCGATGTTCCCCAGCGTCACTCTCCCGCTGGTGCCGTTGTATTGCTAGGAAAAACAATTGTGTGTTGTTCATTTATTCATATCTGTTTGTGTATTGGTCGACCGAGTGGTTGGTGGAGGAGGCCAACGGGGGCAACGATGGTGGGCGCCATTCCCATTGGAAGATGGAATATTGGATGGCTGGGTTGAGTGAAAGTAAAATAACATTTCATTCCCAGGCAGAGATTCGAGGTTCGAGGGCCAATGTGAATGGCGAACTGCTCTAGTAGCGTCTTCCGTGGAAATGGATTTGACGCTGGTTTAGTTTGCTGGCATAAAACTAATCCGCAGTTGGGAAATGGACGGTTCTTGTTGCTGATGGGACGGGCAATTCATTCCGAACCACTTTTGCCATTTGGAGAGCAAGTTAGTATTAAATCGTTGAATTGTACATTGCTTCAAAGTGTTCAAGTGTAAAACATTTCGACAGAATTTTCGCTGATAACTGCAACCTGGTTTTCACTCTATTTCACTTGCCAAAAACATTATCTTTTCTATCCATCGTACTTTCGAGTTACGTAATGATGTGTATGATCCGCATCAGTTCATCTAATTATCTTCTTGGACATGTCAGTCAAACAAGTTTCTAGAAACGAGAAGACGAAAAACATAAATGTAGAAACGACTGACTCCATCGTATACAGCTTTGTTAAAGAATTTGCAGCCTATGCCTGCTGCCCCTTACCGAAGCAACGGGTAGTTAAAGGATGGACGATTAATGATTAAGCTGGAGCTGGTCTTTCTGCTGCTGCCTTGAAATTGGTAACTTTCCCACAAATCACAAGTCTCTGGTAGCTCGTCGGCCCATCCAGGCAGGTATGTTAAAGCGATTGTTTCAACAAAAAATAATAACAAAAAGCATCCCGCGTTCGTATGATTTTTCTTCTCCGTTCGTTTCAACTATATGGCCACAATAATTCTCTCCGCCATGTAGTGCCGTGTTCGGGCTGGTAGACTGACGAGAACAAGAGATCCCGGGTGGTAGTTTTATGATTTCGGACTCCCTCGGCGATGAACGGAAATTAATATGAACCACACACACACAATGGACGCAACGCAATGGAAGGAGGGAAATATAAAACAAAAAACATTCAACATGGAAGAAATAAACATACATTGACAATTAAAATATAACGCAATACGAGCTAACGATGTCCAAAATGAAGGCAGCGACTCTGATTGCTGCCGGTTTACGGGTGCGATCTGCGTGGCAAGGCATGAGGGTCCAGGGTGGGATGTACCGAGGCTGGAAGGGATAAAATAAAAACTTTATTATTTTAAACATCCCCTTCTTCCTTTCCACCACACGACGGTCAAGTCCGGTGGTTTCAGTTATTTCTATTAAAGTTTACCTTCACAAGAAGTTGTGGCGCTCTTCTGTACGTTTTTTTCTTCCAGCACAAGAAGCTGCCGTTTGATGGTTGTTTGAAGAAATCATATATGCTCATTACATTATTATGGTCGGTGTTTCCAATCTCTTTTAAACCAGCCCATCTCGAAATACGAGTGGAAAAGGTGTGTTGGTACCGTCTAAAACGAAATCTTCGATAATTAACATGCAAGAGTCTGCGCAAACAATTTCTGCCAGACGGCGCACATTTTATCCCGTATTCAGCGAACAAGAAATCCCTCTTTTAGATGTTGTGGAGATCACTTCTTGCCATTTAGTAGCCAAGCTGGTGTGAATATTTGTACAGGCCCGTCTGAAAAATGATCTTTTATAATAACTGATCTGGTTTCGTGGCCACCATGCGGTTCGCTTTTTTACGTTTGTCGTTTCCTGGCGACCCAGAGACATCACTCACTCGCGTCGGACGAAGTCGCCCGCGAAGTGACAGGTCCGTTCCGTCGTCCAGGGATGAAGCGACCAGTCCTATCCGTCGTTCGTGGCGTGGCCCGTGTGCGGGTAGTTTTATTTGATTTATTTTTATTGTTATTTTTATTTCATTAAGTAAATTTGATTTCCCCGTAAGTGCTCGGCAATCGGGACGTCCGCGATGAGGCCGGCCTGATATGGCGCAACTGTGGACCATTTTACGATCTGCCTCATCGGCCCAAGTCCGAATCGGACATCCCGGTGAACCTCGTTGGATCAGGGAGCAAGCAGAGGCAGCCAGATTCGGTCGCATTTCGAACAAGCATTATGAGATATTGAAACCAATAATGCCAGGAATTGACTGACATTTAACCACCGTCGGCGGCTCTTCCTTCTGCGGATCGCTTTCGCTCCGTTTTGTTCTTCTTTTCCGGGCCCGTCTCGTCCTGTTTTATTTCCTCGATTTTTCTTCTCGATCCGTCCATTCGGTTGATTAAATACGCGCTGCGTATTCATTTTATTATCACTACACGAGAGACTGCGCTCGGAGTCATGTTTGTTTTTGTGAAGTGATTTCGAAAACGGATGGATTCGACGAAATGTCATTTTCGGCTACTCTTTGTCTTGCTTGGCTGGTGTGGGTTTTGTTTGTCCTTTTCTCCCTCACGCGGCCCTTTTTTGCTCGCGGCACAGAAACCCAACCCTCCGCCGACCTTCGTCCGTCTTCGGAGTGATAATAAATAAAATTTTAGATAATCGTTAAAAATCATTTAACTGATTTTTCACATTCGATACCGACTGATGGCCGGTGGCGACGGTGCTTCTCTAAACGCCTTCGATCTTCTTCGATGATCGTTCGTCGGAGCTGAGCGAAGCCTGATGGATAATTAAAAACTCAGCAGAAAGGTAAGCCTATTCGGAAACGGCCATTCGTTGAATATAAATAAACGAACAAAGCATCATCAGCGCAATCGTTATCGACAGTCTTAAAGACGAAACGATTTAAACCACGGAGAAAATTTTCTCGTTTTAAATGCATCATACATAGGAGCTTTGTTAGACGCTTATATACGAAGACGTATTTTTTCTGGTAAGTTCATGAAAATTTAACATTAACACAACCATATTTCAAACTTGATTTTGTCAAACACATTGACAATGAATCAAAAGTTATAACTATTTTATCGAATGCAAATGGCAGAAACATCCCCGATCTCTGCATTTATATTGTTTACCCCTTTCGTTCATCGAAACAAAGGCCACCGTCCATCTCTTCGCAAACATCTGCCTAATTTGCCCGTCTAAACCAATTAGTGAAGGCTCCCACTGCGTGCCAGACTCCGAACGGCGAAAGCAAAAAGCCGACCGACGTGGTTTATTCTCTTTTTTCAAGCGTCAGCGGGGCAGCGAAGAAAAACAGTAGCGGAACATTTCCCAGCGGGGGACCGGCTGTTAAATTATGAATTGAATATTTTCTTGAAACAGGTTCTAGTCCAGCGTCCTAAAGTTGTAAATGAAGTGATCGGCGAAGATATCCCGGTGTTGTATGGGGAATTTAAATGGAGAACACCGCTTGGTCTTTTTCGAGATAGTTTAAGATGACAAGCGAGATCATTTCCTGTCAACGTTGGTCGATCAGACGGTGCTACAACTTCACACAGGGCTCACGAATGAAATGCTGGACCCATGGGAACGCACGCCACGTCGATGGACAGGCGAATGCGCCAACGCATATTTCTGCGATCTTCTTGATCAAAACTGTCGACAATCAAATGAATGACAGAAGGCACCTTGTGCCATCTGCACAACTCTGTAGCGTCCAATATGTCCAGTGTGAAACGACCAGCGCAGCGGGTCAAACGATATACAGGAAGCCATAAAACACACCTACACCGTGCGCCGGGAATGTGTTCAGAAATTATTTGCTGAAAACATGATTGCTAATTCAATAAAATATTATAAATTATTTAACTGGCAGCCCGAATGCAACGGAACGTCCAAGGTTGTAGAAAAACGCGGCGAAAAAGAAAAGGGTAAAGAAAAGTGTGAGATTTCTGTCGCGAGCCCGCGAGACTCGAGAAGAAGCGGGCGTTAATCGTCTTTTGCTCCTTCGCCCGCTTCGTTTGAGGTGCATATATTTTACCAGAATTATATCGTCTACGGTTTCACCACGGCGACAACGACGACGACGACGGCACCCATTCCCATTCGCACGATCATGGCATGGAAATGCTCGCGCATACGCTCCGGCGCGCACGATAGGCGGAACGATCCGTAAATCATCCTTAAATATTATATTTTGAGCTGTTCCTTTTCGCTCCGTCATGGCCAATGGAAGGGGTACATAGTTCTCAACCCGTTCGGCGCGTGAATGAAAGATCGCCATTTCAGATTCCGATCCGATCGCACCATTTCATCGATCGTCTTTGTTCGGTGAGCACGATGGGAACGGACGGGCGAGGGTTTTGGTCCGCGCTCGGAGGGTGGTTTGGTTTATCTCCCCAAGACATCAGCTGTTTGATTCCTAGAAGCCTTTGCCGGGGCCGTACACCAGCCTGTAATGATTATTTAACACATTATTTTCGATTCCATGCACCACGTACCATCACGATAGGAACCGAGGATTGGCCGGACAATGTCAGGATCTTCTTCCTATCGGAGAGTCCTCATCGTACGGTACGAGAATGACGACCAATACCCGAACGACGACCAGTTGAGTGATGGCTCCAGTAGAACCGTTCCCCGGCAGTGGCCGACGACCGACTCTGAGTAACAATATTTTATTAATTGTCTAGACTCCAGACTGTAGACACGAAATAAACAAACCTTCAGCAGTTAACGGGCTTGGTGCCACAAATGCCGGCCCATTCGCGGTGCAGTCGCGACCGATTCAGCCCCGATCCTGGGCAGGCCAGTGAGTGAAAGATCGCTTTTTAATATGACTTTTAATTGTTTCAACTCCAAACAACACACGCACTGGCACTCACACAGCCGCACGAACCGACCCTCCGGCAATGGGTTTGTAAGTGAATGTCTTTAGGCGCAATCGACTTTTCCACTATAGCGTACTTGAGTGGCCACAACGCCAGCTTCGTAGCCATGGAAACGTTCTGGGCAACATCCAAATGCTTCTTGCTGCCCCTTGCCGATGTTCTACTGCCGTCCGAGGATATACTACTATCGAACTCGCCCTCCCCGGGTTGGTATGGGTAGTGTTTTCCTTTCGGCGCTCTAGAGGGCGGACCAAGGCGCGCTCGAGCTGGACCGTGAGGGGGGCAATGGAAAAAATGAACCGTATCTATTGAAGCTCGCTCTAAACGCTTGGAAGAGGGTGGGGTGGAGCGGGCAGCGGGGTGGTAATTTATTTGATTTTTATTTTGGCTACCAAATTTATTTGACGTAATGAATTTGGTTTAATTGAATTTCAAATTTCTAAATTTCAAACAATTTTTTCTCCAAGATTAATGTGCTACCAAATCGTTCGCTGCGGCCCGCTTGGCACCGTGCACACATACAGTAACGTGCCGGCTCGAGGCATGGAGCACAAGGGGAGGACGCGGGGCGAGCGGGAAAACGGCCCAGTCCGGCGAAGAAGGTCAGGTGAGAAGGAATATAGCCACGTAGTCGCCGCGCCCCGAGGAAGGTTTCACGATTATTCTGTTCTCTCTCCGAATTTCGAATTTCATACCGTAGACCCCCCTCCACCCCTCCTGCCGCGTGTACAAGCCCCTGGTTCTACGCTGCCAGCCCAGGTCGACCAGTCCCGGACGTTCGGCTTGGGAAATATTCTTTCCGTTTTAATTAGTCTCTAATCTTTGCGCGCATGATGTAGACGCGAATGAAAGGAAAAATATGCGGAAGAGTCTGCGAGAGAGATAGCTGGTTTTGTGGAAGGGGGTTGCAGGGGTGTGGGTGGTCGGGGGTTAAAGGGGCATACAAGCAGCAAAGATGGAAGTAATTCGACCCCCCTTCCAGCCAGCCCGTTCGCCCGCTTTTCGTCCGACCTTCCGGGATTACCTGGCGTTTCAGAGTTTCCCCGTCCGGCAGTACGGCACGCCGGCGTTCGGAATTCTGCATTTCCTTCGTAGCCGGAGCCGGGGATTAAAATAACCGCTGGGAAATACACCTTCTTCCTTTCGTCTTTCCCTCCCGCCCTCCCTCTCCCCCCTCTCACGAACCACCGGCAAAGTGACTGCCAGTCGCCGAATCGAGATTAATCGTTCGTCGGATCGATCCACGGACGCCATCTTTCGCTTTCCCGCCACGGCACGCCCGGCCTGGGCTGGGCCTGGGACTGTAAATAAATATGTCGATTGCCGGTTAGCGTCGGAAATTATTATAACAAATGATAAATTTAATTGTGTAAAATTATTCACCCGCTTTATGCCGCCCGATGCCGGTTTGCGAGCGATCGCCGAGCAGGGGTGTTAAATCAAATGGCCATTTTTTATAAAAATATGATCTGGATTGTATCAGCGTCGTTGCGTTGCGTTCGTTCCACTTCACCACCGCCTCCGGCCCCGCCCGGGAAGACGCCAACTGCACGAACATCGCGAGCCCTCCCGCACGTAAATATTTATCCCCGTTCTGGCGCATAAACATCGATCTTTGACGGTTCTTTACAGCTCCAGCTCCCTGTCGATGCCCGTTTGAAGCGATTCGCCTGCCGCCGTCTCTTTTCTCCCGCCTGCAGAGTGACGCAGAGGTGGCAGCGCAAAGATCTGCCTGTATCACTATTTGGGAATGTGTTTGATTTCCAGATGATTTGACGAATCAACACTCAGCCGCCGTCGATCGGCACTTGTTGGGGGTGAGTCGATCGCCCATCGGACCGCATTTGAGGGGTTGAGACGAGTGTTTGCTTCCTAAGCGGCCCATTACGGGGGCCAGTGCGGCACCGGTTCAAACAGAAACCTCGAAATGAATTAAGCATCGGGCGCTTTCGCAACCCGACAGGGATTTCTTTTCATTTACGCTGCGGCTTCGACCCTGTCTTGCGATGGAGATCAAAATCGATCGTCTTTACGTCACGCGCGGGATGCTGCTGCGCGGTGGAGCAGATATTAATATTCCATCATTCCGGCAGCCGTCTCGAGCTACATTAATATGTTTATGCTAAAATACAGCTACTTAAAGTGACGATGCTCTTATCACCACCCAAAAGCATCGCTCCAGGGACGAGGTTTTTATTGTAGAGATTCCTTTTTTCTTTTATGGTAGCTGCTTACCGATCGGTTGACCGAATCGCTTATCGCCGTCGTGTGGCAAGTTGTAATGTCGCAGCGTTGTGAAATGGCGGCTTTTGCTTTCGGACGCAGCACACACGGTTTCGCTTTCCCTGTGCCACCTTGCTGTCGGCCGCCGGGACCGTTGGTATTTGCGGCCGATTTGTGAGTGTTTTAGATTATCATTTTTAATTATCTTGTCGCTGGGCCCGCGGGCCGGGGTCGCTCCAGAAAGCGCTATCGAAATCATATCCGCGATGAATGTTGAGCCGCGTTGTGTTGTTTGCTTCCAGCCCCCAGATGTTCCCTGCCAGCTGTCCAAACATATACTAAGTGGTGGTGAGTGAGAGCGCCAAACTTACACAACCTTGCCTTGCCCCGTGGGGAACGCGATAAGCTGTCGTTGCACCAATTGATACGCCACCCCTAATGGGAGCTGCCGTTCGTTCCGTGGACTTTTCTTCAGTCGCGGGTGAAGCTTTCTCATATTCTACATAAAATATAACTCGGCACGAACTATTTTCGAAACTATTTGTTGCATGGAAAATATTCCGCCTTAGTTCGAGGGAAGGAAAAAATGCATCCATGCGGACAGCGTTCGACTTTTAAATGCTTCAGATATTGGCCGACCGCGAAAGGGAAGGAGTCCATCTACGGATTAGTAGCCGGGCGGACGTAATAACGCTTATCTGGAATGAATTTTCATCAGGCTCGGCACCGATCCGCCCGATCGAAGAGTGTCAAGTGACCGCCGAAAGGTCTTCAAACCGATCCGCCGAAGAAAGATCCGACATTTTTCGAATTTTAATCGAATATGAATATGATAAAAACGCTTCGGTGGGGAACGAGCACTCAGATGGAGTCGCCAAAGTCCGTGATCGACCGATCGGAGCGTGTCAACCGTTCGCCCGCCGTTTCTTGGTCACTTCCCCGACCGCTCAGCAGATAGTTGCTACAAATCATCTCCTTTCCCCCGGTCCGGGCCAATTTAATAAACAGTTCTCCTGTTTATGAGAATTAATAGCCCCGATGTTGATAAAGCCCACTCACATCCAAACGACGCGAAGGGGCACAGCATCGCAGGCGACATACCATACTGGAAGCTGCTTCCTTGCCCCTTCTCCTCGCCGCGTTTCCAGTGCGATCCGGAGATGTTTCGTGCTCGGTAGAAAACAAAACTTAATTAGAGCTTTAAAATATTCAAAAAGAAACGATCGTGTTGTCCGCCGGCCGTATTTTTGGAGAATGACCAGAATGGACACCTCCTTGGATCGAACCGCCATCGATCGGCTGATCAGCGAATAGCGCTCGCATCGTTAAGAAAGAAGGGACGCAATTGATTCCCCTCTCATTCTCTCCCGCGATCTCTCGTCCTCTTTCTCCACTGGGCTCTGCACTTTTCCGACGGAAGTGTCACCGAAAAGCGGACAAAGTGTGAAGCGGTAAAATATGAAACCCGAGAAGCGCTTTCAGAGACCGGCTCGATCCTCTCCAGTTGAGTTTTGTTTGTTTTTGGCCGCCAATTTTGTCGCATCTTCCATCGCTGACTTTCGACTTCGAACAAACAGGCAGCCGGGTCCGGCGGGTCCGGTGGGTGGGTAGGGCAAGTGGACCAAGGGGCGCGCTGGCGGGACTCTCGCTTTCATATTTCAAATTGTCATCGAACACTTGTGGGAATGTGGATCTCGTCGGAGAGCGATCCTGGCGCGTTTGTTGGTGTTCTGCTGGGGCCGCCCCCGGACTCAGCGGGTATTTGCCTTTTGAATGGGAATCTTCCGAAAACGGGAAGTTAATCATCGATCAGTTCGCAGCATGGGGCGCGCGCGTTATGTCGCTCGGCACGGTTGCTCTCGTGGGAAGGGCGGTGGCCTCGAGGAGTGTGTTCCTCGAAGACAGGTAGCAACGTTTTCGATGTGAAATTTTGCATTTCGCTGTCTTTGTCCGGCGACAGCCACAAATCATTTTTCGCGACTGAAATTCTTTGTCTTCCTCCCGATTGTTGGGGGCTATGGTGACTGGAGTGGAGATTCGGAGGGTGAAATGAATTGTACATGAAGCAGCTCCGATGATTCATGGAATGCGTGAAGATGCTGATTTATTCTTGCCCTATTTATAGCTTCCGGAATTGAAGCGAGGAAACAATTCTAAAGCTGTTTATATGTTCTGTCATCTCTCTACACGCTTATTGCAGCAGCTTACACTCAACGCACCTTCAGCTCTTTCTTTCGGCATGCCGCTGCCATTGAGTTGCCACTAATGCCGTCGCAAAGTATGAAAACTAAACGGTAGCGAATAAATGTCAGACAAACTTACGAGACTGCTTTGAAAATCTCTCCTTTATAGTTAAGATACTTTTAATTTTCTAGAGAAATGATGCATTGGATAGGTGCAATGGAAATTGGAAAGCACTACCTGCATACACTTTTATTTTTGCATCCATTGTACACCTAAAGGAGATTTATAAATGGTAAGTTGTTTTCCCATACGCGTACTCTGCAGCACCGAAAGCCAAAAATATAAATTTCTTACGCATCTCTCTATGAACCTTCTCGATATTTGGCTCATGAAGGAATTCCATGTGTTTTCTTTTGGACCTAAAGTTGTGGCGAAAAAAAAACGCCAATGGAAATCGGTCGCATCCACAGCAACTGCAGCAAAACGCACTGCTGGAGTCACTCTCCACTCCTTTTACTTGCTCGAAATGGAACGTCCGTACGTGTTTTGTTTTTTTTTTGCTCGATTCGCGCCGCGACGCGCGTTCGAAAAATCACAAGATTGTCTTCGAAGCTCGAGCGTGTAAAAAAGGCCCGAGTCACAAAAGGGCGAGAAATATATCACTTGCAAACGAGATGAATGCGCTGCTAAGAGAATTGTTTCGATCTCTGTCTCCCGATGCCGATTTATTCCCCGTCCCTCGGGCTCCGTTTGGCCAATTTTGCCAATCGAAGTCACTGGCTGCTGCTGGCTGCGATTCATGTCTCAGCCAAGGCCGAATGGCACGGACCGGAGAGTCGTTCGGGCGTCGAGGCAGCAGGCCAGGGGGACGTAGACATACTATGCTCATTCTTAGTCACATTTTATTCACTTCTGACACTTCTGCCCGTTCGCTACAAAAAAGGGTTCTACTCACTGCAGTTTGTGGTAGTCCCTTTTTTGCGTATCACCGCCGCCGACTTCGGCTTCCACTTGGCAGAACATCAAAACCATTGCGACATTTTCCACCCCGTTCCCGGAGGGTAGGTGGGTGGGTGGGAGCCAGCGACGCTAAAGGCATCCCGTGTGATTTAAAAGATTTATAATGCTTCAAATTTCTCGAGGCAACATTTTTCGTCTCCCTTTCCCTTTCCGCCCATTGTTCCGGTCCCTGTTTCTCTTTCACTCCGGAGTGAACCGGGAAGGGGTTTCGGTCGGTGGGCTTGTGTTTTTCATAATCGACAATATTTTATTTTGCGCATTGGCAACCCCCGCCGCTTCTATCCAGCTCTTGCCGTTGCTCATTTTCGGGAGCCTCGAGTCTACTTTCAACACTTCAATCCTTCACCCCGGGGCCAGCAGCTACTGCAGCATACACTTCCAAGGCGACTGACAACTTCCACTTCACCGAGTACGGGTTTCGCCCGCCGAGCTCAGCCGAGCCGGCAGGCGGGACGAACATCTGCAACTATCAGTTGTCATCGTATCCTCATCGTTTGCGACTGATGGATGAAGGCTTGCCTTGTGTGTGTGCGTGTGTTTTTATTCGCCGCGGACCAGCCTCCAACCCGCCCTCCACCCTGGCAGAACATCAATCGATTGATCACGCTATCTTGCTTTCGTTTGTCACCTCCGATGCGCGCATATCGCGAAAATCGCGAGAACCCGCCGCAGAACGATGATGGTCCGCAATGAACTTGCATAAATGATCGTCACCTTCTGCGTCACCCGCCGGAGCGCGGGTTTTGCTGCGCGAGACCGAAGATTTGCGATTATTTCTTTTCCGAGCTTGTTTCCATTCCTCTAAATGGACTTTCTCGTGCGACTCGCTCGGTGTTTGTGTTTCCTTTTATTTTTTTTTTCCTTTATCCTGCCAGCGAGCGAAAGGAAGTCGCCGCGAACGCGAATGCCCTATAAGCTTCCCTTTTGGCTTTCGTGGTCTACATTGACGTTCGCGGTCGGGTTCGCAGATTTGGCTTTTTGATATTTTTAAATCTTTACGAAAAGCGTTAATGAGTTGTCGAAGGCCACTCGGTAAGATTTGTGTGTTCGCCAAACCAAAACATTGTTCCTGGATTTAAAGCAAAAGGACAGCCAAGGATCAGAAATGCATTAAATGGCTTGATTGTGCTGTGCACATTGGTTGCGCACGATGGACATGTTTGCGCTGGAAAAAGCAAAGCGAACAGATCACTTTCCATGCATAGAATATTGCGACCCATTTCCTCCACGGATTTGGGTTATTTTGACCAGGTTTACATTCCGTGGTGTTCCACTGTTCCCCGTTCGTTCGTTCACTAGCACGATCGCTCTCCTCGCCGGCCATCGCCTCGCTTCGAAGAAGAAAATGCGAAAGCCCACGATAAACCGATGGCTTCCCCACTCACCTTCTGGGGGTGATCAAACATAATTTTTAATATATTTTATGGCTTTAATTAGTCGCAGTTTTCCGCGCAGCAGCAGCAGCATTCTCCGGCTGAAACGACAACAACGTTGTTGCCGGCGATTGCATTTTCTGCCCGTTCACGTCTTCCAAGTTCGTTTTACGACCCCTTCGGACTGTCGACCGTGTGCAGCCGATGGTGCAGCCTTTTATCTACAAATCGCGTCTCGTTCCAATAATAATAAGTTTATTTTAATAAATAACATGCAACACCAGCACAGTGAGACGATCGCAGACGACCCAGCCGGCATTCGAAGACGGTTCGACAGCTCGAATAGTGGGCTTCTCCTCGCAAGCGGCCCCTGCATGTTCGTGGAGTACGGAAAAGATAACGTGGACGAACAGGGAGACACAAGGAATGCGATGGCAAACGATTGAAAGAGTGCACGGCTGCCATTCCATGCGGATTTACATCGGGAGAAAAGCGTAACAAACTTTTACACTTCTTCTTTGTTTCGGGCTGATTCGTTATCCTTGAGTGTAGAAACGATACAAATGTGTCCATAATGGCATAGCATCCTTAAATTTACGAGCTGCGAGTCTTGAAGGAAGTTGAGAAAAGTTATTCTACAAACATTGAATCCTTATTCTTTGGAGCAGTTTATAAAGCTATGGGTTTTCACTGCTTCGATATTGAACTTCATACATCTATATTGAATTGACGATACTAAATCGTGTAAAAGACATGTCGTCGCTCGCGACCAAAGATGTCCTTGTAATACGAAGAAGTGTACGCACAAAATATTGGGCACCACAAAGACACAGAACAACAACGGACGCTGATCCGTGTCAATCAGCATACGAAAACGTATAACGCACGACGCCCTGCGAGTTCACATTCAATATTTATTCGCATTCGCCAAAGGGAAAACCCAAAATCTGTATCAAATTCAAACGAAATGAAATAAAAACGCAACCCCCGCGACTCGCAACGGTCGGATTCACTTTCCACTTTCCGTCGTCCCAATGTTCCCAGTGAGAATTCGAGGGAAACCCAAATCGGAACCCCTTTTCTCCCCATCCATCCACTGCGTGGTCTAGGATGGAAAAGTGTACTCGCGTCACTCGTCACGCAACGGAAGCACACATGTGGGGAAAACAAGGATATTGGCCTGAGTGCCGACCGACAGGCTGATGGTTTCCTTTGAATTCTACAAACAGGATCATCTCCCGTAAGTAGGTCCCCGGAAGAGCGGGAGTGTGTGTTCGGGGAAGCGCGCCGGTTTGCTTGTTCAATTTGATTTGAATAATATAGTAGCAAAATATAACATGGAACGTCGATAAAGTTTTGGAATATGTCACGCATGATAGCGCCTGATTGACATGAAATATTGATCTTCTCTTATGCGTTGAAGATTTCCGGGGAGGGAAAAGCAATGGGTCGGTGCCGGGATGTAATGTGATCGTCCCGATATTGCCACAACTTCGTTTGAGCTGGAGAAATGATACTCCAAATCATGTGACTAACAGCGGCACAACATTTATTCATTTGAATGGCTTCATAAATTTCACAACAGTTCATCGATAATGGCCGGAAAAGTTTGATTCCAAACTGAAAACTTCCGTACATGATGAATGATATCAGCTTTCCCATGGCGTGAGGGGTGCACTGAACATTAATCATTAGCAAAGAAAATGGATCTGGAGCTATTTTGTATCCCCGGCGAAGACATGCACCATTACATTGGAGTATGTTTCTCATGCAAATCACTAAGAGGAAAAACATTTTCCTTTTCTTGTCTATGAACTATTCGTGTTTTCCAATAATCGGTATTTTTCCATATACCACCGGCCTACTTCTATCCTCAGGTTATGTTCTCAAGAATTGAACGGTGTTGCTTTTAAGATTGAAAATGGATTTGATTGAATTTGAATCGTTTAATCATACGGAAAATAATTAATGACTTCGTATGGAAGTCAGTCCACGATTCCAGTGAACAATGCGTACTTCCGCGATGCATTTCCGCCAACGCAACATACCCGTCTCTTCGCTCAACAGCTCTATTTACCAGATTGTGATGCGTTTCTTTGTTCTGTTAAAGTTGGCCAGCTCGTATCCGTTTCACTCGTATCCGTAGTGATTCTGGGCACGTGGAGCGTTGTGCGGGAGCAACACAATACGAACGTTAATCTATCCGAAATGAGTAATTTATTTACCCGACCGAAATTATATCATTAATTTTCCCGATTTCCTATTCACGCGTCCGAGGATAATTTTATCCCCCTCGCCGAAGAGTGGCGGTAAGAGAGGGCTAAAGTGGCTTATTTTTGACTCGGCGATTGGGGCACCCCTGCAGTAGTAGTGGTAGTAGTAGTAGAGAAAACGTCTGGCATCGTAAAGGATACGGCCCAAGGCCACCGAGTGACCGACGGTTTCGGATCGCGGGGCGGTCGGGTCTCGGGCGGTGACTATTATCATCACCCGGCATGGCAACTAAACATAGCATTAACTCCATGTTTGAGCGGCGTTTCCTGACGTGAATGGAAATCAGCGCGATCCTAGAGGGAGCCGTACATCAATTCCGTCGTGTCTGCTGCCTCCCAGAAGAATTACCAGCGGTCCTTGAATTCATTGCCACAAAGGTTGCCACGAAGGAGAGGAGAACCATTCCAAACGGACGAAATTTCGAAGACGAAAATCGGGAAAAGAGAAGTGTACGTGGCTGGGGGGCTTGGGTGAAAGTGTAAAAAACAACTTTAAGCGACACTGGTTGACACATTCATCCCTAGGGGGAGGAATACCTAGCTCCGTTTCAGTTGCTGTGCCGTAGTCGAATTTCACGCTTCTCAGTACCACACTTTTTATCAACAGCGTAAAAAAAAGTGCTTCGAGTTTGCCCTATGGCGGCGTGAAGGTTCCCTTGCAGATAAATCATATTCAAACAGACCCCTGTCACAGCTGCACCTCGGTTGGGGTAGTTCGCTGGTAAAACGTAACAGAAGACATCCAGCGCGATGATGCTTTCACAGGACGATTCAAATTCGCATGATCAATCTAGGTTTGTCGTGAATATGCCATTGGGGGGATGTCGATTATATTTTCGTGCTCCTTGTCAATCTCGAGTCACTACACCCCCCGGGGTAGGTGCTTCCTTCGCCGTGATTCGTCCTTATAAGCCCCGTACCTGCACGGCAAATAACCACACAACAAAACCGTGTCACAGTGAGAGCCTTCCTTATGGGCATTCTTTGAACGAGGATCACATTTCATAAGGAAGATTGATAACCAGCCCAATATCATCCAACTTCGTGACATGCTTAGGGTTTTATTTGCGTTCTCGTTACTTCACACTCGGGTATGATGGCACCCTGCGGCACGTCACGACCTTGCATCCTTCGCTCCACGCCGAGCAGGAATCACTCCATCCCGGCGGGCTTTAGCCGCGCATCCGAGAGATGGCTTTTTATTAATGAAAACGTTTATGCACATGATCGCCCATAAATTATTTCGCTCGCCCGTTTTCGCGTCCGTTGTGCTTCGGCTTTGCTTTCTTGGGGTTCCGCTGATGCCACGCACGAACCACTTCCACTATTGTCCACCAATTTCAGGATTTTCAGTCCTCCAAAAGGAACGAAATAATATAAATCGAATCAGTTTGAGCAAGTTTGTAAACCAAGCCTCAGCACCACACCCCCTCAGCGAAAATTTCTGCCACACATCCTCCATCGGGCACGGTTGCAGTTTGCCGTCATTTGCAAATTATCGTTGGTATTTATTTATTTTTCCCATTTTAAACATTTCTGTCCGGGATGCAACCGGGAACAAATAAAGCCAAAACCAACTCAACAAAAAAGAACTTATCACCACCAATCCTTGCCATACGTTCTGGTCATTTTTTCAACGGCCACGGTTTTTTTCCCACTGGGCCCGTGGCCGGGATGGGAGGGGTGAAACCAAAAACAAAAACCACCAAACAGCAACATTGGCGAACTGCAACGCAGGGCTCGGAAAAAGGCCTTTAATGAGACTGCTCATTAAATTACTATCTGATAACAGTTACATATTTTCAGCGCGTCGATCGTGGTGGGCTGAAGTGGCGGGGGAGTTGGTGGTACCGGGCGTGAAGGGTGATCGAAAAAGTGGCATAAATATGTGATGGTGAGTTTTTATCCCTCTCATCGCCCGGCGGGTGGTTGATGGGTTCGCTGACTGTATGGGAAATGAACGGGACAGCAAAGAGTCGGCAAATATTGCGATGACTTTTAGGCTCCATTCAGGACCTCGCAGTTGCCGATTACAAATGGGGTGGACAGGCGATTCGGCAAGTGGCCATGGGGGCACTGCAAACCATTTGCAACCCTTTATTTAGCAGTGAGATCTGCTGGCGGTTCCCTCATTTGTTGCCTTCAGCGGTTGGGGGTTTGATCGGATTTTCCGATGGCTCGGTCGATGTCGTATTAACGCTTTTGTTCGTTATAAGTTACTGCTCTGCCGTCCTAAAGTGAAGCAATCAAACGTCATACAGTGAATTATTAATCGTAAAACTGCCAATGTAGCGTTCTGTAGTAGAATACAGGCCAGGAGTTATTTCATATTTCAAAACATGATGCTCGCATTTCGTCAGTCATTCCCGGCGGGCGCGAGGCCATTGAGAAAAAACAGGAAATTCCCGACTGGCGGTGGCGATTGGCCCAACTGAGTGAAGTGTTCGATTCATTGAAGACTTCCTGGCACCGTTTGAATGAAGCTCGTGCTAACGGGTTGAGGTGTTAGCTTGGAGGTCTCCGTTTTCTGCCACATCTTCCAGTCCGCCCGATGCGTTGGAAAACCAAAAAAAAAACCGCAAGCCATGGAAGACGCAGTGGAGCCTGTGGAAGAAAATGAGGGGCCAAAGAGAACGGAGGGAAAAAAGAACGAACAACAAAAAAACTCAGTCTGTGACCAATCGACGCCCAATTTTCTCTACATACCAAAGCGGCCGGCAATCCCATTCGGGAGCATAAAGAGTGAATGAATCTCTCATGCTTTAGCCATGCTACGGAAGCCTCCGAGCCGGAGGTTCCCGTTTGTCCAGCCACGCATTCCTCGTGTCGAGAAGGGCGGGTGTTTGAGACGAGAGAGAAAAAAAGAAACAAATCATGCCCCAAGGGCTCATTCATAAAACCGAAACTCTAGCGCGTCGATTTCGGCCCCACACTCACACTGCGGTGGACTCAAGGTTTCATTGATCAGTCGAGCGAACGATCCACGCCGGGAAGATCCCGGTTTCAGCAGATCGGCTCTTCTATCGATGTGTCGGCTTTTCGCCGTCGGGAAAAAAGATGCTCTCTCCAGCGGACAAAGAACGCCCTGACGGGAGCCCCGACCACGATCCCGCCAAACTATGCAGATCGAACCGCGTAACCGGGTTCTACACTTGAGCGAACATGGGGCGATCGTTCTCGATCGTAGCGTACACAATTCATGTGCACATAACTGTAGCGCGCCGCAGTGCCGGGCGGTGGGAGAACTCGGGCATCCGCGCGGCACTGTCTTCCAGTGGGTGCAGGAAAACGCCGACCGGGGAGGGCCGGAGAAGGAGCAGGCGAGGCGAGAGATCGAGGGGAAAATGTGTAATTTATCGCATTAGTCCGAAAGATTTTTATTAATTTTCGTTTATGTTCGTTCGCCCGAACGAATCGGACGCGGCTACCAGCGTTACACAGCGCTTACTGCGATCGGAAATGAGGTTTCGTTACTGCTTTCCTAGCCGCTTCTGGTTTGTTCGATCATGCGTAAGTTCGACACTCTAGCGCCGCCGCCCGAAGCCGAGCTGGGCGGTGGAAAAAAGGTCGCTATATAGTGGTGCCGGAATTTGGGCTCGGAAAATATTTCCCTCCGCTCGATTGGACCCGGAGGAGAGCGCGCGAAGGGTAACATTTCTTTCATTCCAATTTTTCTACCACGTCATCGCGGGAGCGCTCCTTCGAGGGCTTCGGGGTGCAAACGGTTGTGACCGAGGAAACAGATCTAATTGATGATTTTGTGAAATGTAGCTTCCGTGCTGCCGAGGCCACCTATTCCTTTTTTGAAGCCTCCTCCCAAGGGCACCCGTGGAAACGCAGGCGTCTCCGGCAGGCGAGGGGAAACCGCCGGGCGAAGCAGGGCCGCCCGGGTGCCCTATAATTCATCCGCCCCGAATCCCTCCGCTGGGAAGGCGAATAAATGGTAGTTCTTCCCCGGCGAGCGATTGTGCGCAAGTACCGCGCTGGACGGATTAGAAATTTGATCCAACTTATGTACATAATTTGTCACTTATTCAATTAACTGCCGCCTATATGAAATCTGATCCAAGTCGGAGTCGGCCCCGGGAATGGATGAAGGGCAAACAGTGGCAAATTGATACCGGGGCCTGGAGTGCTGCATGCGAAGCCTCGTGTCGTCGTAAGCGGGCCGCTTTATCGCTTATCTCCTGGCGGATTCGTAAGGATTCCTCCCACTTCGCCGGGGCTGTGAAGACAATGTCCTGCGGTCGGCCGACCGGAAGAATCGGGGATGTGATTGATCGGTGGATTTGAAGAACATTGATGTGATTGCGGGCTGTGTTGATGACGTCGTTGGTCGAAGGTATATAGTTCAAAATGTGTTCACTTGTATGATAAGGATTTTAATCGAAACCAATATTTTATTGAAGTCAGAGAAGATTGCTCAGTCTTCTGGGCGTCATACACACAGTCGTTCGCGTTTGTTAAACACCGATGCTAACTTCCCGTGAAGCGAAAACAATACTCCGATCCACTAATTACGAGCACTAATTCGCTTCAGAGCTTCGGATACTTCCAGGATTACAATCAAGGATCTTTCCTTCAGCAAGGCGCAGCATCAATTCGTTGCCCAACGATTCCTCGACGGTGAAATCGACAATGCAAATGATGATTAATTTCCGGTAATGAACAACCCCCGAATGATTAACGATACTGGGAATTATTCAGGTGTAGCACCGTGCGCACCCCGCCCTCCCCGCTGCGTCGCACCGTACGTCGGGCGTGTAATTACATTGATACAATTTTAATATTTCTGCATCGCTCGACTCCCGGAGACTAACGGCATCCATTAGTCTCCACCGAGTGCTCTGTCCTACCAGCGTCCCCCCGGCTAAGGATAATTCCATCTTCCATTTCCCATTTTCCCGCGTAATGCTCCAATTTCTTGGTGAATAATTACGATATTATCTATCTTTATGTTTTATCGTAAATCACCCACATTCGGCCTTAATTATATTTTATTTCCACCATCTCGGGGTGCGTTTTTCTCTGCGCTTTCCCGACGCATATTTGCCATTCGGTTTCTCGGTGTCTCCATTGCTTCGAGGTCCAACCGTCCAACCACTTCCCCAACCCGTGTTCAATTATTTCCATCTAGGAAGAGAGACTTAATGATAGAGCAAGAATCATCCGGTAGGGAGTTCCTCCGCTGCTGAATGTCTGTGACTGCACGAGTACCCTGACAGCTGACGGAAGGAAAACTATACTTTTTCATCGTGTTCTCTTACCATGCCGAGTGTCTTCCGGAATATCGGAACTCGAAACGTGACGCCCGTTTTTCCGATTAATTACTTGTTTTTCCGTGCGCATTTCTATTTGAAGCTTCTAAAAAGTCCTGAGAAATCAGGCGAAGTATTATGAACTTTTCCGCAAACCAAGAAAAAATGTTCATTATGTTGTTTTAGAATGATTGTTTCAACTTATATTAGTTCTAAAAACGAATACTCCGACCAGCATATCAATAGAAGGGTGGTTTTGGTATTCAACGCATCATTTTATAAATTTCAATAGCTGATTGTACAGGAAAAGCAAGGCTAAAGCAGGAGAAAAAAGCATCCCTAGACGAACAATGCATAAAACCAATTCGAACGTTCAAATGGGACGAGTTTAGTCCGCTTGACTTACGCCAAATTCATCATGGCTGATCGTTTGATTTCCGGCAGCGAGGGTAGACTCCAACCTGCGAGGGCCGGGAGGGAAAAGCGTAGAAAACATGGAAAAACTAAATGAAATAAAATAACAGGTACATTCTTCGGCTCCATCCACCCAGTTCCCGGCCGGAGGGAAAGAAGGCCGTTTTTGTTCACTTATGCTCTCGCATCATTTGTGATTGTCTTCGTCGTTCGTGCCCCTAGCTTTCGCAAGTCCGCCACCAAGACACAGTCATGAGCTGGTGGTGGCATCCGAGGCCAATTTCCAGAAGCCAAACATATTCGTTATGTCGGAGGCTAGTCGGATTCGTTCGCTTTCCTTCCGACTAGTTCGACCGTTTTTTTTTTTCGTTTGTCTCACAGTCTGTGTCTCCATTTGTTGGGAGACCCCTTCGCCCCCGCCACCGCCAACCCACGGGCAACCCAATTGGTAACGAGTGTATAGGGTTGGGAAATTACAAACCATCACCCTTGCATTACCACCCACGCAAGCCACCCACCGTTTCTGGGTGCTGCCCTAGGACACGGCTCAGCAGCGCGGAGGGACGACCCGGCGGGGTCTGGATGTCTGGAAGCAGTTTATTCATTCATCTCCATCTCCGGCGCACACCGAAACACTCACACAGCGCACCAGCGAACGGACGGACGAAATAAATCGGTTTCGACATCATCGACAAAACACATTTTGCATCTCCCCACGGATCGTAAAACAGAACTACGATCGCGCGCCAGATCCGATTGGCAACGCGCGAGGTGTGAACCCCCGGGCGAAGGGTTCACTAGTTTCCCCGCTGGAAAAAGGGAACGAGGGAATGAAATTGATTTGTATACACATAGAAAATCTTTATTGAATGGAACTAAATAATAATAAACAGGAAGTGAAATAGATTGAAAAATGCTTCAAAACGTGTAACGATTATTACCATACAAGCTTCCTTTCCTTCGCCACTCGGGGCCACGGACCCAGGCAGGTTTTTCTTCTCGGATCGTGGCCGCGCGGGACTGACATGTCTTTCGCGGTGCTGGTCAGTAAAATGGTTTGTGGTTTGTGGCCTCCCGGACCGCCCTCCGTCCGCCAGCGTCAGTGCCTCCTCCTTCGGTTTGAAACTCCCTTCACTTTGCATTCAAATGTTCCAGAGTAGTGCCGGCCAGGCAGGCCAGTCATGTTTTTCTTCTTCTCGGAGCTGCCGCTCCGCCAGTTCGGCTGTTGCTCAACTCAAACATACGCGCTTGCGCGGACACATGAAATTCGTCCGGCGCGATTCCATTCGATTCGACGCTCGATTCAAACCGTTCGGTTATGCGAGTCATGAATTAAAGCTTTCTCAGGGGCCATTTACATTGCGTAAAGGTGGGCGCTGGGATAAGCGGCAGTTTTGGCATCTCTGTTTCAAATCAAGACTAAATCGAGCATGAGTCCGTGGGCCGGAAGCTGGAATGATGTCAGCAGCCGCTCAGAGTAGGTGTAAAGTTTGTTTTTTTTACGTCTAATTTGCCCAAAGCGGTACACTTGTTGCGCGGAACTCCTGGAGACAAACTTTTACTTCATTTAATCATAAGTATTGAAAAATTGAAACGAAATAAAATTGCTTATTCGAAAACTGTGTTGTTTATTGAAGGTTGGTTAGCCTATGTTTTTGGGTAGAGCTTCGTATGTTTGTCCCTTGTGTGAGATTTTTCTAACTTAAACACTTTTAAAAAGGGTCGTCAAAAATGTGATTATTTTATTACTGCATTTGAGTGGGTTTAATTGACAAGGTTTCCATCCTGAACACTTCTTCCTTCCACCAGGTTTCCGCCGCTAGATGAATACATGAACTCGCCGCAGGGAAGCAATACTTCGCCCCTTCGGCAACCTGTCAACAGTTGTTTTCAATCAACGGCCTCAGGATCGAGGTGGGCTTCGAAAAACTGCGCCTTCGGGAAGCGCTCCTGTCTGCTCCTTTTGTCCTGGTAGCAGCAGCCTAGGGCAACATTTTTCTTTTCCCTTTTCCCCATATCGGCGCCCGGATACCCTTCCTCCCAGGTCGGAGTGCATTCTTTCCGGGCGGTTAGAAATTCCGCCCGTCTCCTACTCTGGGGCAGAACCGTTCGCCGGTTCTACGCATTCTCGCGGGGGAAAACATTTGGCTTTAACTGGCCTTGCCAGCCTCGTGCACGTGGCCAATTACTAGCTTCGAAACGTCTAGGCGTTAACGTCAAAAAACGAACGCAAGGACGACCTTCCGTCCGCACACAAATGCGCGCCACACGCCACCGTCGTTGTCGGCTGAGAAATATTTCATTTATTACCCACTTGCCGTCGTCGTCGTGCGTCGTTTGTCATCGTACTGCCGGGCGGGAAGCAGCCCGGGTACTTCCGGGTGTCGCTGTCTTGTTTGCCGTTTTCCAAAAAGGGGTCGACCCGACTGTCATCGTAGCTGTCATTCTCGTCCTCGGATTCCTGCTGTTTGTTTACGGAACGTGCGTGCCAAGGCGGGAATTATGATCAGCGGCGATTTATTTCGTATTAAAATATGAAAATTGCCCCGGCGTGAGGTCTCCTCCGCCGGCAGGAAATGCAGCCCTCTGATGAACGCTCATTCCCAGCTGCAAACGGAAGCAATTTCCTGTCGAGCGAACCCAACTTTTCCGACCCTCCGGGGCGAGAGATTAGGCGGCCTGCCTAAAGATGTGACTACCGAGACACCCGGGAATGGTGGGTCGTTGGCTTTCTTCTACGGAAACTGTTTACTTTGCGGATGAGTTAGCGGCCAAAGGCGACCACCCCCAAACGGGTACGACGTCTGCTACGACGATTCCGGCAGCGTCAGAGGGTTCTAGAGAAATTACTCGGGGGGAGTGAATATTTACCGGATTTCCGGTGATTATTCAGCATCGATAACGATATATTTTTCATCAAATCAGAAATTCATCTTCTTTCACCGATTTTGGAACCGCTTCGGGTGCCGACAACGGGGCTGACGGGGTGGATTGTTTGTGCATGTTCCTGTTTGGAAAGATCGAAATCACAATCAGGCATCGATTCGGCAGATCCATACTGCAATAAACAAACGAGCATTTATGATTGTCGGCAAGAAGTTCTTCTGCTCACAGTTGTTGAGCCCGACCCAAACACCATTCGACCGAAGACCTTAGTCATGATGGCGGTTTGGCAGAAACAAAACTTCTTGCGCGTCAGACGTACCAACGCCAATGGAGTGAGGACAATTCTCGTCTGCTAAGAATGCTTTCCTACGAAAAAGTTTTTCCTGCCTCGTGTCGCTTCGCGTTCCTCCGAGAGCATAAATCGATTTATCTGTCCATTTGTTTCTGGCATCGAAAGAAATTTTATGTATTTTACTTCCGAGCAATAGTTACCCGTCGCACCAGAATGTACGCTCTTGCTTTTACACGCCCAAAGGTCATTGGTCGATAGGTTCGAAGAGTTTAAGAATATTGTGTACAGAAAAGTTACTTGATGCTCGTCGAGTCATAACTTTCTGGAGGCTTTTTTTTCTATTTCTGGACTGTATGTGAATTCGAATCCTTCGAATTTCGATGGCTTAGTTTAGTGAAGACAACGAAGCTTCCCTTAACCAACATTTACGTAAGCTGATGATGAATATTAATTAAATTTAATATTATTCAGCGAAAACAACTCACATTTTCTCGGGGTTCTTATTTTATGGCATGCAACGTTATCCCATGGACTCATAATACATCTATGAAATTGCTAAGTCGAAATACATACACTTAAATCCGTCATGTTTTCAAACATTCATTATGGTTCCGTACTCAATTCGATCCTTCCGAGCTCCTTTCGACAGCAGCTTCGACAGCTTCTATTGAGTACCAGATAAAATTAGAACAACCCTCGATCGCACTTCATACCTCCGAATAAAATGTGTGGGCACTTGGTGCGGCAACACCGCAGCGGACCCGGTGAAAGACGCGAGCGAAGCACTTGAGCAGAAAAATGCCCCTCGCCCGACATCGCCCCGTAGCATCGTGTCGCATTATTCGGTTCAAGTTCTCCTGACGAGCCACTCGAAGACTCATCTCAAGGGCCATCGAGGGGCGTTGATTAAAGATTCATACATTAAATTAATGAGCATTGTAGCGATTTGTTTGACATTCTGTCCCAAGAATGATATTGCATTATTGTGAAATGGCTGAAGTGGCGTTTTCGTCCTGTCCACTCGATCGAGAGCGTTCCTCGTGCGATTCACTATTTTGTGGCCATCGAGCAAGTGTTTCTCCATGAATCGGACCCAGGTGCTGTGGGGTCAGTTCTCAATCCCAATACCTTACGAAGCCTGTTGTTGTCACTCACGTCACTGCTAATGCGTCAGCATCCTCCCTCAATCAGAGGACAAAAAATCGTTATAAAAACTGCCCTTCCAATGGATCGAAACGGAAACTGAATTGGAACAGAAGGGAGAGAGCAAAAAGTGTCCCTTTTTTGTATCATTTTTTTTGAGTAAAACAAATAAAAACACGACCCGGAATCCATAATTTATAAGTTTATCTCCGCCAGCCTCCGCTCATGACGCCGGTTCGTCATCGAAGATGCAGCGCACAAGACCTTGTCCGCTCTGTACACACTTTATGAGACGAATTTTGGAAAATAAGGAGCTGTGGAAAGCGAGCAAGCAAATGCTTGTAATAGAAAAATGTAAACTCCGTGTATTCGGAGTATTGTGCGTATGTGTATTTGAAGTTGCGTATGAGAATGTACAAGTGTTTCCAGTAGGTGAGGATCGCGAGCTAAGAATCACGGGGAAGCGACCCTAGGTAAAGGGATGCTTGGCGGGCCGGAGCAGGTTGAGGCCATCGAAAGGATGCTCATAAATTATGTGTCACTCGGCCCGGCCGACATTGCACAGGCCGCACATCCGTGGACCGAAAAGGATGCGTTCGCCCGGAAAGGACATACTTCGTTGCGTCATTCGTGCTGCGAGTGGAGGCGAGGATGAAAGAAAGCCAGGTAGACGGAGGTCTGGCAAAGGACAGGTTTTAAGAAAAAGAAAAACCAACAACCGAAGCGATGGGCAGGGCAGGGAAGCTGACGACCGTGTAGCCGGGACCGAGATAAATTAACGATAATGACAAATGAAGGTTGGCAGGAACGAGAGGCATGCGCAACAACCGGTACGCAACGACGGAGGCGCCGTTGTCAACATTATGCGCTGATAAAAGTTTAATTTATATGGCGTTCCCCGGCGATAGAGCAGCGACGTCATAAAAATATAATATTTTCAACATTTAGGACCGTCTGTGGCTACGGTGGGTGATGTTATTTCTCTCTCTGCTCCTCTCTGTCTCTCTCTCTCTCTCTCTCTCTCTCTCGCGGTAGCATCCGTTACCATTCGACCCTTGAGCCTGGTGATCGTCTCACTCATCGCATCGAGGGTTTTATTTTAAGCCCGTCGATTCACACCGTCGGCATGACAGATTGGTGGCGACGAAGTCCTCCTCCTGGCGCCTTATCGAAGCGGCGAAAAAATTCTTCACAGACGGAGGAAGAAACAAAAACATACCCCGACTAGACCTCCTTCGATCATAATGGAAGCGTTTCTGATTCATCCCGAGAGTATTTCCGGGGCCCGGAACAATCTACGCGCTACCGGCGAGTGTTTAGTCTAGTTAGTGAGTTGAAAAATTGGACAACAGAAACCGGATCGTTTGTTTGACAACTAGTTACAAACGTCAAAATTTCATTTTTCACCATACAGTAGTTAACTCACGGAATGTTCGCTGATGCCCCCAGACTCGTCAATGCTTTTTCTTCTTTTAGTCTGTCTCTCTCCATCTCTCCTTTTCTTCCTGCCTCAACTCGTGAGGAATGTTTTGCACGTCACGACAGATGTGATTTATGCATGTGTTGTCATAAGCACAATAGAATCGATACAGCGTCGTTATAGTTCGCCGCCAGGGCACCGGGACGCACCGCGGCCATTCACGGGAACGCTGCGTCAAACATTTTCATTGGCATTGTTTAGGGCAGTGAATCTTCTACACGGAAATCTTTCCTAGGGTCGCCGGACGGGAACCGGGAACAGGCGGAAACAATGGCAAGTGTGAAAAGACCGGTCGCTTCCGGAGACCCGAGTGAAGTAATATCCACATTGAACTAACAACCGTACCGTGGCGGTGTCGAACACAACACCCATTATAAAAAAACGACACTAGCACGAGTGAAAAGAATATGTTTTATTAATTTGTGCAAGTTGTTGTCATCCAAGCATAAGCGAACTCTAGCGGCCTGCGTAGGGAGCGTCGGGAGTTCCACATCGAACGAAGGGTGTAGGGGTCGTAGTCACGGGAAAGGAAAACAAAAACAAGCCGCACCAGCGGAACAGACTCTCGCCGGGACCAGATGTACGAGGAGGGGCAGATCCGGCTCGGTGAGAGAGAGAGGAGCATAAAAAATAAATGTGTGAATTATGTATGCCCAGAGGGATTGTCACCTATCCCCGGCCCTGGCCCCGCTTCACACCATTTCTGCATGTTTTCGCACCGGCGGCCGACAGAAATCCGTTTTTGATAAAGTAAGTGCCTAATCTGAACGAGGACGCGTCGGCGAAGGGCGCCTAAATCCCTTAGAGACATTCAATACACGGGCCCTGGAGGCCCCAGCGCCCCTAGAATAAGTGAATGAAAATAAAACGGCCCTACACCTCGGCCCTCGGCAGGGATGACAAATTTGCCGGCCGGAAAAATTGGAAAATAAACTTAAAATGCGTGCCTAAATAATCGTCGGGTGTGGAAATTGAATTTGTCGGCTGATCCTGGGGAAAAAGGGGAAAACGCTCCCGCGACAGGAGTTTTTAATAAAGTCATAATCGTCATTTGAGAAGCGTTAGTTTAGGGCTACCGATTGGTGGTATTTTAAAGGGGCCGCCCTCGGTGGCAGCATGTTCAGATCGAATGATACGCTCAGCATCTGCGGGGCTATTCATCATCAAGATATGATGCTAATGACTCAATGACTTGTTGATTAAATTTAACCGGTACGGATGTTTCACTTAGTGTCATGCCGGAAAGAAACTCCTTAGAACCCGCTGCCCATAGCGAGATTGGGAATGCCATTCTAGTTTGGCACACTCGGCAGACTATTGAACTACGGTCGAACGCTTTCCCCGGGTTTTCTCCCATTTCCCAAAGGTGATCGTGCTCTTGCCCATTCGATCGCACACTGCGCCCCGGCCAGAAGATGAAGACGATTCAAACATTTTCCCGTTTGAATTGAAATCAATTTCAAAATTGAAATTCCATTCGGTTTCGTTCCTTGTCCGCTTCCGCTTACAACCTCTGCCTTTCGCCGTGTAACTTTCCATCGGCGTACCTTTAGCGCCGCATGCCGTTTCGTTCTGTGAGCTATTTTCGAAAACACCGAAAATTCCAATAATAAATAACTTCCAATAACTTTGCCGGGTATTCGCATCCGTTTTGCAATGTGGCCCCCGTTGTCCGTTTCGCAATGTCCTTCCCGAATTATCCTTCCGTTCACTATCAGCACCATCCAGGGCCTTGGTCATCTTTGCACCAACGCGAGTAACGGGAGAGGCTGAGAGACAGAGGGAGGGAGAGAGATAGAGAGCGTTCCACTTTACAGAATCTAAACTATGAAGTTGAAATTCGATTGGAAAGTATTTTTGCTACCCCTCCATCCTTCTCTTTTGCCCCGAAGAAAAACCACCAGGACCTCGGTCTCGCTCTGCCCGTAAATCAGTGCCAGCTTCTTTGTGTCGTGGGTTCTATCTGCGTTTCGCCCGGGAAACATGCTCCCAGTCGCTGACTTTACAAAAGTGTTCCGACGCTTCTGGCACGATGGATTCAGAGCCATATTTCATCCGCTTGCGGTCCCCGGTATAGTAGACCCTCGAGACTCCCGAACTACGAGGCTGGCGAGGGGAAAATGTGTGTTCGAGGAGAAATATCCTTCCAGCACGAGCGAGGACGTCCGCTCCCGTTGTTGGTCAGCAAAGGATTGAAAACCAATTGAAAATTTGCCCCTCACCCTTTCGCCCACTCTACGTGGCCACCAGGAGAGGGGTGCCTTTCGGTGGGTGGGCATACTCGACTCCAGGGTAGCAGTCCGGTAGGTTTTCGAGTGAATAAAATATTTATTGAACCCTCCTCGGCTCCATCCTGCCCACGTAACGTCTCCCCACGTAACGTCGAACTCATCGTCTTGTTTTTTGGTATCGGCTGTAGCTTATTGTTCTTTTGAGTGCTTTCTCCAAGCAGCAGCAGCAGCAGCAGGACTCCGAGACGCAGGACATAAATGAATCTTCAACAACAGTGAGAAGCAACAAGGAAAAAAAAAACATTTCCCGTTTGCTTGCCGATCGAAAAATCCCGCTTCTCCGTCCAAAAATTGGGAGGTTTCATACACATATTCATATGTAACGGTCGCGTTTATGTTACACTCCTGTATGTATTTGTATTTTGTTCCCTGGCTATGCTCAGCTCTTGGATGCCAGGCTAAGAAGTGCACCATCCTTCGCCACTGTCGATGGAGCAAAAAAAAGGAAAAAGGATCTCCCCAAAATGATATCGCAGTAAATCACATCGTAGAAAGGCACATCCTTACGACTGAGAAAATGGTCAACTATCGTTACACAATGGGGCGCCCTTTTTCGCCCAAGCGGCCCTGCTCAGCAGAATGGCGACTCCCGAGGAATAAGTCTTGCGTAGGAGAAGGAGATAAGACTCGCGGACGGTTGCCGTACTGCTCTACGTGCTGACCATCTCGGGGCATGATATTCCCTAAAGTATGTAGTAAATTTATCACACCAGCTCTATCGCACTCGCTCACTCCGGAGACGGTCCATTGACCACCCTCGCCGTGATGCGCTGGTGTGCGCCCAAACATATACAAGGGCTGGCGCACACCACGCCGGACTTCCGAGCGCCGGCCCATCATCTCCCGCCGCCATTCGAACTGACCGTTGCCTCCGTCGGTAGAAGCCATCACTAACACACGGATTCCGCATCCTTGTGTGCCGTCGCTCTTATCGAGCCGTCTCCATCACTCGTCCGGAAGGCACGTCTGGCATACTCTTTCTCTGGACCAAATTGTCCACTGTCTTTCGCCGTGGCCGAAGCCGAAGGGAGAGGTGCTTTGGCTTGCTCTTGTGCTGAGCATCTACATCCTTTGGTCGTGCCTTTTCTCACTCGCACACTCACGCAAGTGTAGTGACCATCGGAAAAGTGGAGCAGCATCTGCCTACAGCTGAATGACGTGCCCATGTGTGCGTCGGACTGACCATTTCACAACCGTCTCTTTTCTATCGGTTACCTAGCAACCGTAAAAGTGTAATTTATGATAAAGCTGCGTCTGGAAACCCTTGCGTAGAGGAAAGTCCTGTATGGGGGGCCATTTTTAGCAACGTGTTATGTTTCAACGTGCCCCTCCTACTCCAGCACCGCTCGTCTTAGCCTCGCTCAAACAGATGCCCTGGTAGTACATTTGATTATTTTTGCCACTACCTTAAAATATAGTAAGTCAATTTAAGTAAATGGAGGATATAGTTGATCGAAAAACCGATTTCTACTTACTACTATGTTGCGGCGAGCGCTTTCTGAGCATGTGGTTTTAAACACCTCTTGTAGAATTGAAGTCATTTCATTACATGCTACAAATATATTTCGAAACTGCGATTCACACAACCATGGGTTGTTTTTTCCATCTCACGGCTTACGGATCAGCTTAACTGTGTGGCCCGACAAACCCTAACGAGAACCGTTTTATCCTTTTTCGGGTCCTTGTTTTGTGCAACAGTTTCCCATTCTATCACTTTTTGGGGCCCCTTTCATGGTACAGCTCGTTTGCCGGCCGACTATAAAAAGGATGCAATTCTGGAGAGCGGGCAGAACCATTCCGGCCACATTCGTCCTTTATTCTTTTTATCGTTCCAATCCACATTTGGCCAACGGAAGGAGGGGTAAAAACGATAAATTGTTAGTCTAACAACACAGAAAATCATAAATTCCTACCCATTTGGTGTTGGTTGCCGTTTTTTTCGCTGCTTTCCCTGATGCGGGTACGATATGAGGAAGGCATTCAAATGTGGTTTTGTTGTCTTATTTCATACATTGATGTTTTTTTAGCCGACTGAAGGGAGCACCAGAACCATTTGCGATGATGAATTTCCTTTCGATTTGGGAAATGCTTCCTCCGCATTCGTCGAGAGAAAAATATTCGCACATATCCTTGTCCACTTTTGTGCTCACTTATTTGGATATTTCGGCTACCAGCGACTACCTTCGTGTGTTTCAATGTTCCGCAAACCTACAATGTTTCTTCTTGCGTAGAGCCGTAACCCTCTTCATCTCCACGGTTTTGTATGCTCCGTTCGTCCCTCCCACCCCGAACGCTTTGACATGCAATATATGTTCGGGGCAAGCGGGTGAACATAGCTGCCATCTCTACACATTTCTCCACATTTGGGCCACCCTTTTGGATCAATATAAACACACTAAGCTCGGACTTTCGTACGAAATTCCACCAGCATGATGGTCGCAGTATGAGCTGTGCCTTCATACACCCTAAATTCCTGGTGGACGTTTCCCACATTCTCGTATGAGTTCCATTTAGCAAAGCGCTCGAAATTGTTGCGCCCGGGAAAGTGCCCCCACCTTCCCCCGCCCGGAATACCCTTTCCCTCAGTCACTCAACTTGTCGGAAATCGGTCGATTGAAGCAAAAACAATCGTACGATTACATATCGATGGGAAATAGTAAAATATTTGACGCTACTCTCACAAACACAGGCAGACACACACACAGTAACCCAACACAGTCCACCCCCCCCCCCCCCCCAGGACCCACGCTCAATCCCCCCGGAAGCGATGCATCAACGAAATCAATAAACGAGAACGTTGATGGACGAAATGCATTTAATCTCGTTCAATTAAATTTAGTTTTACTCAGGATGTGTGTGTGTGTGTGTGCTGGTTGACGAGGCTTGTTTTTTTTTTGCATACGAAACAGGAAAATATTTGTTCGTGATCATACATTAATTTGTTCTCCGATGCAATGTTGTCGCATCTTCCACACCCTGCTTCCTTTTGCCTGGGACTATTTTTCACATGCCCGGGTCCACAACTCGATTGACAGCACCCTGATTGATATTCTACGATTCGATGAGTTTCCATTTTTGTTTTGAATTTATTTAAATTAATCAAAATATACTCCGACCGTTTATCTAATTTTGCAGTACCGTGTACGTTGTAAGGTGGCGGAGTGTGGAAGCAGCACGAAATTGTTTTTAACATGACGAAACTGACCATTTGCGCAATGAATATATGTTCGAGGTATTGTGAAAACATGTAGAACCCCAATATGACTAGAAGAGATAGAATACTTCACCCTATTTTGGAAATTTCACGTATTGTTTCAACTCTATTAACGGGACCGTGACCAGACCGTTGGTTTAAATGAAGCGAAATAATTGAACGGTAGCGGATCTCGGAAGCTGTGCACTCGAGCATCCAGCGTTCAGTGTGTCGCGACCCTTTCCCGAACTCGACATAGCTTTCGGCTCGCCTTAATCACCGACGTTTTAATGAGTATCGCAAATGGGCCGACCATGCTTTCGGTGACCTTCCAAAGCAACGAATGTCTACCCTTCCCGAAACGTAATTTTTGGAAGTTTGGATCGCCTCCATCCCCGGATTTTGGCCGCCGAAACTGTTGACCCTTCTCGGCAGCGACCTAAGACGCCGTGTGGCCTGCGCCAGCCCACCATAAATCAGCCAGCATGGCACGAGGAACTGGAAAGGAGACGTCAGTGACATTTATGGCCGGCAAGCAGTATTTTTCGCTTCAGACGCTTTCCCAACATAATGCAGGAGCCTCACCCCTGGCTCTAGGCTGCTTTCACCGCGCGCAGCGCTCTCAACCATGCCAAGACACACCCGAAACGCATCCTGGAGGGTTTGTTATTATTAGACAGAGCCGCAGCACGCGCCATAGAGAATTTTCCTCAAAATTTTTATAAATCTGTCAAAAAGAAAGCCGCCCTTATTCCTATTGAGCTTCCGTTCCACTGACGGTGACAACGGAGTGAGGGCTTGAAAGGATCCCCACGATGCGTACTCGGGAAACTGTCTATCCGCGTTAGAAATGTTCGCCTCCTGTCATCTTTTGAGACGAGACGGCAGAACAAGCATGCCGTAATATTCATCGTTTGAGGATAGACAAATGTAAAATATTGTATCTATTCATCAACATTCTAGTTGTAGGAACTCCCATGAAGGGAACCGAGCATTGATGCTGATTCATTCGATATCCCGAAACCCATCGAAACAAGTCAGCGGCAGTAATCGATCGACAGCGATGTAAACCGAGATGAAAAGAAAATTGTCCAACTCACGCGATATAAGAAAGCAATGATTTACGCGAGTAATGTGATCTTCCCCGAATCGGATGTTCCTGCGGCCCCACGTGCCCCGTTGCACCGGAGTACATTGCACAGCTGTTCCGACTGTGCGTCAATAAATCGCCCGCTATTTTTAAAACCTCGTCATTTAAGGCTTTCACTTTCCATTCTTCCTTTCTCTATCGGGCTATATCTGGCTGTCCCATTCTTGGCAGTACCTTCTACCCAAACAAACGCATTAAACTGCTCTTCGAGAGAAGCACCCGGGGTGCACCAGGATTGGGGAATTATTATTGGTTTTTAATTTTTGATTATTTTTAGGGACACCGTTCCTTGCGACGGCCCCTTGGCGCGAGGAATTGTTCAGTCAAACTGTCCTCAGTGTGAATCTTATTTTCCTACCCATCGGCAAGGAAGGGGGGGACCACACTGGGACCGCTTCGTGATGGAATTCCAATGACGGTCTACTGAAGTCGCTGCTTACTTTCTCCATTTCGAGCAACAATTTCGCCCGTTGCGTGCTGCTGGGAAGCCGAGAGGGAAAATCATGTATCCACGGCGCTTACGGCGGTTGGCACAGTATCCTCTCATCCACTTGGGGCGAGAAGGTTGCGGTGGTGGTGGAAAATGTTGAGAATGAAATTTCAAATATTTCTAAATTATGTGTTATCGCGTGACGTGTGGACATTGCGGCGTTAATATCTCTATTTTCCTAAAGCGGGTCCCGTCGTCCCAATGGGTTTTCCGATCGCAGTTGCTTTTGGAAGCGTCTCTCCTTTCCATCTTTGTCATTCTACTTTTATGTTTGTCACTCACCCCCTCTCCCTCGCTGTTGACGGTTTGAGATTTCCTCGGAGGGAAAACTCCCCACCACACAGCTCCGGTAAAAGTGCTCGTGGCGCAGACGATAATCATCCACGCTAGATATGGAATAGACAGTAGACGGGAAAGCTAGAATCGAACTATCCTATTCGAATATTTCACTTCATTTTCCCGCCCGTCCACGATCCGATTTTCCTTTCCGATATGTAGACCAGCGGAAAATACACTCCCGGCCAAGTCGCCGTAGATTCAAATTTCCTTTCCATCTGAAATGGTGGTATAAGAAGGGCTTGCTCGCATCGGGCGAACAACACGGAAAAACTACCAAACCAAACTGGCGTCAACAACAAGAAAAAACAAAAAAAGTATAATCTCCTTCCACAAACCGCGGGAACAATGATCGTTCTGCGGGAAGGGGGGCTGTCGGCTGGGTGGTAACATGGGCATGTTTATGTTTTTACGGTTGCCTGACAGATTGTTTTCGGGCTGGAAATGGAAATCGCCGCCCGCTGCTATGGGAAATTTTGAGCGCAAACGTCACCCGAATCGCCCCTATGGAATCCCCATTTGACGGGAACGACGGCGATGGCCACTTTCCGACGGATTTCCCCTGTAATAACAATGTACAACGGCTTAGCCCAAGGGGGAGCCGCGTTTAGTCTAGGAAGCGTCAATTCCGGAAACCTCCGCCGTAAGTTCGGGTCACCAGAGTTTGTTCGCAGTAACAAGCAAGCACGCTCATCAATAAGTGTTCATAATTTAGCGCCAGTTTCGTTCGGTGGTGCGTCACGATTAACATTCCAAGCTTTGGAATGTTTGTACATTGGAACAAATACTCCGTTTTGGGAAACGGCCAGTTTCGATCAATCTAATTTAAGAAAATCGGACAACGATACGTTGCATTTATAGGGCCATAATTCTGATTAAATAATGGGTAATTTATTTGTAGTAGCTTTTAACCGAGGAATTTCCTTCTGTCCCGATCGACTAGCTGATATTTTTGATTTTGTTTGTGAAATTAAACTAAGGAGCAACCGCAACATTTAGATCCCTAAACTAATGCATCATTTAAGTGCACAAAAACCCACTTCTTACTACTTCTCGAATGAATTGAAAATGTTTTAGTTTGCTTTGCTGAATAAACTATATTGAACTACGACCAGAAGCAACCCACACGGTACATCCTCCATTTTGACATTGGCTGACAGAATGACTCTTTCCACACTTACACGCTCCCGATCCGCGCATCCTTGGCAAAAAATCTCTCGAAAGGAAAACGTATGGGAAACCACATTTGCGCTCGAGTTTCGCTGCAGAAAAAAACGGGGAAAATGTCATAATTTCATATGCCCTGAACAAACACGCACACCAGTGCAAGCGAGTGGAAGCGTGACATGTGTTTGTGGAAAACCGAATTCGCAGAACCGTACATCGCGAGTCAGGATCGTTCCAGTAGACAGGGTGGGTGGTCTGGAATCGGAAAACACATCACCACTTGCGCACTTCGCAAAGCGCAACAAATTTTCATCATATTCAATAAAAATCTCCTTTTTCTCCTTTCACCCTCCAGCAGGGGGAACGCTGGGCCGGATTGGATGGCGGCCAGATGAAAGGACTCGTCCGCCGCAGAAAAGATGGTGGTTAGAAATCGTGCCGATGGCAGTACGCCTGCGCCGGGATGTGATTTATGTTTTTCATGTATGCTGTTCCGTTTCCGATTCGGTCGCGAGCGAGGCAGAGCATTCTGCGTCGCGATGGGTCTCCTTCTCGCCTTCCTTACAGAAGCTCAATTCTTTTGAGAATTCGCTTTCCCTTGGCCCAAGGTCCTTCGGAGCATATCGCAAGAGCGGAAGGTTTGCGGAAGCGGCCTGCAGAGCGAGGCATATTTAGTATATTTCTACATTGGATCCTGTTTTCTCCCCCTCCCCGTCCCACCCGGGAGGAAACCCTCCAACGGAATGATTTTGCAAGTATGTGTCTGTTTTTTAGAAGGTTTATTTTTCTTGTCCTGCTCCTGGAGGTCGTAGTTCCCATCCCCAGAAAGGAAACCGTGAGCGTGTGGTGGAGAACAGGTTGTTTGTGTTCCAGCGTAAAGCTCAGCCAGAAATGAGACAACTTACCTGAGAGAATCGGGTCCCTGTTGCTCTTGCAATTCGTTTTTTTTTTCTTGCAATGAAGGACAACCGTAAACACTTGATGGTGATGTTGAATTAAAACTCCACAATTTTCCTCGAAACATTCAACGCCATACCACAGCCCAGCATTGCTCTGGTATGCGTGAACCAGCAACCGCAAGCATCTTTCGACTCCTTTGAGCGAAGACAATCAGCAGCCGAAGATTGCGGCGCAAGAGGATACTCATCATGCCGGGCAGGGAGTTTGAGAGCAAGCCGAGAGAAGGAGAGCTCAACATTTGGCCGGGAAATCGCATCGGTGTTCTCTCAAGCCATGGAACCGTGTGCGCTTAGTTTGCAGGTGTATAGGTGGGATGAATTTTCCTCTTCGCAGGCGCGCTTATGTACCGTATGGTATAAAATATGATATGATATAATAGTTTAGACACGCCTCTGATTGCAATATTACACGAGGCTGTTGCCGGCGATGGAGTCGGAAGTTAAAATATTATTCCTGTCAACTGGTAGAATTGGCTAGAACGGCAGTCAAGGCGGGAAAGCAATACATAAGGTCCACATAAGGTCCGTACGGAGGCCTTTCTCAATTGTGAGTCTTGGAATTATGAACAGTAAGAGTATGACGTCGCTAGTGGATGAATAGCATAAAATAAGGAATAAAACAAAACAATCTGCACTCTTTTAAAAAGATATTACACTTTCTACCATATACTATGTATAGCGTAAGCATACACATACAGTGTACAATTTATAAAATTGGAATATCATTTCTCTGATAAGGATTTTTTCTGCATGACCTTTCGCCAAACTTTTTCATACAACGAGCATAGTTTTTTAAACACATTTACGTCATAGACACCTTCTACCCCATCCAAATATTACAGAACATACTTTCCAAACCTTTGAAATATTTTTTTCCTGTTGGGGGTGTATTTTTTTCTTTCCTCTGTAAAAATTCATTGCGCAAAAGGTTTTCCCAGCTGTACCTTTTTCACTTTTGAGCAGCAATGATTGAAAACCAACGGGAAAAGGAAAGTACAGAAAAAGCATCGGGACTGTACGATGTCGGAAGCAAATCCCTTTTTGGTGGCCCTTGTGTCACCTCGGCAGATCGATAAAGGGCGCAAAAACCACGCACGGCGGAGGTGTGCAGATGTAAAGTGTAAACCATTTACTACGTTTCCTTTCCGGACGATCGCAGCAAAAAGAGTTTCGTTAACGATGGTTTTTGCAATCAATAGAAAAGGACAAAAGTACGATGCTACGTCAATTTCACAGCATCGAGTGCTTTTTCCGGTAACGTGCAAATTAATTTTGAAACAATTTCCTGTTCCGGCTTTTTTTAAATTTGAATATATCTAAAAACAAAACATGTGGGTAGCATCCCTGATTCCCTCATGGACTTCCGACTATACTATACCTCCATTAAAACAGGGGGAAGACTCCCTCTTCATACAAATCTTGATATCCATTTGTGCAGAGGTTTGAAGATAAAAAATCTTGTGAATATATATTGCCTACCATCTGCCAACAGTGCGTCGGAAGAGCACATATAAAGCCATAAAAAGTAGGGAAGAAAAACGATCACACCTTAGTGCATCCGCTCATAGCTACACTTTTGACACCGAGACATCAAAAGTTTCGAATTTTATTACTTTTCTCCAAGCAACCAGCTGTCAATCGGATACTCTCAGCGGCCCAAGTAGGGAAGGAAAATCTTTCCGGCCTAAAGAGCGTCACAAAATTGACTAATAGACACCCGGTTAAATATCCATAAATCTATTTCCAACCTCCGCCCGTGCACTCCCGGCGAGAACGCAGGCTTTGAAGATCCGGGGGTTCGTGCGTGCGTTCGTGATCGCGTATTGGTAACGGAACCGCACGACCGCCCGACCGCCCGACCGCCCGATCGACCTTCTTGCCAGAAAACTAAAAACAAATAAAATCCAGCAGGGGCAGTATGTCACCCTTTCGTCGCCAGGGGTGACTCGAGAGGCGCGAGTTTACGAAATGAAATACTGTTGCTCATAAAAACCGACATCCCCCGGTTGCCGCGAGGCAGCCTGAGTCGTGGAAAATTAGTCTGATGATCGCTGCTGATGCGAACAATAATCCATCCTTCCTTAACGATCGCTCTTTTTCGGGCACGCTGCGCACCGTGGAGCCGGCCACTTAACGGTTGTACGAGTTAAGGTTACGGAAAACACAAAATAAAATAAAAGTAGGAAAACACGCATCCCACCCTTCCTTGGTCCGGATGTCGAGTCGGGATGACACCGTGTCATCGCGTGATGCAGTTGACAAGGAGGGAGGGCGAAGAAAGCGACGATTTCGCCGCTTCGTTGCGTCCTGCGCCGGCGACTTTCGGCGGGGGTAATCTAATCGATTATTATTATGACTTTCTTAATTTACATCTTAAGCGAGAACCCTTTCCAGTCTCGTGCTCCGCACACCTAGAAAGAAAAGTGACAACCCGTTCATAGGCTGTTTATTTTCCACATGTGCACGGTCGTGAAAACGAAGAGAAAACGATCGGAAATGGAGATGAGATGAAACAGTTTTCCTCGCCGAGCGCGTCATGTTTGGTGCTGTCATCACGTCAGTTTTTCATCCATGTTCCGAAGCGTGTAGATTGTCACGCATGACAGCTGAAAAACATCTATCATAACACCAAAGGTGCTTTCACGTACGAGAGCACCGTAACGAATGATGCGGCGTTAAACGACCCAAGAGGACCTCCTAAAGATGCACTGATGGAAAATCAGCCATTCGCCGCTAGAGAACTAGCGATCTTGATAATTGAGATGCGTGTCCTACCATTTATGAGATGCGCTAGACCACGTTCCTTCGATTATGATTTTCACACATACCAAGCGGCCATCCGAGTGCATCAACGTTATGAAAAATAGGCGCAATATTTGTTTTCTTAAAGAGGTACAGTTTGGTGGCAAAGCGTCGTACAAATGGCAAGCATATTTCATCACAACATAATCCACCCATGAACAAGGCGATCGTCTGGCCGGCTTCTCGCGTCCCTCAGAACCAACAGTCTCCAGTCTCATTACACGACGACAAATGTCGTTTTCTGCCACTCACAAACTACGCGACATTCCTGCCATTTTCCACCGCTGGGCTCCGGGCTATTGTGGACGGATCGGCTAGGCTAAGTGTCGGTTCCGTAGATCCGCGTATCCATATGTTTTCACCAGCCAACTCTTCCTCCCCGCGCCGCCTCGCACGACTCGCCTGGCGGTCCGTGCAACGAAGAAAGCATTGCCCCATTAGCGACAGTTATGGCGTTTTATAATATCCGAAAGCCGACACCGGGACGAAAGTAGTAATAGCGTGGAGCGAAGTATAAATACATTCTTCCTAATTCCTGCTCGTCTCGGCGTCACGCGGCTCCCTGTGGCTTTTCTCCACCCGCCCGTTGGAAAACCGTCCACTTTCTCCCCCCGCGCGCGCTCGGCAGCGATCCTCGGCGTCCCATCCGCGATGTTCATTCCGGCGCTATTATTAGAGGAGAACACGAAGAATAGCATTCCGGGCCCCCAGACACAATGCACATGCCGAACGCCCGAACACGCGCACCATATGCTCCGCGGACACCCGGCCGCGGGTATATTGTTTACTATTTTTGATTTAGTAACACATTCTCCCGGCGGCCGCGCTCGAACCGATGTCGCTCATATGTGTCATTTTGACGCGCGCGACAGGGCAGCAACCGCGTGCGCATGAAAGCGTGGCCACGCGTCACGCGGGGAGCAATTTTCCACCGATTTTCCCCAGCCCTCCGACAGGAGGTCGACGGCTATTTGTCGTCGGAGCATCCGTGCCCTGGCGGGTAGGTGAGGCGGGAGGACAACGTAAACAATAACCAAACACGACTTGCCACTCCGCTCCAGCTGTCAAATAATTCACCTACTTTGAGGGGCAATTTTGAGGTTTTAGGTTGAGGTCAAGGAACACAACGTTTGCTTTGAAAAACAACCGAACCCAAGTCAGCGAGCGTCAAAGGTTAACTGGGAAGGTTGGCGTTTGCTACCCTGAGTTCCTCCCTTCCCACCACCAAAAAGGTCGCGTCTGACGATCCGACAGAATCTAATCACGCTTTTCCGATCGAGATCATAATCAAGAGGGGAATGTTCCAACATTCTTTCCCACCTGCCACCTGGGCTGCTGTCGAGATGCCCGCGGTGAACTTCACCCGGCAATCCTTTTCAGCCCATCTCCAAGCGACCGAAGCTTCAATTATCCCATCACGGGAACAACACCCCTCGCTGCTACGCCAAATTTCGTTAGACTAGAAAATTATTACCGAATAAAATGAACCGAAGGGAAATAGGAGGAAACGAATAGGAAATTTCGCGTGAGCCCAATTGGAGCGTTTGTTTTCCTGCACAACTTCAAGATTCGCGGTGCTGCGAGACGTGGGTGCATTTTTTTGTGTCTCTCAACCGGATGAAGCAGACCGAGACAGTGGCACAAGAAATGCAAAAAGAGACGCGTTTTAAAGAGGGCAGGCGAGAGGGTTGAAAAGAATTGATAATTGCCGGAAACATTTCAACCACTTGAGCCCGTCTTTCCGCTTCGGAAACACTGGATATGAGTCTAGCAAAAAGGCAAGAAAAATCATCCCTTCCGAACCGTCCGTCGGAAAACAAAACGGTTCGTTGCTAAATTAACAATAAAATGATCGAGTTAACGAGTTGACGTGTGAATGGAACGTTCGCAACCCTCTGAGAGTGGAACTTCCTTCATATCAACAAACTCACTTGTAACTGGTAAGTGCGTGTTTAACTGCATTATTAACACGTGCACGATTACCTTCGAGTCCCGGTGCTCGTGTACGACTCCGGTACGAATGGGGTATCGTTTTTATCGTTCCAGCCATCAAACAGGAGAAATAACGCATAATTAAAATCGTCATAATTTTCAATTTCTTTGCTGAACTAACCCTCAGAGCAGAAAACAACTGTTCGGATCAAGATAAACATTTTGTGCGCATTGTTTAGGCGCTATTAAAGCTCCAACATTGTTGATGATTATCAGTTCTTATTCAATAAAAATAATTGGTTTTGGCATTTATTTAATTTTGTTGTATGCTTAGGTGTTTCTTTCCAGCTCTAGAACACGGAATACCCTTTGCTTTCCAACCCGTTTCCCTGGAGATATTCAGTGAAGTTAAGAATTATAATAATCTAACATTAGGATTTCAGAAAACTCGTATCATTTGAATGGTTCAGTCTCTAGCAGCAACTGTCACTTCTCCCAACGCTACCCAAATTCAAATCCACATTGCTCAGTCAAGCCTAGCTGCTTTTTTGTGTGGTTCTTCTGAAAATTTGATTTGGATTTTCAAAAATAATTATACATTTCGCGCAGTCGAGTGGATTTAGAGATGTGCTGCTAGACTGCTTTTGAAACGATAATGGTTGTATAATATTTATAATAACAGTTGACGGTTTTGGCATGTGAACCCGTCTATCAAAACCGCGATGTTGATGATGCAAAGTGCATAACGAAACCGAAAGTTTAACGGATTTTTTGTCTACACACTAATCCCGGGTTTTTTTTTATGTTGGTCTTTTTGCACGCCTGCTTCCCAGACGGTTTACGCTAAGGGCTATACTTACGGAGGTTTCTGACACTGGGTATCTGTTTCAAGGATTTGGGGGAATCTGCATACGCCCTTTTGAGTAAGAATGAAACCGTTTTCAAACAGGCTATTAGTTTTGTGTTGATTTTGAGTGATCAAACGCAAATGCGCCAAACCACTGGTGGCGATTTTATTACCACAGAAGAGATGAAATAAATACCAATTTGCTCAAACCCACTTACCTTTGGGTGCACATGCAGTTGCAAGATTTCAGTGCCCATTATTTTGACGGGGCTGTAAAAGCAAGTAGCCGTAACAGATCCGCAACGAACGCGCCCTTCCGGGGGAAGTGAGGAGACAAACTTTTGGCGAAAAGCCCTTCGAACGTAATAATTAAAGTGTCGTCTTACTTGAAACAAAACTTATCCCATTTCGGCACAGCGACCGCCGGGCTCCACTCGGGCCGGGGCGGTGTCCACACGAGCAAGACTGGGGACAAAGTTTCTGGCAGCAAAACTGCAGCAAAATTTTAATTTCATGCTTGTTGACTGCACATGCCGCTACCGTTGGCGAACGTGACGCCAGAAGTTCGCTCCTACAAACTGCGCCCCGAACGGAGCGAAAATGAACATGCATAAATTTCCTTTCACAAGTGATAAGATTAATTTCTTCTGCCGTCACACAAAATGCGGCCCAACTTACCTCTGCTGTCGCTTCGGGACTGACGGGCGGATGCTTCCCTTTTTCAAAAACTGTTCACCTTAAATTAGATCTGATTCGATTTGTATGAAAAAAGGAAACCAACATAACCGTTCGGTTGTCTTGGGCATTTCTAGCATTATAGTCCATTACCCAATACACCGACGTCGGTTCATGTCGCATTTTATGACTGGGAAATCAAATCCGAACATGGGAAATTTTGAAACTGTCCTATAGCCGTTGATCAATACTTACCAAACTTCTTTTTACGATAGTGTCGCGGCTATTTCCTAAAAGTTTCGCACGAATCTTTCCACGGGAACGGAAATCTCACAAGCCAGCGTACCGTTTGGGTCACACGACGGCAGTGACCAGTTCGGGGAAAAGTTTAATTGCCAAAGTTTCAGCGTTACTTCATAACTTATCGATAGTTTTAAGCGAAGGTTTCCGAAGCAACGGCCGCCGGTTCCATTAGTCAAAAGCAACCGAGAGTCGCCGCTTATCGAGGTTTTCCCACCGAGGGTCCTCACCGTGGCCGTGTCTATTTCTATCGTCCGTATCCGTCGTGGCCGTTTTTCTTCGGGGATCGATTTCCGATGCCGCGGAGAAGGGCCACAGAAACTTTGGATAGTTATGTTCCGTTTAGCCTCTCGCCTGGCGTCTCTTCGGGCGGACGAGTTGAATGTGTATTTTATTTTTCGCTGAAACATTTCCGACCATCGGTCATACCCTTCGGGCCAGCGATTTGCCGGCATCTATCGTCGGCATCCCTTGTGCTACACTCCAACTCAAGCTCGACCAACCACACGATGATATTAGATTCCAATAAAAATCGCATCGATGTCGATAATCTCGTCAAATCGCGACCCCAACGCGATAGTTCCTCAAAGTAATTAAGTTTCTGTTTTGTGGGTCCCATCCGTTCCCAGATTCGGCCCAAGCGGGAACGGTTTGTATCCCCTTTTCCCTCTACGGTGGGAACGTTACTCGGCGAACGGCGTTGATTGACGATTGTCACACGCGTCGGAACTTGTCCGCCGTTGGTTTATCGGTTTTATTTTTTCTCATGCCCGCCGATGGTTGCTTTTGAATATATTAGCTAATAAATTTTGTGAAGCGACGAACCTTTTGCTATGATCGCTTCATACCACCGGCCATTAAACGCGCTCTAGAGGGATGAGGAAACTGAGGCAGAGGATGATGATGCGTTGGAGCCCGGTGGATCCAACGTACGTCTTTGATATTCTCGGAACGTTTCCGAAACGTCAACCGCTTCAACACCTCAGCGGACGCAGACAGTCGTTCAGGAGTTTGACGCATCCTCGCGGCCGTCCTGCAGCGGTGCGCGGTTGTGACCGGAATGGCGGATTCAATAAATTTCCCGTTTATAAGAAAAATCATAAAAACGGACGCTCCTGACCACCGATAGAACTCCCCAATACGCCCAGCGAAACCCAACAGAGCAAAAAACGCGCAACATCGTTCAACGCGGGCAAACTGTGTGAGACAATACGAAAAAAAGCTCTCCCAGCAGCGACCTTCGGATCCGCGTGGAGCAAAGACGAAGGCAGCCCAGAGTGGACGCACGCAGTGGGGACATTTCCAGGGAGGTCCGATGGCAGAAGCCGGTCTAATGGTGTGAACATAAGAAATTCACATTCACATCATCTTCGGGGCGATTTTTGTATATTTTTCACTTGAAGTTTCAGTTTTATGTGAGCGTTGACATCTCCTTCCAGTAAGGGATCCACCTTCATTCGTCTTTGGCGGTCATCAACGAACACGAACACGTGGGTCGAACACAGCAGTTTGATAAGTTGTTTAGGGACGGCATTGCAGTAGAATGATTCAGTTTTTTTCGTTATCGTTTATTTGCTAATTCATTGTAGTTTTCCGATTTGAGTGATACAAATGTAATTCACCAATAGTACAATATTTTCCACGTTTCGAACTAATCTCACAATTGACGAAAATATTCAGCTATCCTGCTTGATCATATCGGCAGCCTTCTCGCCAATAAGGTAGCTCATGGCACAGGTGTGCGCGGACGGAGGCTCGGGAATGATGCTCACATCGGCCACACGCAGCCGGCCGATGCCGCGAACGCGTAGGCGCGCATCCACCACGGCCTCCGGATCTCCCGCCGGCCCCATGCGGCACGTTGCAACCTGATGTTCGAACGTGGACGTCAGCATGCGCACGTGACAGCGCCAGTAGTCGTCCGAGTTGAACGTCCAGTGCTGGCACCCGGGCACTGGGCGCGTGTACTGCTCGATGCCCAGGCGCTGCAGAGGCTTCGCTTGCGCAATGCGCAGCACCTCCTTGATCGCGTACACCAGCGCCTCGACGTCGCGCTCGTCCTCGAAGTACTGATACCGGAACAGAGGGTGGTGGAACGGATTGCGCGACTTCAGCTCCAGCCGGCCGACGGTGTGCGTCTTGAGCAGCATGGGCAGGAACATGAAGTTGCGCGTGCCGACGAGCGGGCCGTAGTAGTCGCGTACCAACGCGTCGGGCAGGTGGTAGGCGAGCCGGGAGGCGTACGACGAGTCGAAGCTGAACGACGTGAACGACTGCATGACCTCCACGTCGGGCATGGCCGGGTCCGGGTCGCTGGCGACGGGCGACTTCACGTAGAGCAGGCTCTCGATCGAGTTCGACGTCAGCGGACCGGTTCCGTTGCGGAAGCGCGCAACCTCGTCCAGCGTGACGACCTGCTCGAGGCTGATCAGGTTTTCCTCCGCGTGCGGCACGTTCCGCACGATAAAGATGGGCCCGAACACGCCTCCATGCTCGTAGATGCGACGACCCACGGGGAGATCCTGCAGCACGCCAATTCCATGCTTCGCCAAATGCTCCGCCGGACCGATGCCAGAGTTCATCAGCAGCTTCGGGGTCTCGAAGGCTCCTGCCGAAAGGATCAGCTCTCGCCGGGCGCCCACCGAGTGGTATTGTTTCTTTTTCGTAAACCGCACCCCCGTGGCTTCCTTCCTGCCTGAGGGGGGATGAATTTATACTCCATGTTGAAGATTACTGCTCTAGCTAAACTTACCCTCGTTGAAGAGAATCTTCGTGACCCAGGAACGGGTGGAAATGTGCAGGTTGGGCCGATGGCGAGCGTCCTTCAGGTAGGCGGTTCCGCCCGTGACACGATGTCCCCGTTCTGTGTGCGCCTGCAGGAACGAAACGCCCAGGTTGTCGCCGGCGTTATAGTCCAGGTAAGGGTACCCGGCCTCTTCGGCGCTCGCAACGAACGCCTTGGACACCTCCGACCGGAACGGACAGTCCTCCACCGACACACGGCCCACCTTACCGTGCGCACCGTTCCCACCGAAGTCCTTGATGTTGGCGCGTTCGATTTTCCTGTAGTAAGGCAGCACTTCGTCCCAGCTCCAGCCCTCCATCCCGGCCCGGGCCCAGTTGTCGAAGTCGCGTCGGTTGCCACGGGTGTAGATCACGTTGTTGATGAGCGACGAGCCGCCGACGCCACGTCCGTGCGCCCAACTGCACCGGCGTCCGGTCAACCCGAGGCAGCCGTGCTTCTGCGGCTCCGTGACGTACCCGAAGTTGTAGTCCGTCGCGGCCAACATCGGCCCCAGTAAGGGGCCCGTCGAAAAGGCCGGCCGTTCGCCTCGTCCAATCTCGAGCAGTAGCACCGTCAACGAGGGGTCCTCCGAGAGTCGATTGGCCAGCACACACCCGGCAGGACCGGCACCGACGATCACGTAATCGTACACCGCGTGCAGCTGCGGGCTACCGTAGTCGATTTCGTCCACCTCCGACAGCATGTCCGTCAGCTCTTTGAGCCCGCCGCGATCCAGAAAGGCCATCGATAGCCGCAAACCGCTCGAAACCACAAGTAAAACACTGACCCAACTCAACATCGCTTCCTACTGGTAACTTTGCCTTGAACCACTGTTGTACAAACTAAGATTGATCGAACGCACTTCAATGATTCTTCTAACCGATTTTATGCGAAAAAGCGCTTAATCGCTTGGATGCACGCTCCAGAGTAGCTCGAAGTGTTCTGCTGCACGGTGAAGCGAGAGTTTAAAACTGGCTGGATGTTCTTGCGCATTCGAGCGGTACTAGCAAAACCGGTTACGCAACCCAGAACCCGTTAGCGGTTCTTAAGACGCGCAGCTTCCTGTCCCACCTGCGATGAACGAGAATATTTTGCCACATTTTTTGCACGAAATTTCTCCAGAACAAAACAGAGATCATCAACCTGAATACATTTCATCAGCGCAGAGGTCATGTTGAGATTGGGGGGTTAAGTTTTTTTCTCTCGAAATTATTCTAATTTTCTCTACGTTAGTAGTTCGCTTTGTACGGGAAGATAAGACATCACATAATTATCTCATCTCTTAATGTGAAACGAAAAAAGCGATATCACATGTCACACGATATCACAAGAAGTACAGGTATTACGAAAAACAAACATTACCCTTCTTATCTAACCTTTCTTTAGCAACTTTAACTTTTTTTCTTACTGTAATATTTTTCCTAATGCCATGTATAACATCCTTCAAACGAATGTCGCATAATTCAAATATAACCCAAACCTCAATATCGCATCGAAAAAGGCGCTATGTAATACTCTTCATTCGTTCTTCCCTCCAACTGCACATATGCTGTATTCCCTGCGCCCTGCCTGTCTCTCCTTAATAGCTTCCGAGCGTAACATTTTCCGGTTCACACATTATGGCACTGTGCAAAAACCCATCTCGGCAAACATGCGCCTCATCCGGTTCCGGTTCGCAGGATTTTATCCCTTTGACAAAGACACTCCGCGCTGGAAATTGATACACTGCAATGATACCATCCTCTACAATCGCTGTCGCTTTTTTCACTGTCCGCTAAAATCAGCTTAAGCTCTCGGCACATTTATGAACTGCATGTAGTTTTCATAAATACCACGCCCCGAACCGGGGCCAGCTTTTTCCTTCTCCGTTTTTCCTCGGATGACTGATTTGATTAAATGTTTACATTATCCTTTTAATTTCCTCACCACTCATTTTTCATGTCCGGCTCTGCTCCCGGGCGGCGCGTCACAGCCGAACCGGGAAAATGTCGCATTTTCTTTCCTTTTCCTTCCATTCCCGTCTATTTTTCCAGCAGATTATTTTCACACTGCTCAAACAATAAATCTTCTTTCATCTGTGCACGCGACACGGTAAACACGCCGAATGCATCCAGTTCCCCTGTGGCGTCCATGCCTTAACTGTATGTGTGCGTGTCTGGATACGTGTGCACGGTGAAGCGTGAAAAGTGTTTACAAGCTTCCTCTGGCGATTTGAATCCCCACATAAATTTACAAATAATTACATTCCATACTTCGGCATTCTTCGACGGGTAGGAAAGGCTTGGAAAAATGATGAAACGATCCACACTGCTGGCAAGTCCACCGGCGAATCGTTCCCTCACGCCGGCCAACATTTGGTCCTACGTTTTCCCCCTGCTAGCGGGGACCTTTAACGCCCTCTGCACGATGCCATCGGGCCCGAGGGAACTGCCCTCCGAACGGACGGCGGACGGATCGTGGACGGCTGACTCAATAACTTGTTTATAATTTCACACTTAATTCATTTGACAGATGTCATTTTTGTATCGCTTCCACTTCCACCGGCTCCAGCGACGCCTATGACATCATGGACAGTCGCACCAGCACGTGTTCCATTCTTCGGAAGGTGATGCGTTGCGTCCTGGAGCTGTTGATGTCCCAACACACCTTCTCTTCCCTCGCTAATATGCTGAGCTACCAAAAGGATATTACAACCAGCTTTTACTGCTACACATTTCCCGAAAAGGGGAATGAATTTTCCTAGCAGGGATGATAAAAAATCACGCGGGAAGGAGAGCGTCGGATGGGCCGTACAACCTATTATTTGTTTAATGGGTAAGAAGTCACTCACCGGAACGTAATCGTCCTATTCCACAATACGACCTGTTACGGTTAGCGTGAAAAAGGGATCTTCATTGCCGAAGCCTCTGATGGACGTGGAAAAAATGACACAACCAGTCGAATCTGCGAGTATCCTTACATCAGTGCCTGGCGACAAAGAAACGGTCCATGTAGCACCGTCACTCCGAGGAGCGAGTTGTAATCGTGATCCTACTTTTCGAAACCGTACCTCTCCCTCATTCGCAGCACAAACAGGCCCTTCGATGAAGGTGGGCTGAGAGTAACGTACATTCACAATCACATCAGTGATTGACGAAACGAAGAGACGAAACACTGTGACAAAATAGAGTAAACATTAATAAAGGACGATGGGATAAATTTGAAAAGATATATGTATTTACCTTCCTTTGGCAACATTAGCCACACACTCTCTCGCATGATCGAGTGGGTTTTCAATGTCCTTCCGTTTTTTTACTTTTATGTGGGCCCCTTTTTTTGCAACTTCGTTACATTTAAGCGCCGCCGTATCGGCATCATTCCTTGATGTGACAATGCACATACACCATATATATATTTTCAATTATCATCCCGGACAGACAAGGGCAGCTGGAGCCGGGATCAACAAAAAGAAAAATCGTATCCTCTAGAGATTGACAGCGATGAAAAGCGACGAGCAAAAACAAGAACTCAATCGGAATGTACGTCACTACTGGTGATAGTAAAGTCAAATAACGTTAGCCGGACCGTTTGAGTCACAGGAAGACCGTAAGCGCCGCACACGCCGGTATGCATTTATTGATATCAATTTGTAATAAAATATGTATAGAACTAATGCATTTCCAGTCTGATTTCCCAATTTCAAAGAGAATTGCCAGATGAGTTACATAGACGCTGACCGTTCCTCGGTCTTTTCACCCCCGGCTCGGGGTTAGTGGCACCCTCGTTGCTGTGGCCGGTATTTCGGAATAGGACAATAGGAAATCGATGCTGAGACAAGTGAAACGGTCAACCGGGCCGGGCGAACCCTGCAAAATGGGGTCTCCAATGTCCGTTCGGGATAATTACTGAATAAATCATGACGTGAAATTGATTGCCTTTCGTTTCGATTCATGAACCTGTGTGGATGTGTGCGTGGATGGTACAATCTGTACGTGCACTTGCGAGCGCAAATTCCACTGGGATCAATAGAGAAAGAATCTTTAATGTTGTTTAGATAATTGCAAAGGATTTTTCGTATCGTTGACCTGACCCGACGGTCAGAGGATTTCATTCTGCAATGGCAAGAGTATTATGATGCTTAACTTCGATTTTCCAACATACATCGTGTTTACATTCTGCGGCACTATGTAGTTGGTGTGTTACACTGCTACACCCAATGTAGTACATTGGTTTGTTTCAATCGTAATAACTACAGAAATCCACGACAAGATGTCAAGATGAGAAGCCTGTAATATGTTTATGACTGTTTTCGATTCGAAATTGTATCAAAAAAAGTTTCCAAACATCTTCTAAATGTACATAAGCTGTTTCATTACCGCAAGAGCAAACAAAAAGCAGAGAGAAGGAAAGAGAACAGTCACAGTGACAGAAAGATAGAGAAAGAAAAGCAAGAAGAGAGCTCGTGCATAATTGAATACCGAAGAGGAAATCCTCTACATTCCGAGAGTGTCAACACGTGGTAAATGTTGAGCATCGCTTCTTCCTATGTTTGCTTCCCATTCGCCGCTTCTGTTCTGCGTTGGTATCGCCATCGAGACAGGAGACAGCACGGCGACACCGTTTCGCTCAAAGGGCCTCCGGGTCTGGCCGGATTCCCCGAAACGTGTCCTTGATGTCGGGCCAGCTTAAAGGTGAGACTTCCGAGGAAAGGATTGTGTAAAGTCGGCCGCACCGCAAACCGTGCCAACCATCGTGCAAAAAACACCATGTCGAAGACCCTCTTTTCGGCACCATTTCTTTGGACTTTTGATCGAAATGCGGTCCATTTCGGTCCAAACATGCCCGTTTGATGTGCTCCTGCTGCGGCAGGGTAGAAAATTTTGATTCACATCAATTTTAAGTGGTAGAAAGAATTATTGATTCCCTTTTCCGGACGGTCCGAACGGTCCCCCGGTGGATGATCAAAGTGAATCGAAAGCACACGAAAATGCACGCTCGCCCCAAGAAACCCTCCCGGACGGACGGGCGGGGGAACGAAAGAACGGAATCGCGGTAGCTCATTGAATTATCAATATCTACGAAATGGATCTGAGCGGTTGTCGGTGGCATCTTTCAAAAATTCGCTACACCGTTCGCCTTCGCCCTACGAGTTCGGGCGGGCGCGTTCGGACCTCTGGAAACGACACCGCAGTGTCATTCGGACGGCGTTGACATTGGATCGGGCTCGGGCCGCCCTGGACGCGGGCTGGACGAGGGACGAGGGGATAAAATAATGCCACTCTGTCTGCCAGTGCCGTTTTCGCAGCATAAAAGGACCGAAAAGCGAAGGGCATTCAGCTTCGTTCAGGAGCGAACGAGGGCAGGAGTCTAAAATGTCTCCTTACGAGTTTTGTCTGTATTGCATCCAAGCATTCGACGACGAACGGAAATCACGGCCGGTGCCTTCGATTTCCTCCGAAAACGATCACCCCGAAAAAAAATCTGGCTCTCTTCGCGAAACACAACCCCCCGAGGAACCCTTCCTATCACCCACGTCCTGGCGGGGTGCCTTTATTCTTTCAATATTTTCCTTGAACACCTGAGAATTTTTTAAATTATAAATTTATAAATACAGTGTGAATAAATCCCACCGCACACCGCTTTTACCCCTATGCCCTTCAACCCCTCGCCTGTTCCTCTATGGAAAACCGATCAGAGCCGACATCGACACTGCACTGATGGTGCCGCAGTTTGGAGGATGCACAAAAAAGGGAATACCGCTTTCGACACCTTCGCGACATCAATACCTGCCCTTTCGATCGATGTTTAAGATGGGCTTTTGCATTTTTGTTCGCTTTTTTCAACATGCTCCAGAGACAGCTATGAGCCTGGGCTCTGTTTTCCCTGTGTGTGCTGGGCAGCGTAAGAGTCGTTTGAATGACAGAACCGGATTCGCTCCACCGAAATCGCCCCAAAACAGTGATTTGATCGCCGCATGAAAAGGGATTGGCAAAGGGACAACCAATGCAGCCTCGATTGTCTCCGCTGCTCAGGACAATGCTTCCTGTGTCGGTAGTGATGATGATGAAAGAAATATGATCAGCATTATAAATAAAATATTACTAGCGTACGGATTTCGGGGAGAGAAAGAATACAAATTTGGGAACATCATGGAACAATGTGCAATAATATTTCAGGGATATTGGCCAAACTGAGTGGTTTCAGGGGCTGAAAGCATATCGGTAAGCTTGAGCAACCCAGGAGGATGATTATGCTCGTCCTTTAATATTTTTCAGAGTTCTATAACTTTGTAAAATCCAACATTCAATCTATTCAAAGGATATTTTTTATGTTACAGTATTTAATTATTGCATTACCGTAAGCCAGCGGTAACGAATGAAATTCAATACCATCACTGACACGGATTATTTACTGCGAGCAGCCATATATCCTCCAAACCTTCTATCGTTCCTTCCACCGAAGCCGGGGGATTTACTTGCACAAGTTTTCCGGGTTTCATGGATTTTCTACGCCAGCCTTCTGAGCCTCCGACATGCAAATTCAATTTTCCTCCCGATCGAACAGCGCTCCGACGGCGTCATCATTTCCATTTCCACGTGCGAGGAATTTAAATATTTCGCCACGCCGCTTTCGGAGCGCCGCACACGGAAAGCGGACTTACGCGCGCCTCTACGTTGGGCGATAAAAAAGTAAATTATTTGTCACCAAGCACCACCAGGCCCACCGGGCGCCGGGGCTGGTGGAGGTTGAGCGGAACGCAACAAATTAATAAACGGTCAAATCCCCCGTGAAAATGACCGTAAAGAAGCGTGTTTGTCGCAGATTCAATTATTTGAATTTCATTTAAATAAGTGCCGGATCGTGTCGATTATTTTTATGACGATCATCACTTCCTTCTCCACACACCATATCGAGTACGCTTAGGAAAGTATTTGACGGCGAGTGAAGTGAAGAAAAAAAAACACCAAGGAAATTATGACAAATTTGATTAAAACTTCCATTGTAGCTCAGTTAAGTGTGACACTCTCTCTCGCTCCGGGAGGCACCCTCGTCCCATTGGCAGGGTTGGGCGAAGAAACCGAGCCAGCCCGAGCGAGATTACCGCCGTCCTCGGCATGGAAAAGGGGACCGAACGTTTTATGCAAAATGCGCCAAGGGTGAAGTGTGACCAACAATTGGCCAAATATTACCGGCAATTTATTACAAATTTTAAGGCATCTGTTTCACCGGAACCGTATGCTTCTGAGACTAATGGAAACAGCCCCCCTGCGCATGTCTGGTTTGATAATCGTTTCGCTAGGATTGCTCAGCTGCGTTTTACATATGACACAGCAACACGCATGATACATACAGGGGAATTGTTTAAAATTGCTATAAATCGTTAGGTATTTTTGAACCTCGTTCAACCTGTGTAAACATTTTCCTTAGATTCAAACATCCATATACAATTTTCGAAGGAGTTTTCCACAAACTAAGGAACGCTTCTTATTGAAATATAAAGTGTCTTTTTATTTGGTCCAATCATGGTTTAGGCCATCAACTTGAAGCTGAACAGAATTGAATAAACGAACCAGTGCAGCGAACACAAACACCAACTCACAAGCCGTGGTGTTATTATGAAATTTTGAACATGCACGTGCTGCATCTCAAGTTTCCGTGACGTAAATCTTAGGATTGCGATAAAAATCGTAACATCGTTTCTCGTTTTCAGCGCCCGCACACGCCACCGAGTTTCACCCTTCGGCTTTCCACTCGCTGTCACATTTCTCAATAGCATTTCCACTCGTTAAGGGTATTCTTTATCCAACGTCAAACAAATCCTTTATCCTGCTGCAAGCAGGACAACAGTAAAGGGCAGGGGGGGGTGGGGGTGGGCTGGGGGGCAGAGAGATAAAAAGAGAAGGTGAAAGAAAGAGACAAAAAGAGCGAGAGCGATGGGAGGAAATAAAACAACACATTACTCGGAATGAAAACCCGAAAAGGAAATTTTCCCTTCCTCAGCTGGGTCTGGCAAAGCTGCGGAAAACCTTTTTATCAAAAACAATAAATTTTCAAATAAATAAAACCAAGATCTCGCTTCCCGGTTGCTCGATCGAACCTCCCGGACCCCCGTTTTTCCGGGAACACTAAAACGAAGCTACAGCGAAGCAGCCAATCCGATAAACAAAAATTGCCATAAAAATCTCATCTGTATGGATAAAATGTAATATCTCGCACCAGCATTACGCCCCTCCCTCTGCGTTGCCCACAGTCCTTTCCCCCACCAGGCAACCCTGTGTGGCGTGGGTGGCGTGGTCGGTAGTATTGCAAAATGGACGCCAGCGACAAAAGATGAGGAAAAACAATAAAATGCACGAAAGGGAAAAGCGTACGAGCGGCGCAAAGTGAACCAGCTCCAAACGTATTGCCCTTGTTGTTGCTGACGGAGGGACCCGCACGGGCTGGATGGAAAACGACGGCCATCGAGAATGAGAAAATCCGGGAGAAACCCGAAAGGGATTTTCCGTTCACTTCCGATGAGCTTATATTAACTTATTTTTATTTTATTTTGCTGCTTTTGCTGCGCTCCCAACCTTCGGCAACGATATGGAGTCGGCGTTTGGGGTGAAGTTTTTTTTTGTCTCCCTTGCCTTCCGTGGAGAGGTTTATGTTTCTTTTTCCATCCAACTGCGCCATCCTTCGCGATGGAAGATCAATATTTTCTGCCCTCCATCAACGAACGGGGAAGCGAAAGCACTAAAAAAAGGATCAAACGGGCGACGGAGCGACGGTGGGGTAGCATAAATATGGCGAAAGCGCTGGCCATTGTAGTGTGGACCCCTTACAGCAAGGACGATGGGTGGGTGGAAAAGTCATCCACCCACTCGCACACTCCTCAAAAAACGGGGGACTCACCGTGAATAGTATAACGCAACCCAATCGCCATTGCTAAGCGTCGTGAAAGATGTGGCCCAAAAAAGGAAAATTGCACGCCGTCCTCTCCGAGCCGACACACTCCTCCTCCTCGCCTTGACCAATTCGGTCACGCTGGTGTTGCGCCCATTTTGTACCTTCGCTGGGGCACCCGCGGGCTGGGAGGGAAGAAGATCCTGCGTGAAAAGTGGGAGGTAAAATTTCTCATAAAATAAGACCGCGATAACCTTCTCTGAACCGTCTTTTTCGCTTTTACCAGCCAGGACTTATGCGACATTGCCTTTCGGGACGGTCCTTCTGGATCCTCGCCCCTAATTCAGAGGTTCGCTGTACAATTGCTACCCTGCGCTGCCAGGCAATTGGTCCGCAAGTAACCCGCAATATTTTCCTTCCTGGGGTTTTTTTTTACCTACACAAACCTATTTTTTATCTCAGCTTCAGCTTCCCGCCGCTGCTTCGCTGCGAAAAACGGCACTCTGGTTCGGGTTCGCCTGTTTCTTCCGCCCGTTTTATTCGTCCAAATAAAATTGAGATGTATTTTTTACTCAGTAAAAAAAATAAAAGACAAATGCTTTATTTTATTATATATTTATGTAAATTTTCGAGATTATACCTTTTTCTCCCCCAAACGACCGAAATTTCCCCTTTCAGTACTTCCCCGCAAAAAGGGTATCGATGTGACAAAAGAGCCCGCAGTAGCGGGAGTGGTGGCGAAGGAAAAAGTATATTCTGTTCATTGTTTGCACAGCGCTCGGAACGAGACACCGAAGTCCCTACGTGTACAACTTTTTCACTGTCAATTTCGCACGTGTTGGATTCAAGATCGAGCGATACTGAATCGGTATGAAATGTTGGCAAAAGTTTGCGGCAAAGATTTCGGTGAAAAATCGCCCTTAATAATCGGTTTACTAAAGTCGCTTAGAACCTTTCATTTTTCTCCGTTTTTCAGTCTACATGTACAAATGTTTGGTGAGTTTAGATTTGCAAAACAAAACCATCTAATAACAGAAGAGTAAATGATCTAGTATTTGTCAATCCCTTCATAGTTATCGTCATTGAAATTATTGTGTATGCCTGAAGTAGCTGTGAATTACACTATCCTCTCCATGCAATACTTATATTATTTTGTCACAGCTGAACTGTTTACTGAGGAGCAAGAATGTAATCCATTCGATGAAAGCGTCTACGCAAATCGTTTCCCTTTCGAATCTGGAGCAGCCAAGAAAGGAGAAACACAAGCTAAAGGCCAAGCATAACATCGTTGTATAATATCAGCCTCGGCTAACGTCTCGCAGGTTCCCCGCAAACATGCTATGATTTATGTTGTTTAATGGGAAATTAGCATCAGCAGTAAAGTTTTCCGCGCGCTGTAAACATAGCCTCTCTCCTTGCGTTTTCTTCTGTGACTGTTTCTTCCTAGGAAGTCGCTAGGAACATTAGGGGAATTTTTTTTTATTCTTTGCTTTCCTCCACGAATCGTCCCGAGATCTATCTGGCATGGCCACTCTTCGTTCCGGTGGTGATATTGTGTGTGTTTTCCATTTATGCCTAAACAGGGATCATTTTCTTTCGCACGATCCTTCGTTCCAAACAGCGAATGAAATGAGATGAAAAACTTGCTCAAGAAAGATGAATCAAATGCAGAAGAGCACTCGCTAAGACGTCAAATTCGAGATCAAAAGGACGAAACCTCTCCTACCAACTCAAGGCTTACGCCCCATCCCCACCGACCAAAGATGTTGGCCCTTGAAGGTCCGCGTTGAAGTATCCGGAAAAGCCAAGAAACAGTGGCTACAAAAACAACAGCACGCTTCAACGCAAGTCGTAATTTTGCATCACATAAATTTGTTTGGACAAGGTTAATAAAACCGAACAGTGATTAGCAGGCGTGAGTGGTGAATGCTTTTTTTTCTCGTTTTCGGTCCCTTCATCAGGGGCTGCTTCCACCCCCTGGCAGTGCCCAGGCACTGTTCTTCCTTCGCCCACAAATATTGCTTCCACGTTAAACCATTTCGATACTGAGGTTGATTAATTCACGCAACTTTGCGGGCATCGTTCTCTTCCTTTACAGCCTCTCTCCGGTGGCTTCTATACTAGTTCGGGTTGAATGGATTTTTCCATTCAAAAACAACATTTTAGGGACGACATTCTTAGAGAGTTCTTCAAAAATAGTCATACGAAAACCATTCGTCGTTCATCTCTCCCCCTCGGTCGATCCTTATCGAACGTGGAAGTTGTTTTCATAATGCACAACCACCCATATTCACCGTTTCTGTCCTTTTTAATTCGTTTCCCGTTTAAAGTGATAAGTCCGCATCGAAGGTGACTGAGAGTTTCATTCGAGATTTTCACACTTCTCTCCAGCAGGGCAGCTCCTACGGTGAGGATAATTGCATCGTGTCGGATTTTCTCCCGCCAGTACGGCCTCCCGATAAGGTCCCCTGATCCTGCTTCTCAAATCCCTCCCGGGGTCGGATGGACTGAATATGTTTTCCCGCTTGTTGCTGCAACTTGCTGTCAACCTGATTTCCATGTCAAAATCAAAACGAACGAACGATGAGACGGCACCGAACCGGGGGTGGAGTCGAATAAAACAAAAATGACAATTTTCCATTAATAACTGAGGAGATTATTTTAATCCCTTTGTACGACTCTATAGCTACCACGCGGATGATAGTCAACAACCGAACAGCTACACAATCGCTCTATTGACTGTGAAATTGTACACTTGTTCCCGATTTACCGTGCACCCTTCCACGCTCGCACGCTACTCCTAGTTGTAGGGGTGCCAAAAAATCGCCCATCGACGGACGGAGAAACCTTTTGCTCCCTAATCCGAAGCCCTCAGCATTTTGCGTATCCATAGTGCACTGTTGGCCCTTTTTTCGGGCGAGGAGAGAAAATTATCACTGCTGGCGACTGTACGCGTACATTTCCTCCTTCATACACAGACCGGCAACTCGGCTCGGTGTGTTGAGGATCGCCATCGAACGGCACAGGTTGCCCCTTTCGACTGTTTCCACAAGACGTGGTTGATAAAGCAGAAAATTATGTTTCGGACAAGGTACAGGGTATGAGATGGGGAGGTTGTGGGTGGGGCCGGCCTGGGACGTCCGGGATGAGCGGAACTTAATCTTCATAATTGTACTTCCGACGGTGATACTGCGTCAGGGGTGATCCTTATGCTGAATGCTCGATAACGCATATTTCTCTCCTCCAAGGGAGACTTCTACTGTTGACAATAAATTCACGGTATTTTTTCCTACTGCGCACTGTGCTTCCAAACAGTAAGGGAGACATCGGTTGGTAATTTTTCCGAATAATAGACAAGACCTTCTAGCTTTTGAGGGAAAAGTTTCATAATTGCCTTTATTTTTGCCAGGAACATTTTTCCTACAAAACACTACACCCCCTTTCGCCAGAGGCAATCGATGGACTTTCCCCTTAGCAACCGGCCTCGGAAACAGTCGGCAACAGTAACAGTAACGAGTAAATGCGTCCAGATGGCAAAGTGGTTTAGAGTTAATCTTTTGTTCGTCCGGGTCTCGCCTCGGAGTCATTTCCGCGGTCGGTTCCGGGTTCAGTTTAATGATGCAGCATCGAGCGCGGGAGCGACGAAAACAGGCACCGGATGTCCAACAACCCTCCATCTTCGGCCGACCCGCCACCATATAGCAGTACTTGATCTTCCGCTGCCGGACGTCGCTACGTACGTGATGGAAATGTCCTGATTTAGGGACGAAAATTCCCGTAAAATTACCCTCCCTCGGAGTGGAAAGATTTTCTCCGGGGTCAGGGTTCGTGTCGTTTGCGCACAAATACTTTTATTCGTGGGTTCGTGTCGCCATGGGTTGGCCAGCCTCCTTCTCTTTCCTTCTCGAACGGTTTCCCTCTTTGCCAAGCCCCAAGGATGGTACG
>JAOEFI010000004.1:26760085-26793959 GCA_034621735.1 Anopheles plumbeus
ATTTGTGTCGATCTCGAGAAAATTCCGCACATTTGGTACAAGCTCCCGTCGCTGCACTTATCGATGGGGAAATGGCATCGAGAACTGTTCCTTCGGCTAGGGTTGCCGCCCCTTTCGCGTCCGCCAGCCGGAGCGGAGGTATTTTCTTCCTTGCGCGAGTCCGTCCGATGCGTGCACGCACAGAAATAGTACCGTCACATTCTGTGCTATTTCTGCGATCACTTTTTTCGCCCGACTTCTTTTCCTTTTTTGGGCCCACGAGGCTCAATTCCAAACGACATTTAATCGCCTATTTTAATCCCCGATCACTTCGTTCTCCTCCCCGTCCGGATGACCCTCTCCGCTAAAGTGTATAATTGCGCGAAGAATGGCGGCGTGCAGATGACAAAGCAAAGCACGTCCCAAATCTGTTCCTGTGATGTTTTTCCTTCGCGCCGGTGACAAATCAGAATTCCTTACCTTTCTCTTTAGAGAATATCTTTTCACGGAGGGCTTTTCTTACTATTATACTATGTGCTTCTTCTAAAAACAGCGGTTTCACCGTGCTCCGACGTCGTCCTTCCCCGTAAGCTACCTCTTATCTTTACCATTGAACCGCAACGGCTTTGTTTGTCACCGATATTGAGCGATCATACGCGTGATCCCTCGCCGTTTATGATCCTCCGTGTTGTTTTCCGCCCATTCCGCCGTTCATCCCATGTCATGCCTTTCCAACAAAACCATTCTCGAGAACCATTGTTGTCAGCTCATAATTGTCAACATCGCCATGTTGACATTGGTCCAATTTGTCGAAAGAAAGATCAAAGAAACGAAAGCTGATCGGCTCATGGTCGTTCACGATCCGTCTCCGCTTTGTGTGGCGCGTGTGTGTGTGTGTACTTTTCGATGTGTAGGTGAATGTTATGTGCGACGTTTTTCGCGGGCACAGCTTTACCTATAACCATCCCAAAGCCCTCTCTTACAACCTTCGCGACGCGCGCAAGAAAATTGGGAAATATTAATCTTCTGGGTCTCTCACATTTTTCAAGGATATCAATATTCATTTCATTCAGAGCTAGCTACCGTGTAATGAAGACATTTCGTGTTTCCTCGCTGACAAGGAATCGATAGTTTTTGTTCGCTTCCGTAACCGTTTTTCTTATGTTTGTTTCGATTTTGTGATTGTTGTGAGTTTTGGAATTCCGAGAACGTAGCCATACAAAAAATACACTCAATCAAACTGGGAGGACATACAAAATACACACTAGTTGGAAAAAGGGACTAAATGAGGGACAGTACAGGACAGTGCGTATTTGTGGAAGAAACGCTCCATCAAAAGCATGAAAACGATCGTAAGGTAACGGGGACACTAATTTACAAATAAAATGTAAAATAAAACCTTAGAAGAACATTACTACAGTAGTGTAGGAGACTTGCACATAGAAAAACACAGATACTACTACCAATTGCAGGAAATTCAACCACTGACAAAAAATTACATGTAAAATCATCTTACAAAACAACAAGATCCAAAGATGATAGCAGACGTAGAACAAAGACAAACAGAGATAGAGAGGTGAAGAGAAAGAGAGAGAGAGAGAGAGAGAGAGAGAGAGAGAGAGAGAGGGAGAGAGAGAGAGAGGGATATGAGAGACACAGCACGGGAGGGTACGAGAAAGAGAGAGCGAGAGATATGGAGGGCAGCAGGTAGTGGATTGTTTCTGGAATCACGGAAAGACGGTTTTTTTGTTCGGAATGGTTCCATGGTTGGCTCGATGGGGCGGGGCGGGGTGGAGGGGTTTTTGGTTGTTGTTGGTTGTTTGTTTTGTTCCTTTACCTTGGTAGAGAATCCTCGATCGCAGATTGTACATTTGAATGGGCGCTCCTTCGTATGGCTTCGGTAATGAATTTCGAGTGCGGAATTACAGGCGAAAGTTTTAAAGCAAATATTACAAGTTGTTGTGTTTCCACGGACGCCTACAATTAATCAAATTTTCTGTAATAAGAAATCTGAATGTTCTGAAACGATATGGTTAACGTTTGGGGTGCGGGAAGGGAACGGGAAGGGCAGGGAGAGGAGGAAAGAGGGTGACGAACGGCGGCATCGGTGGGATTAATGGAGGAGAGTGAAAGCGAGCGCGAGGAGGAACGGCGGCACAGATCGAGGAGGGTCGTTGCGGCTGCGGCGGCAATGAATGAAGCGCGCGCTAGCAGGGTTGGCAAAATGGCAACGCAAAAGAGATCGAGATGGCGTGATGGCAGATGGCATGGATCGGGCGGGCAATGGGGACGGGGCTGGCGGGGTGGGGAGGCAGGTGAGAGGGCCGGGGCAGGTGGCTCCACTTGGAGGTACTTACCGAAAAGGCCGAACGGGGGCATGCTGGAGCCGGGCGGCCCGATCGGCACATTGCCGAGGAATGGCGGCCGGTTGATGAACGGCGGGAACTGGGGCATGCCGAGGAAGGGCGGCCCGTACGGGAAGGCAACGGCGGCGGCGGCGGCGGCGGCTGCAGCGGCTCGCCCGGCCGCACTGGCCTGCTCGGCGCCGCTCATCGTCGGCGGGGTGGAGATGGGCGAGCGACGCGAGTGGCCCGTCGAGGAGGACGCGTTCGAGGGGGGACTGGACGAGCGCAGCCGCTTCGCGTCGGACCCGGCGCTGAGGGTGGTGGTGGCGGTGGTCGGGCTGGCGGAGGAGGAGTCGCGCGAGAAGGAGTCGTCGGCGGGCGGCAGCGATCGCATCGACAGCCGCTGGAGGTTCATCGTGCGGAGATCCTCCACCTGGCTGTCGATGGCCGGCGACGTGAGGCCCGCCTTGACCTTCAGCTTCTCGTGGATGGGCACCTTGGGCATCTTGCCGATGGGGGTCGTCCCGCGGTCCACCGGCGGCGGCGGTGGCCCGTGGTCGTTGTCGTTCTCCTCGTCCGAGTGCTCCAGCGAGCGCTTGTTCTGCTGCTGCTGGTGCTGGTGCTGTTGATGCTGGTGCTGCAGCTGCTGCTGGTGTTGCTGCTGCTGCTGCTGCTGCGCCAGGTGCTGCTGCTGCTGGTGGAACTCGCTGGCCAGCCGCATGCCGAACGGGTTGAGCCGCAGAGCGTCGGGATGCGGCGGCGGGGGCACGCCGCCCTCGTAGTCCTTGATCTCGGCCGCCTTGATCTGGTCCGGCGTCAGGTCGGTCATCTCGCCCGTGTGCAGCCGGATGTGCTGCTGGAGCACGAAGATGTTCGAGAACTTCTGGTGGCACACCGGGCACTGGTGCAGGGTGCGCATCGGCGGCTTTATCCGGTGCACGCTCATGTGCGTCTTCAGGTTGCCCTTTGTGGTGAACGACCGGCCGCAGATCTTGCACCGGAACGGACGCTCGCCGGTGTGCACGCGGTAGTGCATCTGCAGGGCGCTGCGGCACGACAGCACCTTCTTGCACACCAGACACTGGTTTGGCTCGGACGTCTTGTTCTCGATGTTGTCCACCAGCTCCTGCAGCTTCGACGTTTCCGACGAGATCTCGATGAAGTTCTCCCACGAGCTGTCGTTGCTGTCTGGCCGCGGCAGGTGAGCCGCGTAGAACGACGGATCCAGCACCGTGTCCTGGTAGAGCGAACCCGAGGACGAACTCGACGGCGGCGACACCGAGGGCACGGTGGCCAAGTTCTCGATCGAGTGGTTCTTCAGCTTCAGCGGGAACTCCTTCTCGCTGGCCGAGTTGTTCAGGCCGCTCAGCGATCCACCGCCAACGGCCCCACTGTCCTCCTTCAGCTGATCCGAATGGTCCATCAGGTGCTGTTCGTCCTTGGACGAGTCTTTGGACTCTTCGTGGTCGCGCTCCCGGTCCCGATCCCGATCCCGGTGGTGCTGGATGGGTGTGCTCGTCGATCTGGTCGGCGCGGCCGCCACTTTGGTTGACTTGTCCGATAGATCCAGCGACTCGTCCATCGGCTCCTGCTTGATCTTGGCGGACGGCAGCACTTCGTTCGGCAGCTCGGGAGAATGGCGCAGCTCGGGCGTCGCGTCCCGCGTCGGTGGAAGCGGTTCCGGTTTCTTCATCTGCGACAGGTCGACCGGGTTTCGCGCCGCCGAATCGTTCGCGGCCGCCCCGAAAAGATCCTGCAGCTGCGAGTGCGGTGGCCGTGGGATGTAAAAGTCCGGGAAGAAAGCTCGCGGAGGGAACCCGGTTGGCGCGCGCCCATCCACCCCTCCCGGGAACGATCCCGGTCCGGCCGACCCACTCGAGGGCATAGACGAAGGCTGGGATGGAGGTGGACCCTGCTGCTGCTGCTGTTGTTGCTGCTGCTGCTGCTGCTGTTGCTGCTGTTCCTTGAGAGCTTCCTGTGGTATCAGCGGCGGGAAGTATTTGTCCAGGTGTTCGGGCACCGGGTTGGGGTTCATGGGGATGTGCGGGTACTTGTCCGAGTGGCGCTGGAAGTGCACCTTCAGGTTGCCCTTCGTGGTGAACCGACTCCCGCACACGTTGCACTTGTACGGCCGCTCGCCCGTGTGCGAGCGGATGTGGATCTGCAGGGACGAGTCCGAGCCGAAGATCTTGCCGCAGTACCGGCACCGGTGCTTGAACAGGGCGGCATCGTTGCGCCCGTTCGGGGACGACTTGTCGTTCGCGAAGGCCAACTCGTCCAGCAGGTTGTTGGACAGGATGCCCTGCGAGGCGGAGTTCAACACTTCCTGTGCCTTCTTCTCCAGCATGGCGAGCGAGTTCGGCTCGCCGAGCATCAGCGGCGCGTGGTCGGTGATGATGTTCGCCGCCAGCGACGAGAAGCTGCCCAGCGATCCGGCGTGCTCCTGGTGGTAGGTCAAGATTGTGTCCTCCTCCGATCGCCCACCGGCGTTCGCCATGCTCGACGTTGTGGAGGAAGCCGTTTGGGCCGCGGACGAAGGCAGCGAAACGGAAACCGCCCCGGACTGACCGACGGACGAATCGTTCGATGTCCTTTTCTCGGCGCTCGGAGAAGGCAGCGCACCGCCACCGAAGATACTGCTCGCCTCCGACACTTTTGGTTTCCTGCGCGTCGTAAGGAAAAGGGATATGCAAAATAAAGGTCTATCGACAGCCAAAAACCCACACAGCTCACCCTCGATGCGCAAGGGTGGAAAATAATTCGCCTGGAGGAATGTGAAGTGAAGTTTCAGACACACACTTACCTTAGCTCCTCTTCCGGAACGGGATGAATCGAAGGCCGCAACAGTTCGCTGACGTGGTTGGGGACGTGCGATTTGGCGGCAGCCGCTGCCGCCGCCATCATGTTCGCCATCTGGTAGTTCTTGCTGAACGCATCCTCGATGCCCTCCTCCTCCACCTCCTCTTCCTCGTCCGCGTCGATGGGGTGGTGCGCCGCCGGCTGCGACTTCCGCAAGTCCTGTGGCTCGTTCTTAAGACTCTGCTGCTGTTGCTGCTGTTGATGATGATGATGATGGTGTTGTTGCTGCTGTTGATGATGCTGCTGTTGCTGCTGCTGCTGCTGCTGCTGCTGTTGCAGGTGCTGATGGTGCTGTTGCAGACGGCTGCTGGCGTTGTTCGTGTGATGCTGCAGGTGGTGCTGCGAGCCGCCCTTGTTGTGATTGTGTTGGTTGTGATTGTTGTTGTTGTTGTTGAGGAAACCGATCGTTGCGCTATCGACACCGGTGCCGAGGCCACCGGCCAGCCCGGCTAGGCCGCCCCCGTGCAGCGACGAGGCAGCGTCCTCCTTTTCCGTGTGCTTCTTCACCAGCTGCGACTGCAAGTGCTGGATCAGCTGGAACTGCAGGAACTGCTGCTGCTGCAACGTGAACAGGGCGGACTGCAGGATGGCCAGGTTTTTCACCACCGTGTCGTTGTCCATGTTGTTGGCCAGGGCGTTCGCCGTGAACTGCGCTATCGCGTTCTGAAACGCCTGGATGGACATTCCCGGGGCCGGACTGGGCGCAGGAGGGAACCCGAACGCGGCGGCCGGGTTGAAATCGGCCGCCGAGAGGGCCGCTCCGCCCACGCCCTGGCTCGTGCCCTTGGCCGCCGACGCGGCTGCGGCTGCTGCTGCTGCGGCAATGGCGGCTGCGGCCGGACCTCCAAGGGCGGCAGCTGCCGCGGCGGCCGCTGCAGCCGCTGCCGTCGTCGAAGAGTCCTCTCCCCGGTCCGCTCCGCAGAGCATCGCGCCGAGCGCTTCACCCACACTGGCCCGGCCCCCCCGGCCTAGCGAAACCGGCGACCGGGGACTGCTGCGGCCAGTCACGCATTCACTTCCGAGGCCCTTCAGGTCCTCTCTACTCTCCCCGGCGGGCGCCTCGTGCTCGCTCTCCCGGTCAGTCAGTGCCGCCTCGCAGCCGGTCGCGGCCCCGGAAGGGCTGCCGCCGGGCATCATTTCTTCGTCGTCATTGTTTTCGTCCTCACTTAAATTATCCTCGTTATGCGCGATCTCGTCCGTCCGATCTAGCTGCTCCTGCTGATGGCGACCTGTCGCCGCCGCGGACTGATAATGCGGATGATGAAGATGATGATCGTTCAGGCGAGCCGCCTTCTCGGCATATCCTTCCGACATCTTCGCTAACAATTGCACCGACGGTTTCGCGATTGGGCCCTCGTTATCGATACAACCATTCTCCTTCATATCTGCGCCGTACGCGAGGCGGAAGCGGAAAAGCGGGGAGAGAAAAAGAGAAAGAGAGAGCGAAAAAGCTGGATTAAAATCTGTGTTCGCCATGCTGCTGAGGGATGGAAGGGCGCACACAAATTATTGTAACGTGTTTGCGCGACTCTCAGACCCCCAAGCGGGGCCTCAAATCAACATCTACATAAAGCCGTACTTGAGGTCGATCAAGCGCACCTTGGGTAATTTTCCCTTCTCCCACCGTCCCATTGTCCCGTTCCCCTCATTCGTTTGCAAATTATCCTCTCGGGGTGAGCTCTGATCCCTTGCAACCATTCTCCGCCGTTTCTCAGCGATTTTTGCCGCGTTACGTTGAGATTGCTCTTCTTCGGATCGTTGTCGTCCTCTTGCCCGGCCTCACACACCAAGCGCAAAACGGGTTTTCGGTGGTTGATAATGTGTTGTATTCCTACTAGTACCGAAGAATGGAAATGAGAGTCGAAGAGTTTGAGGCGACGTTGGCGATAAAAATTGGCCCGCTTTCCCGTTGCACCTTTGGCATGTTTATGCGCTCGATATGGCGTGCATTACAGCACTGCTATTCGAGATTGCACGGTGTCCCGTTGAGCACCCGAAGTACCTGAGTTATGCTTCTGACGGGCAGCCCACTATGCGAACATAGCCTTTTTGCGGTTTTTATGTAAGCCACCGGTAACTATAGTACCATCAATGAAAGATTGCTCGAAAAATGTAGATTAAAGGTCAAAGTACTTGCGAATCCATATTGCTCATCGTTGTAACAAAACAACCAAGAAATTATCAAAAAAGTATGATGGATATGCTTACAAAATATTTCGAGCGAATGTAACAACTTAATGCACTCCACCAAATCATATTACTACTACTACTAAAGAAAAGTTTAAAATGTTGAAATGTATCCCGTCGAATCCTAACTCTAAGACTAAGGACCCAGAGCAGAGAAAGAAGACCTGTTTTGCACCATTTAGGAGAATACGGGACAGAGCGAGGCGAAGAAAAAGTAAAAATAAGGTTCGAAAAAGGGATAGGGCAGAAAGGGAGCGAAAATAAAGCAGCGAAGAACTGCCGATCATCGAATGGACTCCATATTTTCATAACGATGCATAAAACGAATATAAAAAGGGTAAATATAAGGAAAGACGCACACGAACAGAGTCAGCAGGAAACATTTTCAAACTACGTACTTGGGTACGATAAACTTACGTACGAACGTACGAAAAAATGGGGTGAAAAAATAAACGGCTTGCATGAATTACCGCACGTTAAAAACCGCCATTGCCACATAAAACACTCGTCAGTTCGATTCCCCCGAGATCGTCACACACATACACACACACCAGAACACACACACCAGAATGAATTCATGCACGCACGAGCAAGCAGCCTGATCGAACGATCGAGATGATCGAAACGGGATTCGAGCCAAGCTCTCCACCCTCGAGATGACGAGGCGGATGACAGAAGAAGATGGCGAGGTCGGGGATAAGGACAGGACGTCGCGCGTCGGAGGTGGGGGGGTGAGCTGAGATGGCACACGATTTCTCGCGCCATTTAGGTTTCGTTTATTACGCATAAAAGGCAGGCGAGAATTAAACACACTGCAAATATCGTCCGCCGCAGCGCGATCGCGACTCGACTTCGCGAGGAATGGACGATCCGATCCTACTCGCCATTCGCGAAACGAGATCATCGCCGCACATGCCGTGTACATGCCGGACAAACGCACACTGCAGCAGCATGTGTGGGAACGGGAAGAAAGGGCGGAAAGCGGGGAAGACAGCAATAAACCGAAACCCAAATAAAAAAATGTAACAAAAAATGCCCTCCAACATCCTCCCGGCCTGACGAGGCGAAGAAGGCGGTAGACGGGACGGCGGGGGACGGGCGGGCGCGCATAAACCGAACTAAAAGCTCTCGGTTCGATCTTATAAAATACATGTCCCGCCCGATCGGTTGTCTGTCGAGCATTGAATTTATATATAATATTTATTATAAATTTAACTCATTTCGGATTTATGTTCTCCATGCTGCTCGCCAGGGAACTGCTCCGGAGAAGGAGTCCTTTTCGCCTCGTTCCTACCCCCTCCCCTCCTATTGCCCTCCGTGGGAGCGATTTGCAATCGGAATCGTGGGCCCGATTCACTTAGTCCCGCATTTCACCCGCAGGGCCCGGGACAGAATGCGGACGGCGTGCTCCGGCCGTCCCTTCCACACGCTTCGTCTTGCTTCGACACCCAGCCGATTTTGAGACACGCATTTTACCGGCTTTTCCGTCGGTCCGCCGTTATTTATTGGCGGATTGCGTTTTCGAGTGCACGCTACACGAACGGACGGCGGCTTGTTACGGGTTTATACATTTAAACTGGCAGTTTTGTCGGGTCAGCTCCAGCACCAGCGCCTTCACATCAACCATCTTCGTCTCCACAGACTGTTCTGTATCCTTGAGGGTCCTTCTCTCAGACGTACGCGAATTGGAGGAAAGATGATCGAAGGCGCGACATTTGAGTTCCTCCAAAAAAAAACAATTGAACGCCATTGACAATAGATACTTTTAATTTTACCCAACAGTTACCTACTGATAAGCCAACTGGGTTTTATTAGCCACCGCTCATGGCATTCTCACACCATCACGAAGAAAAGCCTTCTCTGCAAAAGACCTCCTTCCATAAAACATGGAAAAGTTCTGCGAACAAATGGTACATGCCAATGGCAGTGCCACATCATGCGACACCCAGGGCCTGCCCGCCTGCCATCGGCGGTCCAAATAGGTGGCGGTGCCTTCTTCGGGGCTTCGTGTACCCGATTCGAGGAGGAAAAGTGTTAATTTATTTTCTTCTATCTATTCTCGGCTGGCTTGCAACGATAAGGAGACCTCCGCCATATTCGACGACCCCATCTTGCGATGAAGGGATCTCCCCGCCCGGCTCTTCCTTGGACCCCTCGCTATCCGTCAGGAAGGTTGTACAAGGGATCTTCTCTCGATTCGCGAAGGATGAAGCGGATAAAATAAGGTCCAGACCATTTCATCCACATTTCATAAAAACACCGTTCGACAATCGAACGATAAAAACGTCCGGCAACCTTTCGGGGAGGGGGAGGGGCCGGGAACGCACGGGGATGATGCTTACGTCCAGAAAGGAAAAGTGTATTCTGAAATTGAATGCAATAACTTTAATCGTCCCCCGTTTGAGAAGACGACAGGTCGGCTCGGCTCGGTTCGACTCGGTGCTAGCTCCAATCGATATGTTCATGTACACACAAAACTGACCGCACCTTCCCCGCGCCCGCGTCCCTCCGTCGCAGGACACGTACAACACACGTACACCTTCGGTCAAGTAGAATCTGTGCACCGCTCACTCGCTCGCTCTCTCTATCACTCCCTGTCTCTCTTCCAATCATCCCCCACCCGACGGGCTCTCTCAGACGGGCCAACGATAGGGCGATCCAAATCCCTTTTTATGAATTCCGAGAGGCCTCGGCCTTTTTCCACCGTCGGACAAGCAGTGTGGGGTGTTGTAAATTGATTTTCTTCTTCCTTTTCGTACATACTGCCCAAACCCACCCCCCGCCCATCCCCTTCCTTGCTTTTTACGCCTTGCCCACTGCTTGTACATCACAGCCGAGTCCTCTGATGTGGTCAATTCCAGTGCACACACACACACACACACACTCCGGACGTGTTATAGGTGATTTTTATTTTACTGCCAACAACATGTGTGCACAGCTATGCACTTTTCTTTTCGGAGGGGGCCCATTTTCTTCTTCTATTGCGTTCCTTCCCGCCCGGAAACCTCACCAATCAAACGCTGGAAATGAGATTCGATTCCATTATCAATTGAATGTATGCACTTCGTCCTTTTCTATAGCCGGCCCTACGCTGTTTACAAGACCACGTTTGCAATGAAGAATTAACGAGTCAGCATGTTTGCTGCAACTTGAAAGAGATGAGTGGCGGAAGAAATATCACCAGTTCAATGCAATGAAAACCTTCCGAAAAGGATAAACCCAGCACATTAACAAACGAACTACAAACGTTCCTATAAGATGTTTCAGAAAACTTTGTAGAAAACTCTGAAAATGCCAGAATGGAAATATTGCCAATCGGAAAAAGTTGGCCCATTTGAAAAACATTTGCATTCACTGGTCTTTAACTTCTTCAACAACTTCGTCGTCGTCGTCGTCGCAACGTTTATAAAATCAGCCAAAAGCGCGATGCAAGCGATCGAGGTTGATGACAGTCGAAGCAAGCAATAACACTGACTATTAATTTGCGCATTTATTCAGCACTTCAACACACACAACACCTCACGGAAGAAAAACGAACTAAATGGCTGCTGATAATGAGGCAGAAGAAGAAAATGGACGGACGTCAATCGATGCGAAAAGCTGGTCCAAAATGTCCAAAAAATATTATGCAGTTTATGCTAATGTGCAAGCACCGCTAAGGCAAACGGCCGCACAAGCAAACCGACCGACGTTTTTTTTTAAGCCCTGCAAAAATGCAAACAACCCGAACGCCTGGTGGCGATGATACCCGGCTCGCGAGCAGGCTAATTATAATTCGTCTGGCAAATTAAATTAATAAATCAACCGATACCGCCGCGACGAACGCCGCCTTTTTGGTCGAACTTCATTTGCGACAGTAGTTGTTCGGTTATTTATTGTTATTACCAGCCGAAATTTGCGTTCGAAGCTGAGCTTATTGTGAGGAATGATTTCCACACAGTCAAAAACTATATACCACTGCGAAACGAAATACTTTTCACGAAAGACAGCACAATGCTCATTTAAATCAGAGCGCTTCCTTGAGTCGTTCCGTGGTTTTTTACATTCCAAGCGCGTGCATGCAATCAGCCTCGCGAAACAATGCTCCCATGCATGGCAACGCAGCCTAGTGTGCGTCCCGCACAGCGAAAACGCATCCGCTTGGCCGCGCGATGGTTGCGGGACCGGCGGAAAAACGAGTTATTAATTTGGGCCATTTTCGGGCAGGCGAAACAAAATGGTGGACTCCGCGACGATCAATCGATCGATCGTTGGCCAAAAAACACACGAAACGGTAGCACATGTGTGTCGTTGTTTGAGCACCCGAAATGGGACCACAATCCGCGGGCAAATCACGACAACCACGATGACGACAACATGACAAGTAGACGGTGGTGGCGCGCGGATCGCGAAACCGCTCCGACGGCCATTCGATCGCTTTATGAGCTCGAGCTCGACGATTTCGTGCTGATCAATCAATAACTGCGACAGCGTCGGAAGGGTTGAAGGGAACGAGAAAGAAGGGAAACATTTTTCCGTCAATTGGGGCTTTCATTTTCGAAGCCCCAACAACACGCTGATCGGGGTCGGATCGCCCGATCGAGACGACCATTTTATGTGTCGATTCAAACTTCAACCCTGGGTTCCATTATTTGGCATTGCCCACATCCGGAGTCCGGAGAGCGCGGCGCACGTGCTTTTCCTTTCGCCTCCGTTCTTCCAGAGCGTACGCCAGGCCGCGCCGATAGCCCGCGGATAACCCTTGTGATGTTCGATCGAAGCGCTTCCCCCCGTTCGCGCCGCTTTTCCCGCGCCTCTCACGCGTCCCCTTGGGGCCGGTTTTCGATGGTCTGCTCGGCCGGGGAAGTTCTCCTTCCTTGCGACTCTTTATCGGTGCGAACAAAACGGGTTCACCGACGCATCGACCGGAGAGCGGGAACACGCTAAATGGAAGAACGGGGAAAAACGGAATCACTGACTGCAATTACCAGTTCTCGCCGACATCATCCTCGCGCGATCCACCAGGACCGCCACGAACTCCTGCGTCAATATCCGATCCGGCACGGAGCCCTGGTAATTTTCACGGCCTGTTTCTCATGGGGCACCAGCGACCAGCGTCAGCGCATGCCCATTTTTTTAGACACCACATGATTAGAGTGTTAGCTTTGGCAGAGCTTGACATTTTGGCATCTTTTTCTTCCTAGGATTAAGAAAAGAAAGAGTCACTCGGCGATGGCCGGACTGCGGAAAAGCGGGAAAACGATCGATCCACCCCACCTAAAATGGGGATATTCTTCCCTACGTCTGTCTGTATCTCTCTCCCCCTTTCAATCTCTTTTCTTTGACGCCACATCCTATATTCCGACAGAAAATGGCTCTACAATGGAGGAAAAACAGCCTCCGATAGTAACAGCTGACCATCGTCGGGGAAACCTGGCAGAAATGTAAGTTATACACGGCATCACTCTAAACAGGAAACCTGTTTTCTACCCAGCAGTAAGTAAACCATCGATCTATCGCTCTTCGTCGACCAACGGGGGGGCGAAATAGAGGCTAAATTCGCGTGGATGTAACGACGGTGGATGGTGGATGGCGAACATCATCAGCCGATTTGCAGCCAGCCGTCGATGAGCATGCACTCCGGATGATGTAGAACTAACTCAACTAATCCGGGACAAACTGCAGATGCGAAGAAGCCGGCTACTGTTCGTCATCACACAACCACCACGGACCCATGTCGAGTATCCAACACCAAGCAAAACGTCCGACATAACGGGATAACAATAACAATAAAACTCTTATCTTCATCCCGACCGATTTAGATCCGGATTACAATTATATTATACCCAACCCTGCTCCACCAACCTACGGCATCCTGGATTGTGACAAAACGTCAACAAAAGTTGTCGCGTCTTTGATTTCATCCTTTCCGAAGGATCCGTTTCGGGACAGACGGTCATTAGCTAGGGATGGACTTTTAGAAAAACCTAAAAATCTTCGAGGTTGTCGCGATATGAATGCCGCCATTAGCCTCCTGTTTCCCGGCCATTTGCCGGATGCTGCCATTTGTTTGTTGGTTTTCCAGTAAGTGTATCTTAATTTTTAATCACCCCCCACTGCTGCCACCCCCGCCGGAAAAGGTTTCCTTCCAGAGGACACTGGCTGTCGGGACGATTCGACTGCAACGACCAGATAAGGATGGTGTCGTTTATCTGACTTAATGACGGTCGTTTCGGTGCGGGACCCCGAAGATTCCCCCCCCCCCCCCACCCCCCCACATCGTACGCCGTCGCCAAATAGGTATACTTTTCATGTTTTCCTTCTGCCCTCGACCCCCCGTCCGCATGCGCCCTGTGACGGAAGGGTTCTTTAATTTAAAGTTAGCTCAGGAATTACTTTCCGCACGCAGAAACTGTGGACCCGTCCGCACGTTAATGACGATATCGAGCGAGCCACCAGGCAGATTGGTACTATAAAAGAACTCAGCATATTAAGACGGCTACAATGTGGAATGCTCATTTCCGCGCTGCATGATCCCATCAAGGGCATCGCCAGCGTGGTGCTTTGCCGTCCATGTTGGAATGTGAATAATAGAGCGTGCTTTTTGCTATGTTAAGACAAATTAATTAGTGAGAATCTTTTCATCCATCTGATGGAGCTCCACTCTCTAATATTTTGCATAATCTCTATGCTGTAAACCAAACCTTCATGTAATTACCATACACAAGCATCAAACGACCTATAAATGACCTAGTGAATAAAAACATCTATTCGATCTTACTCGAGTCGAGACGTAGAGCACTTTTCGTGAATACCCGTGCCAGTGATTTACGATACAAAGTGTGAACTTAAATCATACTCGCCCGTTGCGATGCCTGTTTGGTGTAATGTTCATGCCGCCATAGTTTACACTGACGAAGCTTGGCAAAGGTTCAAGCGGCATTCATGCCGTCTCATCCTTCCCCGCTCAGTCCGGCAGTCCTTTATCAAAGCCATAGACGTGCGAACGTTTTTAGTTCATCTTTAGCTGCATCTTCTCTCGCTCACTTTATAAATATGCGCTGCCCTTTCCCCGTTCGAACCACCGAAAGGAAGCGACGACCATGGGGTGGCTCCGTTAATCCATCGATCGGATTGGATGAATTCGCCCGTTCAGGACACACATGACACACCGTGAGCCGCAAGTCCTTACTTGCGAAAAGGGGACGAAGGTACCCTCCCAGCGGCAGCGCGCAATAATGCACCCCTCTTTTGAATCGCATCCACTTCGACGCCGCGACAATCGCGACGACATCGAGCAGTCATAACGCCGCCGTAACTCCGCCCATTATCAATCGGCTCGAATAAACTATCCGTCATCGCGACGGCAACACAATGTTCGTGGCCCGTTTTCCTCAGCGCTCGGTGCTGCGGCCACCCATAATCATGACCCGCAGGTCGCGTTTTTCTTTTTCTTTTTTTGGTTTCAGTTCAACTTCTGCTTCCCTGGTTGGGGTTGTATTGTTTTTTTTTTTTTGCTGTTCCCCCTGCTCCGTTGACGGCACAAGACAGCAACACAAGACAAGACACCCATCAATCAACTGCTCACTCGACTGATCGATTCTGTGGGGTCCGATTGGATCAACTGGTTGACCGCGTTCGGTGGAACGCCTGCAAACGAAAAATCGATCGTTTATTGAACTAAGGGTTCCGGGTAGTTTTCCATTGCACATTGCGCATTTCAACTAAACATCGCTAATTCTGAAGAAGAACTCGACCGGTTTAGCCGTAATTAAACAATCAATTTCGTCCCTGCACCATTCCAACAATTTCACCGTTTTTTTCTTTTCAATAACTGAGATCTCTCTGAGCGTTGATTTTTAGTAAATTGTCGACCAAAGGCGCCGTCCAACACGTAAGGCAGCCATTTCTCCATTGGTGAATTGTACTTTACAATTTGCTACTGTTTGCAACGCGATTTTTACACTGGAAAATCCTATTGTAGATAACACTGGGTGTCTTATGTTATCATAGAAAACACATTATCGTTGTTCACATCTACCATCATTGCAACTGCCTATCTTAGACCGCCGCCCCCAGTGTTGCCAATTAAAAGAAAGAAATTTCACACAACATTTATGTTCAATCATAACCATTATCTCTCCACTATTTTTCTCTATCAGGCGCATGTCGCCCGAGAAGTTCCAGAAATCCCCGGCCGGTAGTAACAATGGCACTACAACAATCTGCGCAAACAACATGTCGGATAACATAAAATCACATTATTAATTACATTATAAGCAGTGGAACAGGGCCCGGTTCAATTCGATTAAAAAATCGTAAACATATGCCACCCCTTCCCGAACGCCCCTTCTACTAGATGTGAGGTTGTTCGAGTTTGAGATGATTTGAGGTCACAATCCGTGGTGGTGGAAAAAGGAAAAACACAGGCCAACTCCCATCCGGATGGTGGAAACGCATCAACCATCCCGTCCCGCGATGGGGGTCGATTGAAAATAAAATAAATCGATTAGACAGAAACCATCCAGTGGCCGGTTGTGGTTGTGGCGGTCTAAATCGCACCCATCGCGGGAGCGTACAAATACACGCACCCGCAAAACGTTCGCATAAACGATCGATTTTGGCTCTCTACTTTTCCCCTTTTTTCATGACATTTCGCACTCCAGAGGTTGGATACGTGGATGCTGTGTACGATTCACCGTTTCGCGAATAAAAAAAAAAGATCTTCCACCGCGGCCATTGACGGCAAGGAAGAGCGGGCGGTGTGAAGGGCGACCGGTGCGGAAAAATATATTTATTTTTCACCCACCCCTCCCATGTGCTTTTCCCCGAAGTGGAAGCGTTGTTTATCCTTCCAGGAAGGGGTTCTGTTTTGTGAGTGGCATGAGTTAATGTTTTGTTATAATTATAATTGATTGTTAATGCTCGCACGTAGCCCATCTTCTGGCAACTCAACGCCCGATAGCGCCCCGGTAGGCGGTTGCAAGATGCAGTTACATTTGAGCAGCTAGTTTCCCGACAATTTTTGAAGCCAATTTTAGGTCGCCAACTTGCAACGAATCCAGTCGTAGAAACCATCCTTCCCGAGGACAAAACGAGCAAAACCCTGCTCAAACAGGACGCGAGTGTTTACCGTCGGCATTCGAGAGCGACCACCAACCACATGCGACCAACTTTCTGTCACTAGTTTTCAGGAAAATGTTGAATTGTAATTCACCTTCGTCGGCATTGGGCTCATCTTTCACGTTTGACGGATATCCAACAGAGTCGACCTGAATCATTGCTTGTTTGCTACTGCTGCTCCTTGCCGGGAACGGGGCTCCTGTTCACTTGCTTGCACTACGGGCATCCATCCACCTGCCATCCGAGTTAAGCACTACGTGAGCAATTGGAAAATTCGCGTTCTTCACTCGATCCACCGACTCTCCCCTGCTGGACTCTTTCGTGCTATTCTCCGTATTTCCTCCGTGTAACTCACTGTTTCAATGCACTACTGTCGCACTACGATTCGGCAAGGACACGTAACGTTCCAAACTATTGGATTTTTCCACAACTTAAGGGCGCCGACGTTCCACCACATCTATTTCCACGCGCATGACTCTCATTGCACTGCGTACATGCCGTTAAAGCCTACATTCAGCGGTATACGCCTTCCAGCATCCGGAACTATTTTTCTTTCTTCGATTTACTTCGAAACCATCACCTCGCTATGTCACTGTTGCATTTTGGTCCCGGTTGGCGCAGCCCAGCAGCATAGCTCTAGCTTTCAAAAGTTTACGACACACTAAAGCAGAATTATCGTTCACAATGTTTCTTCTCGGGAGGTTATGCTGCCCGATTTTACACAGCAATAGAAACAGGTTGGTGCATCGATGCCACCGCTTTCGGAATGTGTTCCAGTTATGTCACACGCGCGGAAATCAACCGACAGTGACGACGAAGGACCACGTACAGGCATACAATCATGCAATAACAATGCAGCAATCATAAATGACCAACTGAACGGCGCCCGAGTGTCATTCCGCACACCTTTCCTCGACGCAATTGAAATGAAAAATTCACCCGAAACGCGCTGTGACGACACTGTCGGAAAAACTTCAAAACCGCAACCAATGCGAACTGGTTGCTTTCCCGTCACGAAAACACAAACGAAAACAAATCAAAGCTGCTTTGTTGGTTCGCGGTCTCGAGCTGGCGGTGGAGTCGGATATTTTCAGTACGCGCGCACCGCTGAAGAACGGCTCCGTGTGCGTCGTGTCGCTCGTTCGTCGAGACGCTGCTTCGTCGGTGCTCCGGCGGCCGAGATCGCGTTTCCGTAAACTACAAAACATTACTAAACAAACTGCTACGACCAACCAACGAGCTTGCACTCCGGGCCGCGCCGTTCCGTGCAGTTATGGGCCGCGCTGTCACGCACACACGCCCGCGCGGCCCGTCAGCGCAGCGCTCGATGTACGCACGACGGGCGTTGTGTCCGTACACACGGTGGACGGTTCCCCCACTCCGCGACGAAGGCGCACACTGCACGAAAGCTTCGTCGATGCTCGACGAACGCACTGCATTTCCCCTCCTATTCTGCTTCGTCTAATGAACGCGACCGCGACGGGGAAACCCGTCGTGCGATTGCACATTATTGCGGCGTGGTGTGCGTCGGGCCTATGTATTACATTCCGTCGACGGCGCGAGGTACATAATAAACACACACGAATCATAATATTTATCGAAAATCCGTCGTCGACAAAGTATTTGTTTTCGTCGTCAGCTTTCGTCGTCGGCGCCGTGCTGTTGCTGGTCGAGTGCTGGTGTCTTTCTTCTTCTCTTGCTCTCGAGCGCGGGGAAGGCTATCTTTCATAAAGCATAAACATAAATTTGTGTTTACCGAAGCATGTTCTTGCCCATTTACCCCACCAACACTACGATGAGACGCTGCCCGACTACGAATACGGCTACGGCGACGACTCTCGTTCGTCGTAACGAAGCCAAGAGGGATGGTCGAATGGCGATCGTGCCATCCCGCTCGCGCCCACAGGTACGCCGGATGCTTCGATCGCGCTCTCACCCGTCATAAACAATTTATTATTATGACAGAAAGGTGGAGTCATTTTGATAATATTATTAATAAGGCAGCAGAAAAAGGTGGACCTTTTGTGCGCGCCGCTCGAGTGTGCGTTCGGACGCTTTCGGTTGGTCGCGACCGGCCCGTGTGTGTGTGGCCAGCGGTGGTTGGGTGCGAAAGATTTGCTCCCTCTGCCACTACCAGCCACTTCCCACCCCCCGATGCTTATGATCCATGGATCGGATCCATGGATGGGGACGGTGTAGCTTTTAGATTTGCGGTGCTTCATCTTTTTCGAGCCATCTCTTCTGCACTCCCTACCTTTGCTTCCTTTTTTTTTCTCTAAATCCGCTTTCCTCTATCTCTGTCCCCCCTTTTCTTTCGTCCTTTCCAGCAACGAACGAATGTATCATCATTTCGAATGTTCGATTTTATTCCTCATCCTCATTCACACATCACCACTAGCACACACAGCCACACACACACACCCGCACACTTGCCGCTCTTGGGGCACATACAAGCGGGCGTGGGGTACATACAGTTTTATGTAGCTGTTGTTTTTGAGCGAGCTTTCGCCCCCGGGGGAGGGGAGCATCTAATCCCGCTCCTAATGCGAGGGTTCCGATGGTATTGGCTTCGTTTGATTCCAATGTTAATTGCACGACGCCAGCGGAAGAACGACGCGGCACGGCAGGACGAAGGATTTTAATCGGATCGAACTAAATTTCGAATCCCTTCTCCATTTGCACAACAGGATGACTTGTGGGTTGTTGTGATATTTTCATTTCATCACACCATATGTTGTTGCTAGTGTTCACGACAGCAACTAAAGTTTTTGCTAAACCTTCTTACTTTGCTTACAAAACGGACGACCTGCTGTTAAACCGAAAAAAATATCTCACCGAAGAACAAAATCGACCAATCTTGACTTGGGGTAATTCTTGGCAATTGTTGACGGTCGACGGCCGGCTAATTGGTTCGATCGCCGAAACAGGCGCGAAAGGGTAAACGGAAAAAGATGAAATTGAAGCGCAAGAGTGATTTAGAGCATTCCGCCATTTACCGGCCCCGGGCCGGAACCGCCGCCGGTTCGAAGCTGGCGGAGAAGATTATGTTTCATGGGACATTTTCCTCTATTTTACATCCCCGGCAGTAGTAATAAAAACCAGAAATCGCTCAAATCGTTCCCATTCCCCGCCCCCCGCCACTCCTGGCTGGTTCAACGGGTCGAAAAAGATGGGCGGCACGAAAATAACCGGCAACTGGCCGTGCCAGTCCGCGCTGAATGTGGGAATATACAGTCAAATAATATAAAACAAAGCACGGTCTCATTACATGTGGACGGGGAGGCCTCTACGGCGATGGCGACACTTCACGAGACACAATGATAGTGATTTATCGAACTCTGTTATGGTTTTATGAACGCCGGGGGGCGCCGTATGGGGCCCCCCTCCGCGCGCCACGCCCGTGTATGTGTGTTAAATTTATCTCCGCCTGTCCGCCGGTCCGTGCGTTTTTGTCATTTCATCTCGTTTGGTTTGATGAATTGTAAATTAGATTTAATATTATTTTATGCGCAGCTCAACCCGACTCACGCTCACTCGGCTCGCCGTCCGCTGTGTTTGCGTGCGTAATAAAAATAAACTCCCATGCTTCGCCCAACGAGGACCTCTAGAGACGCAACTGCTGGCCACGGGGTTGCTCCGTGCGTTCGCTTCCCGTCAAAAGCGGTCAATCAGTTTGTCGGTGCGATCTTCCAAGATCGACATAAACTTCATTCCACAAGCTGATCGAAACCGTTTCGATAAATCAGAACAGGCGATTCGTAATATTCGTTTGTGTTTGTCATACTCAACGGAAAGCTAAACAATTCCACTCCGAGAGCTCGAGGGAAATTTTGACATATTTCCATCTAACTACAAGGCTGTTCGACGAACTCTTGCTAGCCCCGCGCAACACTGCGAATGAAATTTAAAAATACATTTCAATTTGGCCTGTAATCAACACGAGCACAATTACCGTTTGGATAAAATTGCAGAGAGCCAAACCGCCCCCTAAAAAATCGGTGCTACACGTTCTGGCACGTTTCATAATTCACCGCCCTTAATGTGTTCAAAATTCTTCAACTCCTTCCCGGCTCGCCCCCCGACTCGTCGGCAACTGCATTCCTGTCCCTGTCCCTGTCCCTGTCCGCAAGCGAAGCACCAACGGCCCCAACGGGCCCAGATAAGAAATGAAAAAAGGAACGTCCGGCCTTCATAGTCAGAAACAAATGTCCCGTAATTTGTGTGCCCGTTTGAATGAACTAGAATCATCGCCTGCAAATGTGAGTTAATTTTTTGACATCAAATATTGCCCCCAGGCCGCTATAATTGCCGTGCGGCTCGCGAACTCTTGCGTACTTGCACTCGGAATTTTTGTTTTTTTTTTGTTTGTTCTTTTTTGCGTTTTTGTTTTACAACGTTTCATTTTAATTTTCCTCAAAACAAGTGCACAGGCGAGATAAATAAAATGCCAAAACGAACGAATTACCACAACCCGCTGGCGGGCGGCAAACGTGCCTGTGCAACCCCAGCACCGGACGGGGAGGAAAAACAACGGCGAAGCGCACTTGCCAGCAGTATGGAGAAGCAAATGAGTTCCCAAAAGCCAGCCCTGGAGTCCCGACCCACCGAGGGCGGGAGGAACGGGAGCAAATACAAACCCGGCAGGGGCTGTGTGGAGGTGCTAAGAGCGGTGCCCAACGTGCGAACGAGAGGTCCGAGAGGGATCAACACATCACAATCTGTGCTCGCCATAATCATCCCATCAAACCACGAATCTCTCCTGCCCATTGGCCATTTGTTCGCGTCACTGTCGACGTTAGCCGGGGAATTAATCCGATTGTCAACCCGATGCCGTAACCCTTCCGCCCGGCTCTACTAGCCGCCCTGTGCACAGCCGTCTCGGTGACTCGAGTCGCCGAGTGTTTGATGAACGACTATAAATCAGTCATTTAATAAATCAGAACCGCGTCACTTTCGTCTTCGAATGTCTTTCTTATATTTTATATTCAGCGCTATTGGGCTTGAGCTTGCTGTGATTCGAGAACGGGACGATTGTCGTGTTTGTCTCTTTCCTTGCGTTTTAGTGCTTCTGAGCGCGAAGCCATCGCCAGGAACAGAATCATTCGTCTCTTACAAATCAAAGTCATATATTTAATCGCTAGCGTTTTAATGGCGGCTGGCTTCGAAAATACTGGGTGTATCCTACAGATACAGGAAAGCAGGCATATACCTGGTCAATGTGGCACCGAACAGCAGGAGGTTCACGCTTACAGCAAACGAGATCGAACTTCCGTTTTATGGATTTTTAATTCAATCCCAGTCATAAAACCCATTCACAGGGTCATCGGATCGGTATCATTATGTCCCCCCAAAACGAGCGAATAGCCGAATAGTACTACGGACAGGGGCGCGTTACGAAAATAAGAACCGCGCCATCGGCCAAAACATGACAACCTGAACGACCAGATCACGCCGTCGTGGTAAACAAACTACCAAACCCTCAAACGCACCACCACGTGGTCGGGCGATTTGTCAGCCGTACGAAGAGGCTGAAATATCATATTTTTTCTAGACGGTTGCGGCCAACACCGTTCGTCCATAAGGCCTAGGCCATAAGGCGAGAACATATTTGAGATTTATTGAAACACTTTCGAGTGATGAGTGGGTTTCCATCGCAAATTAGTTCGCCATGAGAGCAAATTGAATCGGTCATTTATGAACCTATTTGTCATGAATGTTTGCATCATAAACAAAACATAGTGCGAGGTGAAACGATGATAAATGAGTTCGTCACAGGAGCAGTCCTTGCCGATTAAAAAATGCCGAACACAAACGCAGCCTATTGTTGCGAAGGAAATTGTTTCCGAATGATAATATCCCTAAGTGAAGGAATCACTTCCCTCACTGCAAAAGGGAAAATTGAAGCGTCTCCTTAATTAAAAATGCTTTAACGGAGGCAAAGTAATCTCACCAATAGAAAATGAAGAAAAATTGCCATTGGCTTTTATATAAATTCTTGCTCGAACATAAAACACACACCACCGGATGGAGAAAGAAAAACGCAGTGCTCAAGTAATTCGACAATCGACCTTTTCGGTGGAAATGGTTCATTGTTATTACAAAGGGAAACGGAACTACAAGTGTAAAAGGAAGCGAAACATAGAGTGGGAGAAGAAAAAACATCGCTTCGGGGAAAATAAATTCAATGTAATACTTATGTAAATACCAGATAAAATAAATGGAATAAATTAATGTTATCCCTGTGTTTTGCGCCTTCAGCTTTCCATCCGTCCTTCCTGGGCAAAAATGACCAGCCCTCGGCCGAGGTTTCCACCCATCCCCACTGCGCTGAAACAAAAGATATCCGGCACCGGAAGCGAAGGGAAAATTACTAATCTCCTCAACTTGTTTTTTTTCTTTTCCCCTGCCGCCGTCCCACGGAGGCAGGCGGAAAAGTTTCCCCTGCGGATAAAAATCCCCATAATTTAAACAATTGTGCGCCTTCATCCTTCATTATTTTTTGTCCTCCGCCGTTTCTCTCTGCACCTCCTACCCGCTGGCCTTCCTGCGTGCGGCATCGTTTTTCTCTATTATCTATGCTTCTCGAATTTCCTGTCCCTGTAGCGAATCAAGGAGCTTCGCGGTTCAATGGCGTGCTGACACAATATGAAATGTAATGCTCAATTTCCATACCGCTACGTTCTTATCACGAGCCCCCCCCACCACCACCACCACCCTCCTTGAGCGGTTTTCTCTCGCCGTCGGTCGGCGAAAAGACGCGAACAAAGCCCCCACCCTCACTGTGCAACTGTCCAGGATGATTCCCGGCGTAGAAACGGCGGAGGGGCAGCAAAAGTGGGACCATGCGCTGGGCGGTTGTGTTTTGCGTTTCCTGGAGGAGCAATTTTCCTTCCGGTGGTGCAGGGAAGGCAAGGGCACGACGATTGGGCGATGGCCCATGAAGCGAATGTTGTTGATGGAAGCGACCAACAGAGAGCAGTCGGACATCGGGTAAATATAGGAGAGAAAGAAGGAGAGCACATCTGGTCTGCGTCCGCCGGCCGTTCCCTTTTCTGCTGGCCACGAAAAATCTCCCTTCTTGCCAGATCGAGCCACTGCTCCACCACCATTGCAGCGGACAAGGTACGCCATCGCGCCGGATCATTTCCCCTTCCGTATCATTTAATATTTATGCTAATTATCCCCACCACCGCTAGCTGCAGCGCAAGTGGCGGGAGAAGGAACGATCGTTTCTCCAGCACCGCCCGAAGGGATTTGGGGGGGTGAGAAAAACTGAACAGGGCTGGAAGCAGCTCAGAGGCGGGTGCCGCGCATCGATGGAACGGGTATGGCGGAGGTCAGCTGGAGATCATGCGGCGAGATGATCGTACAATGCCACCAACACGCCACCCAGTGTGGGGCGTTAAAATTCGCCGACGCGCCCGGCCGCAAGAAGTGCGAGGGACGGAAGGAGACAAACGGTTGCTGGATCGCCGGGACCGAGATGCTGTTTCACTCACGAACCGGCAGTCCGATGCGCTGACGCCCCACGAGATCGATTGAGATCATGGAAACGATCGATCGATCGATCGGGCACATATGGGGGGATGCTTTTAGGGCTTTCCCACGCAACGCCACGGTCGGCCTACAAACCTTTCGAGGTTGATTACGAAAGTCGGCTGGTAATTAAATTACATGGTTTTCTTTTCGACGACCGATTTCGAACTCGGGTGTCAGACATTTATGAAACTTGCCCCATCTGAGTATATTAGTTAGGATTACTCCAATTAGTCTTTCTTTTAACCAGTATATAAGTCACTATAGCTTTTTAATAGTAGTAACTATCTACATTGCATACTGTTTGAAACTAGTTTCATCTCATACCCGAATGCAACCCAGATGAAAGACGTAGATTTGAGAATCACAGAAGATTTTTCCAACACACTGACATCGCCTTTGCCTTCCCAGCTTTTGGAGGAGTGTGAGAGACTGTAGTCTTAAGTGCGATACAAATCGATGGAGAATTAATCACGGCATATCCGGAATGTTCTCATACGGTGAATCGGAGGGAAAAGTGATGGAAGAAGGGGGCGCGGTAAGCGGCAAATGGTATCAAAATGGATGAGTTTTCCATTTTCCTCCCACGTCCGCAAACCTCTCGTTGATCCCATTATTATGCGGATGATGAGTTTAGTTCCGTAAACAGTACCCACCTTTTCACACTCCAACCCGGCCCAATCCATGCCGCTACTCTTCCTGCCACTGCATACCATTTCCATTCGTCATCGTTTGTACCCGGCGACGTTCGGCGAATCCTCCAAACGCGGAGTTTTCTCCAGCCGAGGATGCCACATTAAGGGATGCATCGTAGCGCTGCCGAATCGGAAACCCTTCCCGCACCATTGCAAGGAAAAGTGTGAGTCTTGTTTTCGTACCGGAAAACCCGGAAAGATGTGATCAATCAATGTTTTTGGCTGGATTCTATGCTCCTCCCCTACCCGCGTGGAGATGTTTTCCTATCGGAAGATGATGCGTTCGATACTGTTGTCTCATTTCATCACTGGGCAAACTTTGCCATGTTCCGCTGACGAACAGCAGGAAGAGCATCAAAACTGTTTACGACATTACCAGCAGCGAATTCTAACGATGAATGCCTAAACGACGATGGTGTTAGCGGTGGCTGAATTGTTCAAGTTGGGTAGAAGTTTAATCTGAAATTAAATCGGAAGAGCGGCAAAATTGTGAATAAAGCTCCCGGTTTCCGGTAGAACACCGTTGAGAGCATTCCACCCCTAGCAGACATTCCCAAACATTATAATCGGTACACCGCTTTATTTTCTGCTCGCTTTGAGGGTATGAGTCCGTACTGTTGGCATGGGATGAACGATCCTCATCGAATTAAGAAAGGATGAAGAATAGTGAAATGAACTTTTATTTCGTTGACTGTACGTTTTGTATTTCAATGTTATAAAATCTTTTCCAAATTCCTTCCTGTAAAGTCCAAAGTTTGGACCTGTATAGTGTAATTGGAAATATGAATATAAAATAGAACGAAACATTTAGTAGTGTTGTGATTAAATATACTTCAAGGTGATTCAAATGGTTTCAAGCAGGGCTCCACGTATCGGGAATGCAATGTGAGCATTTAGTGTACACTGACCTCAACAATTCAGAAGCTACCAATTCGTGAAGTATTTTTGCAGAGCTACCGAAGCTTCTTCTCACTTACGACACTGAAGTATTCTACCTTACGATACAAACGTAGCCGTCCATGATGACAGCAAACGCTTCGCAGGACAACATTATCGATGTAACTTCATATTGTATTGTTGCAAATTATTGTCCGGCAGAGTAAACAAGACTCGGAAAATCGAATGAGTGCGACAAAAATAATCAGTGGCCACTTGCATCTTCTAATAAACCTTCTCAGCTTGCCACAATACAAATAAATCAAGAAAAGTTTGGTGAACACGCTTCTTTCAGTTTCAAAAGTGAATACGCACGAAAACCCAAAACAAATGAGAATGACATCGTCGACGAAAATAATGTTGATAGCATGTGGGTCATTTAGCCCGCCAACACCGATGCATTTTAGAATGTTTGGTTAGTACTACACTCTGATCGCAGTGATTTTAGCTCCGGAGGGCACTGATTGTTCGATATATTTACAGAAATTGCTCGAGACCACATTCAACAGATGAGCCTAGGGCAAGTTGTTGGCGGGATTGTGTCACCTGTGCATGACTCATACGCAAAGAAAGGACTCGTATCTGCAACACATCGTTGTGCGATGATCAAGATTGGCCTTAAGTCGTCCGACTGGATTCATCTGTCCGACTGGGAAACGCAGCAAGAAGAGTGGACTCGTACCCGTCAGGTCTTACAGTACCATCAGGTAAATTGAATTGATCGAAAAGCCTTACGAGTCCCTGCCTGAATAACCTGTGGATCGTTACAGAACTACATAAATTCCTACTTGAAAGACACCAACGGCACCATCAACAACCAACGCATCCCCGCCTGGGTTCCGGAGGGAATAAAGAAAGCTGCAGGACAGGTACAATTGAAGCTTCTCTGTGGGGCAGATCTGCTTGAATCGTTCGCAACGCCAGGGCTGTGGAAGGACGAGGATCTTGAAGCCATTCTAGGATACCACGGAATCGTTGTGATCTCCCGAGCAGGCTCCAACCCGGAACAGTTTATATTCAATTCAGATCTTCTGAGCCGATATCGGGTACGTAGTTGCAAGTACTGCACTAGAGTTAATAGTATAATCGATTTTTTGCTTTTGCTTACCAGCGTAACATAACGATCGTTACAAATTGGGTAACAAATGATGTTAGTTCGACTTTGATCCGTCGTCTGCTTAGTCGAGGCATGTCGGTGAAGTATCTGCTTGATGACCATGTCTCAGAGTACATTCGAAAGTTTGGTCTGTTCGGGTGCGCAAATGAAACGTAAGTAAAACTGTTCGACATGATTTCATTCGCTTGGAGAAAATCTAAGCAATCATTGAGTTGGGCCATAAACAGTTACACACTTGGATTCCAAACAGTGAAAATGGCGGTTTATGCATGGACTCATGTGCGCAATAATAACTGATGGTAATCGCATGCCACATTCTCGCTAATCGAAATATGATTCCCCACATGTCTGTGCGAACGTTGGCTGGAATGGAACAGTAAGTATATTCTTACGCCTGGTAGTGCCACGGAGGCTATGAGCATTTCGCCCATCTCGCCTGTAAATGATCCGGATCTCTACATTGAGCACCGAAATCAGTTAAATAAGATCGGCTCTTCCTGCGAGGCAATGGACGAAACGGACTTTCCTCCACTGCCCTTACCAGCGGGGCCAGCGACACTGAACAAAGTGTTTTGCTGTGCAAATGAAGCGTCGGCCGCCTCGAAGGCTGCTGCTACGAATGGCCGTGGTACATTTCTAGGCCGGCCTGGAAGCGCCGTACAGATCATTACTACAGCAGCACCTCCATCGACAGCTCCGTTCGTTACGTCTCCCGATGGGTCTTCAAAATTTGACCATCGCACCACCTTAGACGACAAAGACAGCAGCGCTAGGGTGAAGAAGGTGGGTGGAAGTACGCCTGAAAAAAAAATCCCGCGACGGGTGTCCATCGAGCAGACGGCACCCAAAATATGCACAATTGCTAGAAGCAGCACCAACGACGACAATACCAGCACATCGACCAATCGCACGACGGCCACTAAAAGCACCGCTAACTTCATAGCAACGGGTCGAAATAGCGCGAATTATGCGCCAGCATTGACCAAAACAATTACATCGACAGTTAGCCACCTAGGAGCCACTTTAAGTACCAACACAGCTCACACAGCTGCCTCAACGGCTGCTTCGACTGGTCGGATCAGTCCATCGCGTAGCTATGACGATATGATTAAATTTGTTTTCACCGAGCACGGTATTAAGGTCATTAGTGATCGAGAGTACGTAGTGTAGAGCATTTGCGCGAGTAGGCTTCATTGGTATTGTATCGCCAGCGAAACGGACGCTAGCATTATTTTTCAGATTCTTCAAAATAAGGCTATTCCAGAAGGGTCTACATTGGCGTAAGTACGTGCCTGTAAAGGTTTGCACGATGCTATAGTAGTTGGCCGTAGGGAAAAGAGTTTCAAAATGTATTTAGTACACATAGGATGAAAGACAATCATAATGTGATATCATTCTATATTATCATCTAAGATATTGTTATGGTTTCCTGCCAGTATGTTGTTTGCATGGCTTATATGTTATTTGGACATGACATTTAAATAGCAATCATTCGCTCGTGATTAGATCATAGCGGTTGACTGACCTTTTCTTTTTGTAATTACAGGTCGTAAAAAAGATGAAAACATCTGCGTGTCCTGTCTAGATTATGTCGGTTTTGCATCAGTAGTTGGATTTCGACAACAAATCTAGGGAGAAAACACGTTTTACCAATGCCGGACTGACGCGGGACAGTTAAATAGCAGTTGAACAACGAATGTTGGTCCCCTAATAGTTCCTTACCTTTTGTTGAAATAACTTGATAATATTTATTCACTGTTGCATAAAATATTACTTACTTACTTTTAAACCCGTCTGATAGAATATTTGAAGGATTGATATTAAGCTTCATACAATAGACTAGCCTTTAAACATAGCTTAGGTTTGGCGTGAGATTATTCCCGCTAAAACAAGCCGATGCTCGAAAGATGCCGAAGTCAATTTTATGCATCTTTTCTTTCGCTTGGACATAAAGCTATTAGACAAATGTGGAAGTGTGATTAGAAGACTTAATAAAAAATAAGTACATAGCTGGACCAAGTTTTCCGTTTTTGTTCGGTGCTCTTCGTGGTGGCGCCTGCCCAGCGAATGACGCAATGAATGTTTGACAGCTATTTTTCCCGTCGCCTAGCAACCAGTTTGACAAGGTAAACAAAACATAACGGTACACACGTAGGATGACACGTTATCTTCACAACAAATCGTGACATAAATATTGAATTAAACCCATTCAACACGCCTTTCGGTACGGTAACAGTAATTAATGATCCAGAAAATATCGTTGGGAGGACGCAGAAAAAACACTCGTTAAACATGCAGGAAAAAGCATCCCCGTCCACCGTCGCTAGCACGCCAGCGAAGGTAAAAACCGACAGTTGGATGGAGGACACACCGATTGGTCGATCATTGTCATCATTAACGACTGCTGCCTCGGGCCATGGGAAGTAGGAACACATTCTTTGTAGATTATTGATCAAACACTCGAGCCTGTGACCGGGAGGAATTTAATGCATTTGGTGCCTTGCTCGTTCCAGGAATACTCGGAAGTTCTCCAACATTTTAGAGATGTAAGCATTAAAATAGGAACGTTGTGACATTGCATTTAAGCAACTATTTGTAGGGAGCGTTTTAGCAACAGTAACATAATTCCAATGGACGACAACAGTACGGCAATTGATTACAATCCAGTCGACGATATTCCCGTACTGCCGGATGCAGACGAAATACATGAAAGCCTGCTCTACAACGAGAGTCCAAATCTCCCATCGTATGTATGAAACATGACAGGCAACAGCTCTATGAATTTGTGATTAAATTACAGAACTTCCTTGCTTGGTAACATTACAGCGCAACGACGTACAAAAACCTCAGTTCGGATATCTTCGCAAACGGGAAAGCTTCGACCCTGGGTAACCTGGATGAAATTGATATTTCCATCCTAACCGAATGCCTCGAATCCGAGCAAGATATCGATGAACCGGATGAAGTTTGGTCCTGGGATCAACTGTTTACACAGCTGTCTGGTAAAATCAACACGGAAACGAAGACGCCGATCGTAGAGTACAACAACTGAAAGACTAACGCTGCACTGGTTTAATCCGTCCAATGTTAATGCTAACTGAATGTTCGCTGGTGCTGGTTTATTCAATTATTAACATTATTAGTACTTTCCACCACAAGGAGCGTTTCTTCTTCAAGCTGCTGGATATTTTCCGGCAGCAGCATATCGTCGGTTGCCATAGGAAGGATATCACAAATCTTCGAAGATTCTACATTTAAAACGTATTCGCAGGGTCGCGGTTCAAGCAGGTACAACGCAATCACGTCGGAGCTGGTCGAGTGCTCAGTACATTTAAGTTTTACCTCCACATGACGGGGTTGGTTGGTTTTGTCGCAAATATCACCACCGGTATAAAAATGACTGATCTGGTTCTCTAGCTTACGCTTGTAGCGTACGGATGGGTTTTTCTCCAACCACTCTCGATGCTTGTCCACGTCAAAATAGCCCAGATAGATCGAAGTGTCCTTGTGATACTGACGCACATGCTTTCCGAAACACAGTTCAAATTTCCACCAGCCGGAACCCTGAAAAATAATAGTCGTCATTCGATGAAGCTGTCTCCCGCTACGAATTATTTAATTGCTTACACCTGGCAGGCAATAGGTTCCATCTAAGAATTCTAACAGGGACTTCAATTCTTTAGATTTATTCGGACGCTTGGACATTGAGGACACTGGTGTTTCGCCTTCGTTGTCGGGCATATCAACCTCCAATGCTTTCCAATCGTACGAAAACGATGCGTCCTTCCGAATGGGATCTCCACGAATGGAGCCATCCTGTTGAAATAGACAAAGTACATCTGAAGTGGACATAACGGGCCATTTTGATGAAAGGACAATATATAAGAAGGCTCTGCATTCAGGCGAATAACTATGGAATGTTAAATTCGAAACCAGCTGTCCCAAAGGGCAATACCATAGAATGTGCATAAACAGAACCAACCTCACTCATTGCAGGCATTTCAAATCCTAATACGTCGCTAATAGTAACCTGAGGAAAATAGGGCAAAAAAGGAAATGAAAGAAAAATACATACAAAAGATAAACACAAATTCAAGGCAAATACAGAACATAAAGCAGAGAAAATCATAAGAATGAGGAATGGAGGTATACATTAAAAAAAGAAACAAATTGCCATACTGAAGAAACCAATGAAAGACTGAGTTGTAAGGAGTCCCTACGTTGAGATGAGCTGCGTTAACATACCGAAAGTTGTTGATATTTTTGACGCAATTTGTCTACGTCCATCTGCAGTAATGCCCTCGGTTTACGAGGCGAGTCGCCGACCGGACTACAGTTGATCTTATTTTCCTCTGTATCCTGCGGCTTGTACTTTGGATGGGTACACAATGCAGCCGTTAGGATAATCACCTCGTAGTTGCAGGTGGACGTTTCTTTCAGTGAGTAAACCTCGTTCTTGCCGAACATGTAGCATACATAGAGTATTTTTGTAACACGCGCTTCCCCATTCAGGTCACAAATTGTTCCCGAATCCATTTCCAGTTCGAGGTACGGCAGATTGAATCCTTCAATTTTTTTGTACTTCATCTGCTCTTTGTCAGATTCGCTTTGCGCCTGCTGTGCCTTCATTGCTATCGTCTTCGGCTTATCCCACCGACCGAGGAAATACTCCTGTATCTTGGTCGACTTCTCGTGGCGCTCTTCATGATACTGCTTGATGTAGTTGCCGTGGCAAACTTCATACGACCAATAGCTTTCGATGCGGTATGAACATGAAGTCGATGAAAAGAGTGGCTCTAATAATTCGAATGGGCTCGGGCCATTGTACTCTACATCGCCTGTACTCTCCTTGGCTGTAATGGAAGGAATCACACAACGATACTTTTCCTTGTTTGGCGATGTGACAAAAATTTCCTCCGACTCTGGTGGGTTCGGCTATCACGGCGGAATTGAAGGAGGCAGTTTTAGACGAATTTACTTGACGTTCGGAAATCATGATACATATACTTACAACCAGCTCGTCCTTGCTATGCCACACAAGATTGAATAACACCGAATCGTCGAATCCTTTCAAATCGTGGCCCTTGGTCAATAGAAAAGGGATCACCCGAAAGGCTCCGAGCAGTATTACAATCTGGACAAAATGCATATTGACACTCTACTCCAGGACAAATTAATGTTTTCCTTAGCCTATTGAAAGGAATGTGTATTCATTTGGCAACACAAGCGCGAGCCGTGATAGAAAACGATTGGTGCAAACACGACTTTGTTTATGACTACAAGTAGTCGATTTCCTTCAGCAAGTGATAACACACGTTGACATTTTCTTGACAGGCGGTGAAATGTCTAGGATAGGAACACGTTCGCACGTCCGCATGTTTGGGAAAAAGCGATGGCGATGGCGGACACACCCAGAATTATATAGAGTTTATGGGTAAAAAAATATAATACCAAAATTGTGGTTTAATTTCATCCTAGTTTGGAAATGCAGTTTGGTGTAGTTCTTCGAAAAACGCTATACACGTCAGGTGTTCAAAACCCCCCCATGATACTCTGCGAACGTGCTCCAATTGAAAAGATGATCCATAGCAATGTCAACAAAACAAGTGGTTGAAAGAGTGGAACGGACGATGTAGTAAAAATTCTGCAGTGCGTGGTCCGAGTTAAATTAATTGAGGCTAAATTTAGAATATCACAAAAATGTGTACACGATCGCTGGTAGTGTTAATCGTGAAGAATAAACATACATAAAATGACAAGCGATGGTAAACCACATGCGTTCTGTTTTCGCATGTTTCATCGGTATATGCATTTTGAGCTCTTTCGTTGTCATAATCCAGATCCGCGGTCTACCAGCTGCATGGGGTGCGTTAATTTATGTTATCATCCACAGCACTTCTAATCCTTTCAAAACTTCACAGATAGCTGCAAGTGTGAAGACAACAGTGATGCGGATTTGCAGCATGAAAAGTTTCACAAGAGTTTTCGTCTGCAGCAAACGGACAGCAAAAAGCTGGCAATAATTGTTCCATTCCGGGACAGGTTCGATGAGCTCTTACAATTTACTCCGCACATTGCAGCCTTTTTGGAAAAGCAAAGAGTTCCTTTTCATATTTTTGTGGTGAACCAAAATGATCGGTTTCGTTTCAATCGCGCCTCCCTGATCAATGTAGGATTTCTGCAGGTTCGGGACAGCTATAACTATTTTGCTATGCACGACATTGACCTGCTCCCATTGAACGATAATCTGCGGTATGAGTTCCCTGAGTATGGACCGCTTCATATTTCCGGACCCGAATTCCATCCCAAGTATCACTACGCAGCGTTCATCGGAGGAATCCTATTGCTACGCATGGAGCACTTCGACCAGTTGGATGGTATGTCCAATCGTTACTGGGGATGGGGTCTGGAAGATGACGAGTTCTACGTTCGTATAAAGGAAGCGGGTCTCGAGGTGTCCCGACCGAGAAACATAACCACCGGCACAAACAGCACTTTCCTGCATGTACATGATCGGGTGCACCGTCGGAGGGATACAGCAAAGTGCTTCAATCAGCGTGAAATAACTCGAAAGCGTGATCGGGAAACCGGCCTGAGTACACTTAAATACTCGATTCGCAGTCGCCAGGAACTGACGATCGACGGCGTTCCCGTGACGGTATTAAATGTCGATTTGTTCTGCGACAAACAGAAAACACCTTGGTGTGAATGTGAAACCAAGACGGACAATCTAACAGCAAAGACCCCTAAGAAGAAACAGCGATCGTAATAAGCCAAACTATGAAGCTTTGAAGTTGTTCTGTTGCCATACACCAATCTTTACAAATGATTTTCAATAAAACAAGTATTTTAACACAAAGATATATAACCGTCCCAGTACTGAATTCCAGGTCGTACACTATTTAACTTATAACTGTAAACATTCGTCTATGGAATGACAATTAAAAGCCGGCTATCATAAGTCATACTCGTAATATCCCTTAGGTGCTATGGGCACATCTACATAAAACTTTTCGGAATAACTTTATCCAAACAAACAATTGAAAGGTATTCTTCTATTGTATAAAGCAGAGACCTGTTCCCATTTCTCATTCATTGAAGATGTACTAAATAATTAT